>CM022773.1:6084143-6519143 GCA_012411365.1 Ameiurus melas | reverse complement strand
CACAGAGTTATTCTTTATTATATATCGATTCCCCCCCCTCACTCTCTTACAAGCTCAAGCGCTGCTTTTAAACTGATTAGACAAAGTGGCGATGGTGATGAAAATTGATGATCTCATGCCACAATGTAAAACTAGCTCTCAAAGAAAAACAGAATGTCCCCAGAAGTCTCCTTGAGAAGTGTGATCGAAAGGTCATTTGGTCAAACCGCAGCACCGTCAAGCTGCCACTGTTGGGCCCTTGAGCAAGGCCCTTAACCCTCAACTGCTCAAATGAGATGTAAATGTATTTTAGGACAAGGCAGAACTCTAGCATGCCAACATGCACACTTACCTCATCCTCCATCAGTGTTCCTACTGGAAGTCCATTGATCTCCAGGATGCGGTCACCGACATGGATGGCATTCCGTACCTCCGGGCTGATCAGCATCCCCCGTACCCTGAGGGTGTAGGACTTTCTTTGAGTACACCAACGCAAGAGAAGAGAATGGACTGGTGGACTGGACCTACGCAACCAGGAACCGGCCCGGCAGGTTCCATTTACCACCATAACAGCACCATGACAAACCCACGAGCAGTTATAAAAAAATACTGAAAAGATGTCTGACAGATACACGTGTCATCAAAACTAACAACATGAAAATAAACAGGATTGTGGGTACAAGTTCAAAACGGCTCTGACCACAAACCAACAATTACACTTACGCCACATGTTACTCAGAGTGTTTACTAGCGTGTCTATGGCAAGAGCCAAAATGGTCCTCGGGCTAATTCCTGTGTTGTTTGCTCAGATATGAACTTATTGTTTAAGAAAGTGAGGCACGATCCAGAAAACTGATCCGTTTGGGACTAATTAATTAAGAATCCATTAAGATAGCGTAGACAGCCTTCGAGGAATGTGGACTAAATAGGCAGTGTCATCAGACAGGATGAGAGGCTGGGTTTATACCCGGGCTCAAAAATGTAATTGCTGCATTTAACAAATAACTGAACATAACAAAGCACGTGTGTGAGCGTTCATCAAGCTCTGACATTTCTTCACTCACTCTTTGATGTGCACACTGGATGTAGTGCTGCTGCAGTCCCGGAGCACGCTAACGCTGAAGCCGCGTTTCCCATTAGCAGCCGCTGGCATGGACACCAGCGTCACGGTGTGAGGCAGCGTGTCGGGAGACGAGTCAGCTGTGCAGCGCCTTTCCAACATCGGTGCCAAAACCTCCTGCTTATAGCATTTACCACTACACACACACACACACAAACGGATATAACACTGACCGACTCCACTGTGACTCACAGGAAGAATAGCTGATTGGATTTAGCAACAATGGATTTAACCACATTTCCAACTTCCTTCATTTTCCTTTTTAAACAATCTAGAAATGTCTTTTTAAAAACAACTTTATTTGCTGCTGATTTGCTAACAAAATGAAATATCGTGCAATTACTGCATCTGTTATTTTAGCCTTACACCACAGCACCTATGAATTCTAGATTCTGATTGGTCAGAAGGCGATGGTTAATTTTGTCTAACGGCCCGACTCAGAGTAGTTCCAGTTCTAAGGTGTTTTTGTTGTTGTTGTTTTTGTTTTTTAAATGAATGCTCCAATTTGAATACATCATTAAAACAGTCAGCGGTGAGAATGACGTTTTCCCCACACTTTGTGTCTTCCTAGTAACAAGCTGCATTTTTAATGTTTTAGCAACTTAAAGAGAGAGAATGAATGAGGAAAAAAGAAAGAAAGACTGGTTATAACATCAACGATTACAGGTGCTAACTTGTTTAGTGGACGTTCCACAGCATTACATGTTAATATAAATGAGTAAAAAGTATGACGTCTCATTCTTTAATAATTAAAAAAAATGTTATTGCAGAATTTCAAGCAGAATGAAACATAAGGCATGCACTCATTAAAATAATCAACTTCAGGGTGGTAACTTTGTGTCGAGACACATCACACCGCGCCGTTGTTGATTATTTTCCTATAAGAGCACACAGGGTTTTCCCGCTGATCCCTCTGGGGAAACCCTTAACAGTTCTATGTAGAACGGAGAGTCTAGGTAAAACCTCTTTAAAAAGGAGTGCATGGATATGAGACGAAGAGAAAGATATGGACAGAGATAGAGAATATGTTTGTACGGATCAGCATTTTCTCACCAGTACAGTTTGAAGCGTTCCACCAGGGCGTACGTATCCTGTTCCTCAATCACCACCTTACACCTCAGACACACAAAACACTCGGGATGATACTTGTACTCTCCAGCCACCTGAGAAACACAGCCAGAGTTCTGATCAGTGTCATTCCACAGCGAAAGACCAGCTCTGGGTGCCAGTGACACCCTCTACTGCATCTGCATCCCAGCTACACGCCACCGTGCCACTCTGCTCAATGGCTTGGGCTGTTTCGCACACGCGAGACTGATTGTATTAGCTGCTTTCTTTTCTCTTTTTGTTTTACTTCTCTCACCTGTTTGTGTCTGAACCTGCCTGCTGTCAGTGATGCAATGTAATCAGCACCTCCCTACAGTCTGGAACTTTACACATCATCCCTCTTTCACACACGCACACACACACACACACGCACACACACAGTATTACCTGTAGGATAATACTGCATGTGTGTGTACGGTCGACCTTTAGCTACAACCTCGCCTTATTTTTCACAAGGTTCATGATCCCAATTTTTGTTTCTTTAAACCCTTCATAATGATCGACGTTCAGTTTTAAGATCATTAAGATCATGAAAATGGAAAACCGGAAAAATGTCCAAAAACAGATTCAGAACTGTGGTTTTTTTTACTTTGATTATTTTCTCAAAACTTTTATTTTCAAATCGGATCACTCAAGTCGTGTTAATTAACAGCTGCTCGGACAGCAGCACCAGCTGGAATTCAAATCACATGTTTCTATTAATGCATTTATTCAAATACATTATCGTTTCTATAGTAACAGCTCACTCACAGGGACATGGATGTAAGAAGGTCATAGCATAATCTTAAGCTAGTAAGAAGTGGATTTTAAAAAAGAAATAAATAAAAGTTCAATAATTAAAAATGATGAAGTTTTCCTGTACGGAGATATTTATTTAACATTAACGGAAGGAGTCTCCAGTGTCAGAGGATGCTTTCTGGTTTGTCACTATTATTACAAGCTGCTTTTTTTTGGTCTTACTAACTTCAAGAGAGAAAAACGGAGCCTGGTGAGGGAACGAAGGTTTATAGCTGTTATAACGTAACGTAACAGGGACTAACTTGTTCTGCAGATGTTCCACAACATTACATGTAATCGTAAAAGAACAAAAAAAAAAAAACCCACTGGCAAATCGCTGTGGTATACAAGGAATAAAACATGTTTTTGGAAAATATTCCACTTTGTGTGAGCCTCATCACAGCACTCCATCGTTAATTCTTTTCCAATGACAGCACATCCCGATGCGCTTTATTCCTTACATATATTACAACAAACTGGGGAACCTGTGATGCGTCGCGGTTAAGTACTTCTGTCTGAATTCATCTGATCAAAATCCAAAACACCAAAGAACTGACAGATTGATCAGATTTATGGTTTGTTCAACAGGAAATATACTGTACAACTATGACAAACAGGCAGAACAGAACGTTCATCCCTTAAGACCTCTAAAAGAAACGGACACAGCCGCTGCATGCTGCCTATAGTCTCAGAACATACTATGGAAAGGAAAGGGATGTGCAGACAAAAGGAACCCGCCTATTTATTCATGTTTGCACCAGGAATAATCTCACGCACACATGTCAGACACGCACACCCTGTGTAGACGACAGGAAAACGAATACCTGACTCTAAACACAGGAAGCGAGACACACGCACACTGCGCTTCTGCCTTTCTTCTGCTATTAACAGAAACCTGCATTCATAAGGCCTCAACGGCAGAGTGGCAGCTAGCGGTATGTTCGCTGCTCACAACCTGACGCTCTGGCAGATGGGCAGGTGGCGGTCACAGCATGGGAGGCACATCTCTGAAACAGCTTTATGAACGGCATTGAACCAGAAATTGTCGTTATAATCAAACAACAACGTATCACCTGGGACACCGGAAACCTCACACAAGTGGAGAGCTATGCAATCCATGCGGAGAAGCTCCAACGAGTGGCCAAGGAAAGAAAGATGGAGAGGAGAGGAAAACCATAAGCTCTCTGACCACAGACTACTGTTGCAGATTAGTCGCAAATCATTAGATGTCGACCTGCACATCCACTCATACATACAAACCTATTCCTAATCAAGTGCCCTGCTCCTGGTATAGGTGCTATCTGTTAGTAAACCCTGTCATAGAAATAAACTCACAAATCACTGGGCCCATTCCCGACAACACTGGGGGTCTGGGGGTAGACCCTTAAACTGGAAAGATAAACCAAAGCATGATATTGAAGTTTATTGGGTGGAAAACTTATTGATCAATCACGCCAATCACATCGTTGCAGCAGAAATCACTTTTACCCAAATTTGGTATTTAGATGATCGTGGTGATGGGAACAAGTGCCTAAGGCGACGTGATTTCTATAGGTCCCACATAAGCCCACGAAGTTCTTTAGTAGATTATTGCTGCAGATTGGATGACAATTAGTAGTTAAAAGCCCGTATGCCAAGATATTGGCCGCCTCTGTAAACCGTTCTGTATTGCCTTTCGTCAGCAGAATCATTGCCAACAGTGCTACCCACACGTCACACGTCCCTTCGTCACGCAGACACAATGATTATTCTATCATTGAACACATGCGTTCTGAGATACGCAACCCTCTGCAGACTAGCGAGACGGGGTTGAACTCAGGGGATGAGGCTCGTGGATATTAACCGTCAGTCTACCAATAGGTGTAATAAGTCTTCTTGTCTTGCTCATTATGCCTTGTATCGTTTCTCTCATTCGGAACAGTCTCTCACACTCGTTGAAATCACTAATGACCAAACGCTAATGTTAACGGAGTACGATCCCTATGATGACCAACCTGACCAACCTTTAGTATCCTAAACCTGACTGGGTAGGAGATCCTCCCAGCGACACTGACGACCCATTGACATCCGTTTCACGTCTACTGTAAATATTCCTTTGACCATGACGATTCTCATTTCACCCTAAAATAAGCTTGCTTGAAGACAGGATACTTTATATCCGCAAAAACAGCCTTAGCGCCTTCATTATGTCTGTTTTATGATGAATTCAGTTGAACCGTGAAAGGGTTCTGAAGTTCTGATGTATTCACAGCATGGTAATTTCTCTGTTAATTTTAGTTATCATATTTTGTAATGATAATGGGGGAAAAGTGAGGGAAGATTCTGCTTAGTACAAAATGGGGCGCACAGTGATTTAGTGGTTAGCACGTTCGCCTCACACCTCAAGGGTTGGGGGCTCAATTCCCGCCATGGCCCTGTGTGTGCGCGGAGTTTGCATGTTCTCCCCTCCGGGTACTCCACTTTAATCCCCCAGTCCAAAGACATGCATGGTAGGCTGATTGACATTTTCAGGTGTACTGCACCTTGTGCCTGATGCTCCCTGGGATAGGCTCCAGGTTCCCCGTGACCCTGAAAAGGATAAAGCGATATAGAAGATGGATGGATGGTTTAGAACAAGGACTTCAGAGTGCTCTCCTTATTCTATCCTGCTTTATTCTAACCTGTATTAACCATCTTTCTGTAATAAACCTTTTTACCTTCGGAGGACGAGTCTGCGGGTGTTGTCTAATTTCCAAGACAAACCTCAAATAACTTGTTTTGTGATAGGTTTTAAAAAGAATACGCTATTTTGGTTCCATGAGGACCAGTAAATTTTCATGCATGTAACTTTCTGTTTCTTTAGCTGACTGGATGAACATACAAGGAGATTGTGACGTCCAGCCAAAACACACACGCTGTAGTTTAATTCATCCAAAACCACAAAAACAGATTAGCAGAGACGGGTATAGAATCATCCATCAGCCAGTCCCTCTGGGTGAGGACTGTCAACTCTCAGTCTCTTAAATCTAGATCTAGATTCTGGTTAAACATTTTGATGTTCAGAAGAACATAAGTGCATTTGCGGAGGTGATTATACACAATATTGACTAATGCTCGCGGATTTAGACGCAGCCGACACTGTGACTAAGGATATGTAGGACGTCTCAGACACTTTCATTCCTATATGATTCGTAATAGAGAGAGAGAGAGAGAGAGAGAGAGAGCGAGCAAGAGAGAATTTCCTAGCATTGGGCTACAGCAGCTCCTCCCTCCACTTTAGACCCTGGAATTAAAGCAGATTTATGAGAAAGATGGATGAAAGAGAAAGGATGACTGGTGACTGAGAGAAAGTGCTGTTCCTGAAAATAAGTGTTTGTTCTAAAACGTACATGGCTGTGTTATAAAGACTTTATTAAAGACGTATTAAGACTGTTATTAAAACGGAGTTATTATTAGAACTTTATTCATATACTTATACCACAGTGTCAGTGATTTCCCGATTCTGATTGGTCAGAAGGTGTGGATTTATTTTCTACAACAGCAGTCCTGGCAGTCGTGCTGTCTGTACTTCAAATCACAGGTTTGTATTAATGCGCTACTCCTAATACCTCCTAGTTTCTATTGTAACATTATACCTTAACAGATTAAGAAAATGGATGTGAATGTTGATACAGTGAAACTTTCTGTGATGGAATGTCTAGAAGCAGCCACCACCATGCTTCACCGTGAAAAAGCAGCCATTTGGAAGGAGTCTTTTTCAAAGTTCGCAAAGAAACTCTTAAGAGAGGGAACATGAGAAGCACAGTTTTTTCAAATACAAATACAAATCAAAAAAAAAACAGAATGACTGTCAATAGCTGCAATCACTTGATTTGTAGACGTTCCCCAACATTTCATGCATGTTTTTTTTAAATTATTACTTTTGAACTGCAACTATGACTGAATAGGCAAGAGATATTAAAGACTTTTTAAATGTATTACCCTCCTGAGCACCTCAGATTTCTTCAACAATACTCAACTTGTAGGATCCCCAAACTGAGCAGCACTCGATGCAAACTGTTTGACTGACACTTCCCGATGCGTTATTATACCCCATTGTTGATTATTTTTACTATAACAGCATGCGCATCATAAATTTGAAAAGTTTAAGATGTTATGTTCTCCTCTTAAGGTTTTCAAAACACGCAACTTACTGGCTAAATAATCCTTGTAGGACAAAGAAATGCATATTTACCAGTGTATCAGTTTCCTAATGTATGGTTTTGCATGCAAAACAAATTCACCATTTCATGCTACACTTCAGTACACCATCAACAACACACCATGATGCCTCTCTTTCCACGTGAGCAGCCACACACACACACACACACACACACACATCATTTCCAATCTGTTTGTCTTTCTGAGGGGATGAGGTTTAACACCTTCAGTGCCCAGAACTGGCAACACAACACATGAAAGCCAAAAAAGAAATATTTGCCGACTCTCAATTTGAGTCTGAATAGAAGAGACCTATTGTGCCTTTTTAAACTGATAAAGCCCCCATACCCATGAGCTTTCAAAACCCAGAATTTAACCATTGAATCATGGCCGCATAGTAACCGCTGCCTTGCGTGTATCACGGTGCTGTTCTTAAACTTTACACTTATTCAGAATTTGTTTTATGATTACAAAGCAGTCCATTGAAAGCCCATGCACATTCCAAAAGCATGATGACAAAGCAAAGACATGCCGAGACCATTCCAGCCTTCAGATCGCGTTCATCCAGATCATAGGGAATGAGCTCATAATCTAAGCCTGGAAAACAAACAGTGGTTAGGTTCTGGGGTTTCTTGCCTTCAAGCTCTGATCTGCGAGCAGCTAAAGGTGCTGCTCTAGAGCCAGGATAGAAATCCCACGTAGAGGAAAATGAACTGCTGTTCATTTGTAGTTCAGTGTAGTCTGTTCTAGCAAGGTTAAAACGCACGCATGCACACACACGAGAGGATGGAAGCTCTTCTTGTGGCCTGTTTTCACTTAAGCGTTCTCAGCAAGCATCACACAGACAGAAGGATGCAGACTGAGAGACGAGAGGAAATCTAAACAAGGACACGGCACAGAGCTAAATCAACTCACTAAATGATTTAGATTGGCGAAGGGTTTGCCCCCTGCCTGTGCTTATGAGAGCTCAGGGGCTATGACTACACTATAACGGCGTAATTACTATAAATACCCTGTGCAGGGTGAGACCAATTTGTGGATGAAGCTATTAGCAGCACAATGCGTCTGTACATTTTGCAAAACAGCCTCACAGCATCAGTTTTTCATTAGTTGAGGTTTCGTGCACATTTGTTAGTGTATTTACAGTAGCCCCGCTACTCCAGCAATTATGGTAAGGTTATGAGAAGGCGCCAACACACGACAAGTGCATCGTCATCGCAACAGCGATCGTATGACCCATCTATACAGGAGCTATGTATTAAGAGGTGTCAATGTCAAAATACTGCTATTTATGGAGAAGAAGAAGAAAAAAAAAAAAAAAAAAAAAAAAAAAGATAAGGACTGTAGTTCAGGAAACAATAAAACATTGTACTATGGCAACACTAATGGGACAAAAACTAATCTAGATCACAACCGATAATTATAGAAAATAATTCCTGGTACATTAGCTCCAGAATCAGTGACACCCTTGATAAAAATGAGGAAAATAAGACAAAATATGACATTTAATTGAAAGAAATACAATTTTTAAAAAAATCCTATATATTATCAAACCATGTATGTTTCATAATTATTGCAACCCATCAATTTAAAAGGGAGGTGGAACAGCACAAAATCTTCTGCTATATTAAACTGACCTCAATTAAAGTGAAATTAAGCATAAATACAGTTTTCATAAAATTGTTACCCATCTATGTCAACGGCGCGAATACTATAACTGACTTTGCTCATAGCTACTTAAGCTAACCACCGAGATGCGATCTTCTGACTGGAATCAACTCATCTTTGCGTATGCATAATGAACACACAAAAAAAGTTATATTTATAAAAAAATAAATAAATAAATAAAATAAAATAAAATAAAAAAAGTGTAGATATAAAATAATTTTTTTTTGAAATAACGTTAAACTGAGTGACAATACTTTTCTTTAATGCCTACAAAGACAAATAAGATTAAGTAAAAAATAAATAAAATAAAAAATTTAAAAGTATCAAAGTCAGTACCACATTATTAAAAACATAAATACATCACCATACCAACGATAACTCGGAAAAGTGTATTGCGTAATCATTTATCGTGATATATCGCCCAGCCCTATTTCTAAGATGATTGTGAGATAGTCATACTGTAAAACACAGACTAGGCGTCTCCATGAAACCTGCTCAGATGAATGCTAAGATGGACAGTGAGATCCTCTATGAAAATCGTGCGTAGGAGGAAGAGCAGCAGTGAGCCAAGCCGTCATGTCATAACAAAAACAACCACTTCCCATTTATCATTAGGGGATCAGAGATCTCTAAAACCAGCTACATAAAATCAACATAACGAAGCTAATGTCTCCACTTGCTTATTACCTGTAGGAAGGCTTAAACAACAGCAGCAAAGGATTATTATATCTAATTAAGCTGTGCTACATTTTAAAGCTGCAATTACAGCCTTTACGCTCATTCTACTTTGCTGCATGTTTGTTATTTTAAGGCACCCAAAATCCATTCGATCACTTTAAATTCATGAAATGACATGCAGACCGGAAGAAACCCTGTCGTGAAGTGATGGAATCAAGACAACACTCAGCGAATGAGAAAAGGAGAATCGTTACTTCTTACCATAGCTGGTCCGGTCATTAGCAGTGAGCAGCCATGACACAGCTCTCCGAAATTCTCCCAGTAGTGTTTTCCACAGTAGAGTTTGCCCTCCCGCTCGTAGTACCAGTTGGTCAGGAGATCACAGCACTCCGAGCACCTGAGGACACAAAAGAGGAAAGAAATTCATTAGAGCTGGGGTTAATTGATGATTTGGGAATGGCATTCTGACAGAAAATAGTTGCGCTATTTACATTGTTAAGACTAGAAACATAAGATCTGATCATTTCTTTTGCAATGAAAATCAGTGGTTGATGTGTGCCAACATCGTCTACATTGTTCCCGGATTGTTCTCCTGCATCATTCCCAGATCTACGACCCCCATCTTGTGACCTGTGATACATTCCTTGCGCCATTCACCAATCGACATCCACTGCATCATTCCTCGCATTCTTCCCTGATCCACATCCATTGCGTCATTCACCAATCCATGTCTCCCACATCATTCCTTGATCAACATGCCCTGAATCATTTCTGCCTCCACATCCTCTTAAAAAAATCTTAATCATCGTTGTAATTGTCTGTTTGAGTACATCTGCATCCTTTTATTGCTAATAAAATATAGAAAGCAGACTTGCTGCCAGTGTCTCACTATTTTGATCTGTATTTGCCGATATTGTTCCATTCTGGTACAACGATGGTCAATTATTAGTACTTAAAGATGCACCGTTTCGGAAAATGAGCGAGCTTTGTTAACAGAATTCTGACCTGGAGCACAAGAAAAGCTAGAAGACGAGGTTAAAGATAGAAAATATGTTTCCACAATGGAAAAAAACAACAACAACAAAAAAACAACCATGCGCATTTCATGTACATCAAATGATATTACGTTAGAGATGCCTCAGCATTTATTAACCAAGAAAAATAATCCAAATCTGTGCTTGACAAGCATGAGTTTTCACAGCTCCTCATGACAATGAATCATTTTTCTAAAAATAAATAAAAATAATTCAAACTATCGAGATTCTAAGTAGCTGGAGACTGAACTTTTTTGTATGCACGTAGATCATAAACCATTGAAATCATTTTGAGAAATGTAAACGTTTTACTTCTATTTGTTTATAGGGCAGTCTTGCCCGGATCAATATGGCGGATGCGTTGACGTGAATGCTTACGTGTGCAGGCGTGTAGTTTTTCTTTACAATGTGACATCGCCAACTACTGGCCTGGCATGCATGATACAGCGCTTTTAGTCCTTTTTTTGCGGATTTTTGTGAACGGGGATCGTTTTGACAACGCTGTCGTCTGTACGCGAAACTTTTCTAAAACCCAATGGAACACCTTCTCCGTTTTTTTTTTGTATATACATTTAATGCAGACGTACCCATAATGACTAACACTTTGAGGAAAAAGCAGATGGAATATGAGGTGATTGTGAGGACGCACTAGAAAATCCTGGGGTTTGGTTTCAAAGAGGAAAGCTCGGGCTCATGTCTGGAGACAAAGACATGCTTGGGGGTGTGCGCTCTCTCTCTCTCTCACACACACACACACACACACACACACACACACTCTAGCCCACCCACCAAAACACAGGGGCCACATTGAATGAAGTCTGAGGCATGTTTAAAAAAAAAAAACCCACAAGGAATTTGGGCTTCAAGCCAAAACTAGTCATAAAGGGATATCACACACTCTCTCCCTTTGGCAGTCCCACGGCTGGGAGGTGATGTTGGAACACCGTAATGTTCCCTTTAGCGGGGACATTGCTCGCATGGGAAAAATTGACTTAATTAAAGGAGACTGACTTGTTGATAACACCTCAGTCCTGTTATTAAGTAAATCATTTGTCTAAGGAAGCATAGAATGTACAAGACTCCTTGTACAAGACACGCCACAGCTTGAGCTGTAAAATTAGTCACAATTCTGGTGTGTGAGCGTAGGTTTGTGTAGGTCTCACCACGGGCCACGACCCTTACAAGGAACGCCTTCAGGGGAAATAACACTTATTAGAAAGACAACATTTCTCTTTTTGACCCTTGGAGAGTTCCTGACAATTTGTCAGTGAAAATGTTCTGCAAGTACTTGAGCATCTGCATTTAATCGACCAACCGAAAACACGGATGGTCAGACGTAATTATCCAGTCATGCCGCAGTTTGCATTCACCCTCTGTGAAAAATACAGACTCGCTGCTGTGAATTGCCGATGTGCATCATCCGTCTTTAGAAACAACTCCATCTGAAGAAAAGCTCCATGTGTAATCAGCATACAATTAAACTTCCCCGTCTTACACCCTTCCAGCTGAACAATACACCGCGTTCAAAACTTTCTACAAACCTAAATTCTCTGCATACCAAGAGAACTGGAAACACCTGGGGCCAAACAGCACTTTTCACTTCGCTCGAACTTCTGCTGCAAAACAATAACAGCGAGTCACTGTTAGAAAAATAGACACGTCAATCAGAAGCTCAGACAGCTGCTAGGAACGCTTTTTTGACACGGAATTTGGTCAAGAACTAAAAAAAATATTAATAATAATGAAAAAAAAAAGCAGCAACGCTCTGAGCCAAACAGCCAGAAACTTTTCACGGCTTTAGCGCAATCCATCTTCTTGATTACGCCTCATTCTGCCGCGAGAGCTGGCCTGAGAGAGCAGGAAACGAGTCACTCCCGTGCACGGCTTGCTTTTTCGTTCCGGACATATATAATCTTTAATTCCAGACATTTCAGAGCTCCGTTTGTATATTTAGACCGATTGCCAAACGTTGTTTGAGCAATTCATTCAGGGTTTCGCTTGTACGTGCAACATGAATTCCACAGGTTGCTGCTCAACATCACCAATCTCCGATTCATCTAGAAGAGGATATCTGAGTTTTCTGGAACGTAGAATTCGAAAAAGAAATAGACATAATGGGGAAACGGAGAAAGGGGGTAAAAACTATTTGGAGGAAAAAAAAAAAAAAAAAGACAAAGAAAGGAAGAAAATGAAGAAGTCAAAAACAGACCAGGAGAAAGAACGAGAGAAATTGCTACAAATAAAAGATCACGTTGCATTCAGTGGCAGAGAAGCAGGATGGAAAATAAGTCTGCTTTGATAAGGATCACATTAGTAAGACGCAGCCTGAGCAGCTGTGGGGTTGTCCAGCAAGCGCCTGGGTTCTGGCTGATCGCCTGACGTGTGCCTCCATACTGAGGAATGTAGAGATCACAAGCTCTGCTTCTGGAGCAAAATACAAAGCTGCACAATGAGACTGAATGTGTGATCAGATAAACACTCTCTGCAGGAGCTTTAATATTGATTTGACTGATTGATTGATTGATTGATTGACTGATTGATTGAACAGTATGAAGTCCAGGCAGAGCGGTGCTATAGCTGCTGCCTCACAGTCCCAGGGTTCCTGGTTTGATCCTGAGCTTGGGTTACTCAAGTAATCATCTTTAAAAGCCATGCTGGTAGGTGCACTGGCTAGTCTACATCACCCCTAGGTGTGAATGAGTGTATGAGTCTTCATGGTGGCCTATGATGGACATCAAATGTGGTATTAGTAGTGAGAACAGAACCCTGATTCAACCCCTGAAGAAACTGGACACTATATGTGTTACAGATGATTTTTCGAGACAGAAGGGGGCACGGTTAGGATGCAGCAGAAGTATGATGAAGACATATTTTTAAGTTACTCGTTTACAGTCTTCAGAAAGAGCTTCATCCTGGTCAGGGTCACGGTGTGTACGATGGGAATACAGTCTGAATAGGACACGGGTATAACAGGGCATCACTTATACACTCACACCTTCATTTAAAACCTATCGAAAACATCTTGAAACAAAACTTGAACCACATTTCTTCTAGAGATTTAGGCCATCTCATTTATTTCCGTTTCGGCGGGTAATCCCATGCAGCCTCGAGAATAGCTTTATCTAAGAAGTGCTACTTAATATGCTATTTTAGTGACATAAAACATTCCCCTAGAACGTTTAGTTGTTGTTGTTTTTTTAAAATGAATACGTGGAATCAAAAATGTACCCTACTGACACAGAAATGCAAACGCACAGCGTACGAAATCTGCACTAAAACACGCAGCCTAAGACTTTGATTGTTCTTAATTAGAGAGATTAAATATTCGATTGAACTGCAAGTCAACAGGATTAATCAATTTGTGGTTTTGGCATCCCGTGTGTACGGTGAGGTCATGGCGACATCTGGGAACGGATGTGTACCTAAGGATTGGTTATCATTTTCTCACACACGAGCCTACGCTCGGTGACGTCTCTGAACAAATACCTGTGTCTGTCACAGAGGTCCTCCAGGTGTACATACACACAAAGACACACATGATAAACTTTCACCCTAAAGCCAGATGTGACTGAAACGTCCTGATTTATTGCCAGCGTGTCGACACAGCCGGGGGTTTGATGACTCCCACGTGGAACATGCAACTCATGCGAAACACCTCGGTGTAAAGCTGCGCTGCTTATTCAAGATGACAACCTGCATCTCTGTCAGCAACTTTCCTTCTGTTCCGCACAAGCAGCAAAGCGTCACCTCCTTTAACCCTTGTTGTTCACACCCAGAGAGAGAGAGAGAGAGAGAGAGAGAGAGAGAGAGAGAGAATGCTCAGGCGAAAGACACAATGAGTTCATGCGTTGCCACACTACATAGCAAACAATGCAGAACAAACAATCCTCTTTCTTTTTCACAGTGGAGAAAATAAAGACATATGTTTGCCGAACACTTCAATAACAAATCAGAATCTTAATCAGCATGCCTACGTTTCATTTATTAGGCAACTTGACCTCTCCAGTGGAAGAATTACATTACTACGCAAGTCCGTGAAAAATGACCACATCGATGTCGACCTAGAAAAACCGCGGATCTTTATCATCTTCTATATTTATACATAAAGTCATTCTGAAAACAACATACTTTTTTGGAAACCTGCCATAGCATTTTACACCACAACCATGTTGAACTCTCAGTTCTGATCAGTCAGAAGGCATTGATTCATTTTCTATAAGAGCAGCGTAGACAGCGGTTCCTTGTTATTATCTTCATAAATCATTTTTCTACGATGTAACATTTGTACTGGTCATTTAGAAACCGTTTTCCATTTACCAGCACTTATCACATCTGGCAAAGACAGTCTTCCAGTTAGGTAGCTGCTCAGTCCAAGCTGATTTTTCAGCAGCCTGTCTTCCGATGTCTCAATAACATGAACATCGTTTTCTGTCCTACTAATTTCAAGAGAATATGTGGAAACTGCTGTTTATATATGCTATGGAGCAAGTGATAACAGAAACAAACGTGTTTCATGGAAAATCCAGAACGTTAACTGTAACTATAAACAGTTAAAAAGTACAAGATACGGCCCCTTTACTAAAAGAAAAAATTGCAGTTGGTGACAGATTACTGTGGTATAAAGGGTGGTGACACAGTAACACTGATTATCTGCATCACTGATTATTTACCCTGCTGTTGATTACTGTTTTATAACTTAAGTAAAGTCATTATGTTTTCAGGAAGTTGAAGCGTGAATCTATGTTACAGTTTTTCTTTATTTTTTGTCCTTTTTGGCCGAGTGTCAGATTTCAGCTACAGTGACATGCTATACCTGTAAAGCTAGAAAAATACAGGTTTATCAAAAACATGTATATCTTTGTTAAATACAGGGGTGCAACAATTATTGGAAAAATATATCTGATGTATATTCCCATTGATACTTAAATTGTTTTAGTACACCTGGGTGACTAGGAACAGGAAATTGTTCAACCATGACTTGGTGTGAGGTAACACATAGGACAAATTCCCTTAGACATTGATAACAATGGATAAGACCAAGGACTATAGCTGTGATGTGCGGCAAAAGGTTGTTGAGCTTCACAAAATGGGAAGTGGCTATAAGAAAATAGCACAAGCATTGAAAATGCCCATTTCCTCCATCAGGGCAAAATTAATAAGTTCCAGTCTACTGGAAATGTTATGAATCAACCAGGAATTGGACGCATGTCTATACTGTCTCAACACACTGTGAAGAGGATGGTCGAGTGGCCAAAGATCTTCAAGGATCACAGCTAGAGAATTTAGCAGAAGTAAGTTGTGTCTTGGGGTCAGAAAATCTCCAAAACTAAAATCCAAAGCCACCTATATCACCACAAGTTGTTTGGAAGCGTTTCAAGAAAGAAGCCTCTACTCTCATCCAAAAAAAAAACTCAAGCGTCTTCAGTTTGTCAGACACTACTGGAACTTCAAATGGGATCAGGTTCTATGGTCAGATGAAACCAAAATAGAGCTTTTTGGTAATAAACACCAGAAGTGGTTTTGGTGCACACAGAGAGGTAGCCATATGGAAACGTACCTCATGTCCACAGTTAAAAACGGTGGTGGCTCTTTAATATCTTGGGACCTGGACATTTTGTTAGGATACATGGCATGGTGGACTACCAAATATCAACAGATATTAAATGAAAACCTGACAGACTCTACCAGAAAGATACAAATGGGCCGTGGTTGGATCTTACAGCAGGACAATGATCCAAAACCTACATCAAAATCAACACAATAATGGTTTACTGATCACACGATCAAGGTCCAGCCATGGCCATCAGTCTCCTGACCTGAAACCCATAGAAAACCTGTGGGGTGAACTGAAGAGGAGAGTCCACCAGCATGGACCTTGAAATGTGAAGGATCTGGAGAGATTCTATATGGAGAAACGGTCTCAGATCCCCCGCCATGTATTCTCCAACCTCGTCAGGTATTATAGGACTAAAAGGGTGCCAATAATTGTTGCACACCTATATTTACCAAAGATTTTTATTTTTATATATATATATATATATATATATGTATATATATACACACACACACATACAATCTTTGGTAAATATATATATAATGTTTGTGTATGTATGTATGTATGTATGTATGTATGTATGTGGGTGTGCCCTGCGATGGACTGTCCAGGGTGTACCCCAAGGGTGCCAATATTATCCAAGTCAATTCATGTACACATACTGTATACAGCAGGAATATACATCTCGTCACCAAGACCAACCAGAAACACACAACACCATACAATGACTATATACACAAGACTAAATAAAGTCTAAATATTGCACTTTTTATACGACTAAACCATAAACTGCCTCTGTCCGGGCAGGAGGACAAAATCCTACCCTCAACATGACGTCCTAACTGAAAAGCAAACCTATATGAAAAGGAAAAGCAAACACAATTAGCAGGCATACAGGGAGCCTTCCTGTCCCTCCCATAACCGCACTTAAAAAGCAGCCACAGAGGCCCGAGGTTTCACTCTTTACCTCTAATCATAAAAGGGCATTAGCTGGGGTACTGATGATCTCGCTGTTTCAGAAGCGGTTTCAGAAGTGTCTGGAGGAGCACTGAATCGCCGTCTAGGAATGTCCCAGAGGTCTGCACAGCGCTGTGGAGAACGGCCCCTACCTGCCCTAGTGCAGAAGTGCTGCGGGAAGCCATTCAAATCTTGCTCGTACTTAAAGGAGATCGGCGGGATTGCTGGAATCATGTTTGTCAACAAATTTGGAACTTCAATTAAAAAAAAATAAAATCTCATTTTAAAGCTTAATAGCTAAAATATATCGGAACGGTTTCAGCATTTGCTAAAAAGGTGTCAATATCAATATCAGAAAAGAAATCATGGTACCCCTAATATCAAGTGTGTATAAAGGGCATCAAGAAGATTTGGCCGATAGAAACAGTTAAAACATCTATACATGTCTGAATGATGTGTTTATATGATGAGCGATTAAACGCACGTTCCAGTCTCTCAACAATAATTCACAATTTGTTTGACCTAACCTGGAAAACAAGGACTGTGCCAATAATGTGCAAAAGGAATTCCCAAATAAGAGCCTTAACCTATCCTAAAGATTTCATAAACTCTCCGACAGTAATGGATTTTCCAGTCTACAGCGTACTTTTGGTTTCTGCATTTACCGAGCCTTCAATTACTTGTAATTGCAAGCTGAGATGAACTTGTATTACCTTTTAATTGGCATCCATTTCAGTTCTTAGCCCTGTTTAAGATTCTCCGCATGTTGCTCGGGTTTGTCCTTATTTATGAGCCAATCTCGGCAGCAGAGCAAAAATCCTTTCACGGGAACTCGGTCAAGAGTCTAAAATCATGGTCTTCATGGCCATGTAACTTTCCTGATGTGACATGCTACACGATGATGTAACTTTTGATGTTACAGAGAAGAAAGAAAAAAAAAAACCCAACAGACATTTGGCCTATACGAGTTATTACTCAGACAGAACACCGGACTATTCAAGAATGTGTGCTGACATAGCGATACAAATCTAAAAGCTAACAAAGTGAGAAAACTACACTTCCTTCCAACTGCAGCGCACGTGCATCACAGACACTTTAACAGTCAGTATCTGATGACAAACTGAACTGATTAGGCTTAGGTACATTTTGTCATGGCGCGTAACTCTCCAATAACTCGATCACAGCAGGACATTAACTGTGTGAGAAAAGCTCTTTTAGCTAGCACGCTTTTAGAAATCTTTCCAAAGACAACATGATCTCAAGATATACGAGGAGAGACTAGGCTAGCGTAAAAAGCATAGCATTGCTGTTTTAGTGGAATATATTTACGGTTTTCACACTGAACAGTCTCTAGAGCTTACACCGAATGGTGTGAAAAACAAAATAACAGCCCGGGACATTGAGCTGTGTGTGTGGAAACGCTTTGTCGATGCGAGAGGTCAAAAGAGAGTGGCCAGATTGGTTTGAGCTGACAGGAAGGCTACAGTAACTCAAATAACCGCTCTTTACAACCTGCAGGATTTCCTGTCAGCTTGAACCAGTCTGGTCATTCTCCTCTGATTTCTCGAATCAACCCGGCGTTTCCAGCCACAGAACTGCCGCTCGCTCTGTGTTTTTTGTTTTTCGCACCATTCTGTGTGAACTTTAACATACTGTTGCAAGTGAAAATCTCAGAAGTTCAGCAGTTTCTGAAATATTCAAACCAGCCCATCTGGGACCAAAAATCACACCAGGATCAAAGACGCCGACATTGGATTTTGACTCATTTAAACAACTGTAGGGAGAAAATAAACCTAATCATTTATTTAGCAGTATAATCCTGCATCATGCATGTGACTACAATTATTTCGATTGCTTCAAACGCACAAAATGTGCCTGTGCCTCTTTAACTTGTATAGTTCTACCAAATACAGTGAGGTGTAGATAATCTGTAACGGATTAAACTGATTAGTCATCAGCATGTGCACAAAACATACCACACTCTTGTACTTTGGTCTGCCTTTTTTTTCCCCTTTCTTTTTGTTTCTTCTTTTTTTAACCAAAAAGTGTAGTAGATTTGATAACCCAACATTCATTATCCTTCACCTGGATACTTCCCTGCAATTCTGCAGTATATTTTAACTTTAGAGGAGACTTTGACCATAATCACTCAAACAATGTGCTTAAAACAAAACAAAAAAACAACAACAAAAAAACCAATGTACTCCTATTAATGATTAAACCTGCAAACAGGAAGAAAAGAAAAAAAAGAAGAGAGTGACAAACAGAGGGTTTGTATCAAGCATAAGCAGGGGGTCCGTGATTTTTAAAAATGTCCTTACACGGGTTAAAATACGAACACCATTATCAGAGTTCTATTCATTATTCAGTATTATTGAGTTCATAGCATATTTGACTAATTAATTGAATGGAATGGGTTTCATCCAAATCTTTCAAACTCAAAAACAAGCAGCCAAGTTTAAGAAAAATGTGTTCTGTGTGGGGAAAGTTCAGGATTAAAAGCTCTATGGTGCCATTACATCGCCAAATTCTTGATGTACACATTACATAACGAGCCTGAAATCTGAATAGTAAATAAAATCTGTATTGCCCCACACACACACACACACCGCCAACTATTTGAGGAAGAATTTAGCCATAATACTTGACTGAAAGAAGCTTCCAGGCCCTGGTTACTCCCAATCTTAACCAGACTGACGCTCCCTCAGAACCTGAATGCAAAAATGCAGCAAAACAGCTTAGCCTCGGCTTCTTTGCTGGCAATGAAATTAGCATGAAATGGAAATAAAGTCACATTTCTCCCTGCCTCAACTGGATAGAAGTAGTTTACGACTGCCAACTTGGCGGACTTCACTGTATCGCTTAGTATTACGATCATTTTTTCCATTTCCAGATCAATATTTGGGTCACGCTTCAGTGCACCAAAAGTAAATAAGCTCCTTTGGTATTTCTTTTTGGGGGGAATACCTCACATTCCAGCTAATCTATGGCTTTTACACATGTGGTCAGAGTTAAAGAGTACGTGTATGTCAGTTAGTGAACAATCCCGGAGACAACTTTCCTCAAAATACAAAAGACATGCATATAAAGAAAATGGCCCAGTGTATCCAGATCATGATATATTTGCCTTGTCCAAGTCCGGCTAGGATAAAGACTTACCGAAAACAAGCGTTGTGCCAGACGTCTTTGTGCAGCTTGACATGAAAGGCATCCTGAATCCTGCCTCTGCATCCAGCGCACACGCTGTCGCTCGGGCCTGGGGAACATGAGGACATTGGTAAACAAACACATTTGATATTAACCTACTCATTACATTTACACACGTTACTGAAACGTTTATCCAAAGTGACTTACAACTAACGATTATTTTCATAATCGATTCATTTCCCGATTTTTTTTTTGATTAATCGGATTGGTGGGGGCAAACCTTTTAAATAAAATCAACAAACTGAGTGTTAAGAATATAAACTTCAGACTGAAACTTTACACAACTGTTTGTGCAAATATATAAGACTGAAAAGAACGCGACACACACACACACACACCGGAATATATATTATTCATTTAGGACTGTAGTTTAATTCAGCGCTTTTTTTTCTCGCATCCATAAAAAAAAAAAAACAACGCATAAATACTTGTAAAAATACATAATAACAAAACTCATCTACACATCTATTACTCATCTACTTTTCCGTCTATAAGTTAATCCTGTGCCGATACTGGATGACGATGTGAAGTAGTATGAAATCTGGTTCTGGTTAGTGTCCCAGGTTATTTTTAGGCGACTGGGAGGGAAAAGAAAAAAGAAAAAGAAAAGAGGCACATCTCCACTAAAGCACCTATTTCCATTCACTTGCATTTCCTGCCATGTCCCATGTTTTGAAAGACCATTTCCTTACATGTATAGCAGTCCAACAGAAGTCACAGTGTATTGTCTATAGACCATGTACAAGCACATACTCGCTCAGAAAAAGGTTACTAAACTCTATCTATGTTTATCGGAAGGGCTGGGCAATATGACAACATAATCAGAATCGATCATGATATACTTTTCTGCGAGATCACAGGTATGTTTTTCCAACATGTATTCAGTAGTAGGTACAAACTCTGATTGGAAGCGGCTGATCTGATGTAAACAATCAGTTAAAAAAAAAAATCTATCAATTCTTTAAATTATTGTCATTGTTATTAGTTGTCATGTTTGGATACATTAGATTACATGGATTTGTATTATTTTATTGCAACTACTATCCTGCTGGCAAAATTGTTAGCACACCATCATGATACACACCTTATAACGCAAAAGTATCGTGATGGATCATAGAGTATCATATCGACCGCACCTCCAGGTCCAATTTGTACCTATAACAAGCATCTTTCTCTTCGGAGATTCTCAGATACACACATGAACCGTTATTACCTTTTAAGCGAAAGAACGTAAAGCCGACATGCACCGTTGTAGCTAAACGATGCAAACTAAACAGGTACAAAAAGGTGTACGCTTGACCTTGTAGGCACAGTGCCCTTTAGGTGGCCTTTTTCCTCAGAGCACCGGCCAAAGGCAAACAAAGGCTAGTCTGGATTAATAAAAAGATTTATGACTGGCAACTTTAAGAATGAATAATATACACCTAATAGGCATAAATATGCAAAACACGAATAGTGACGTCATAATTCGCTTATAACCGGATCTTAATTCTGTCGTCACATCGTCCGAGAGTCGCATCCACGCTATACAACAAAATATGTTGTCTAAACATCTATTTCAAAACATCCCGAGTACATTTATGTACATCAGTCTGAGCAGCAATGATTAAACACACAGCTACTGTAAGGCATCAAATACACCGCGGTTTATAAAACACGCACGCGCGCGCCTCCTCGATTAGGGTCGTTTTCGGCGTTTTACCTTCTTGTTCGTCCATTTAGTCGGTGGTTGCCTTCCAACACGAGCTCACATGCTGTTCCCGACACGAGGAATGGTCTCAGCGCACATCTCTGGAGCTGCAGACACACTCAAGAGCGAGAAATCCCGTCACCGTGATTAAATCAACGCTCCATCAACCACGACTGGCTTCCAGGCTGCCTGCTCGGCGAGCTGGTGACGTCATACCGCTGAAATTCCTGTACGGAGACCGGAAGGGATCAAACAGCAACACCTGAAACAGGAGAAACTGATCCGGGAGCTGAGATCACACTGCTCCATCTAGCGCTGGTCTCGGTGTAGAACAGTTTACTTTAAGATCTGGGATAGATCTGTGAATCAAGACATTTACTGTGGCTATAAAAATGTCTAATGTCTACCCCGACATACCCACGGGAAAATAAAAAAAATAAACATTGACAATAACCTTGTTGCGTAAGTGTGTACACCCTTTAATAACCGGGGATGTGGCTGTGTTCAGAAGGAACCAATCACATTCATTCTCATGTTCAAAAGTAGTTATCGTACAGCTGTGTGAATGAAATGATTCTGATTAACCCTAAATAAAGACCAGCTGTTACTGTAGGATTTTCTTAACGTGTTCTTGGTTTCATCCGACTGCTGACGTCATGGTCTGCAAAGAGATGACAAAGCCTGTACAGGGTTTCATGGTCAAAAGGTATCAATTAGGAGAGGGGTCCGTCCATCCATCCATCCATCCATCCATCCATCCATCCATCTTCGACCGCTTATTCCTTCTTCAGGGTCGCGGGGGAACCTGGAGCCAATCCCAGGGAGCATTGGGCACAAGGCAGGGTACACCCTGGACAGGGTGGCAGTCCATCACAGGGCTTAGGAGAGGGGTACAAAATCTAAATGAGATATACCATGGAACACTGTGAAGGCCCATCATGAACAAGTCAAGAAAATTAGCACTATAGTAACATCACCAAGAACAGGACGTCCCTCCAAAATTCACAAAAGCACAAGGTAAAAACGTACCAGGGAGGCTGCTAAGAGACCTACGGCAACATTAAAGGAGCTGCAGGAACATCTGACAAGGACTGATTACTCTCTGCATGTGACAACAATCTCTTATATTCTTCACATGTCTGGGTTTTGGGTTAAGGTGGCTGGACGAAAACCCTTTCTCAAAAACCCAATCCAAGCCCAACTAAATCACCACAAACCATGTGGTAAATTATGTTATGGTCTGATGAGACCAATTCCAAAATGTATAATGATTCCATAATCCCAAAAAGTATGATTGGGACAAAAATAGTGCATCACCAGAAGAACGCCATACTCACAGTGAAACATGGTGGTGGCAGCGTCATGCTTTGGGGCTGCAGTTCTTCATCCAAAACCGGGGCTTATATTCATGTCCAGATGTACCATAATGATAGGCCCAAAAAGACTGAGGGGTTTAATAAACTCAAAAGGAACTTCAACAAAGAATTAGTTTAGGGGTGTGCACACTTATGCAACTAGATTATTGTAAGTTTTTTCCCTATAACAGTTTCTGACTGTTTTTCACTTTATTTGTATACTTTCCAATTTCCAAAGCGACCTGACATGATTTATCTTAGTTTCATTCTTTTACTTCACAAAAACCTGCCATTTTATCAGGGGTGTGTAAACTTTTTATATATCCATTGTAGCTATGAACCACCAAGGGTGGAAAAAGTGAAAGTATGCAGTAAAGTACTGTACAAATGTCCACAGAGGACACCGTCAACACAACAATGCACACTGCCCTCACATACCTAGAGAACAAGGACAGATATGCTCGAACGCTGTTTATTGACTATAGCTCAGCATTCAACACGGTGATACCATCTAAGTTTACCAACAAACTTAACACACTTGATGTGCCACCCACCCTCTGCAACTGGGTTCTGGACTTTCTAAGACCCCAATCTGTTAGAATAAGGAATCACACATCCAGGACAATGACTATAAACACAGGTACAAGGGTGCATGCTGAGCCCTATGCTGAGCACTGCACGTTCGTTTGACATAGGTGGAGAGACTGAGCACATTCAAATTCCTCTACGTTTATATCACAGAGGATCTCACTTGGTCTCAAAACACTACACACCTGGTGAAGAAATCTCGGCAGCACCTGTACATCTTGAGAAGGCTGAGGAAATTTGGCATGCCAAGCAGAATCCTTAGCAGCTTCTACAGATGTACAATCAAGAGCATCCTCACCAGCTCCATCGCAGTCTGGTTTAGAAGCTGCACAGCTCAGGACCATAAAGCTCTACAGTAGGTGATAAGAGCTGCCCATACCAACACTGGAGTGCCTCTAACAGGCCAGGGCCATCAGGCTTGTGAGGTACTCTTATCCACTCCCCCTCCCCCCAACACTGCAGACACAGACCTCACCCTGCCTACCCCACAAACTCATTTAAACTCATTTCATGGACCACTACTGAGCGTACCTCTGCAGACCTTTGCACATGTTTACATTGCACACAGTCACTTTTTATTGCAAACGAAGTCTCATGTTTACAATGCAAGTTACAATTACAATGTTTATCTTGAACATGTTTTTCTTTTGGTGCACTTTTAGTAATTTCGTAATGTTTTTGTGTTTTCCCTATGTCCTGCGTGTCAGAGGTTGCAGGGAGGATTCACAGAGTAACAATTTCATTGTACTGTGCAACAAACTGTTTTCTGTACTTATGACAATAAACTCTTGAATCTTGAATGAGTTCATAAATAATGAAATGTAGCGTTTCTAGTTTTGAAAAAATACTAAAGAGGCCAGTACACAGTAATAAATTAAACAAAGTCAATATTTGGTGTGAGAACTTGTAGCTTTAAATAACAACAACAATTAGTAGTCTCGGGTACATTTTGTGCAGTCACAGTTCTTCTGGATACTTTAACTTTCACATTTTCTTCATTTTTGCAGCAAACCCCAGCAAACTTCGTTGTGTTTTTTCGTCTGATTACATAATATGTTATCAGTTATATGTTGCTTTCTTTACTGACATACAAAGATTTTTCTGTAACATAATTTTTGTTGTTGGAAAATTAATGTTTGGAAATAGAATATGACTCAATAATGATAATAAGGCATAAAATAAACTTCTCTAATACAATTTGTACAATTATTTTTATTTATTTATTTTTTTTAGAAAGGATGTCGTATGTGCCCTGCGATGGACTGGCACCCTGTCTAGGGTGTACCCCGCCTTGTGCCCGATGCTCCCTGGGATAGGCTCCAGGTTTCTCTGCGACCCTGAAGAAGGAGTAATTGGCATAAGATGAATGAATGAATGAATGAATGAATGCCTTTACTGTCACTATACACATGTACAATGAAATTAAGAGCCACTCCTTTTTTTCCATGCCAACATGTATATAACATAAATAAGATAAAATCAAAATAAAAGAAAATAAAATCGATAAATATAACACAAAATAAATAAATAGTACTGTGAAATCAGTACATGTGTGCATTTAGAATGTTTATAGCTTTTGGGAAAAAACTATTCTTGAGATGGATGGATGGATGGATAGATGGATGGATGTCTTCAGTACAGTACTGAAGACATACTATAAATATCCAATATTTACCATTAGCTACCAAGATATGTTAGCTACTAACTACCCAGCGTTAGCAAAGAAAACAGGCTAACTTAGTTAGCTATAAAACAAGCATTGATTTAAGAGCTGACCAAAACCACCATAAACTGACCTTCATAGCTCTTAGGATCTTTTTTTTTTTTTTGCATTTTAAAATCACTTTCTGCTGCCAATTATTTATCACAACCTAGAAAATATGAGTTAAAATAACGCTTTGAGTCTGTCTGAGTGTGAATGTCTGCTTTTTGATAAAATCTCTGGAGATTACTAACATAGGTCTGGACTAACATAAAATGAAAAAAGCCTAACATTGAACACTTTCTGAGAAATTGAAAAGCAGAGTCTTTTGGAGTCTCAGAGGGTTGTCCTTTATTATACACAGGGTTATATTCAAACTACATTACTATATATTGTGTCATGGCAATCGTTGACGTCATGGTTTATAAGCTTTGTGTGTGTTCAGGGTTCAGAACCCTTTCTTAAACTGATAATCTCACTAGATTTGAACTGAAGAACTGCTGCTGTAATCATTAAGACTGTCCTGTGCTCATCCCAGAATTTTCACAATATGCCCAAGCTGAAGATCATTTCAACACTCATAATAACGTTTCACTTACAATTACATTTAAGCCATTTGGCAGATGCCCTTATCCAGAGCGACTTACAGAAGTCTCTAGCAATAAATACATCCTGCTATATCATGGACTAAGAATATCAATCTAAAAAGGTATGTTGGGGAGGGAATATAGTAAGAAAATCACACAGACAACAATTTTTTCAGTTAAATTGTTGATTTAAGTACTTCAGGAAGAGGTCGGTCTTTATATGTCGTTTGAAAACTGTGAGTAACTCAGCTGGTCGGACATTATAAGGGGAAGTTCATTCCACCACTTAAGTGCCACAATAGAGAAGAGTCTTGAGGCATGTCTTTCTTGTACTCTGAGAGATGGTGGGACAAGTTGAGCAGTACAAGATGATTAGAGGGAGCATGATGCAGTGCTTTAAGGTAGGTGGGTGCTGGTGCATATTTTGGCTTTGTAGGAGAGCATCAGTGTGCCAGGGAGCCAGCGGAGGGAGCGTAGCAGTGGGATGGTGTTGGAGAACAAGTCATGCAGATGCACTCAGGATCAGTTGCAGAGGTCGAATGGTGCTCAGAGACAGACCTGCCAAGAGATTACTGCAAAGTTGCAGTAATCCAGTCTCAAAATGACATGGGACTGAACAAGCACCTGAGTGGCCTGTGTGGATATAAACTGATGAAATTGACTTTATAGTATACAAGAATTTTGCTTTGAGGTTGAGGATGGGCTGAGTCTGGTTCCTCTCAAGCTTTCTTCCTCATCTTGTCTCAGGGAGATTTTCCTTGCCATACTTTGCATCTGGCTTGCTCTTTAGGAATTTAAAACCTACATCTGGATAGCCGTAAAGCGACATTGTGACAGTGTCTAATGCTATAAGTTCTATGCAAATAAAACTGAGCTGAATTCAAATGCTGACCATCTCGCAAAAATAGCTGGTAGAGCGCTGGACACTATTATTAAATTACTCGATTTGACCACATACAGTAGGTCTAAGAACAGTAGTTTCCATTTAATATAAAATATTATTGTGTTAAAACTTTATATAGAATGAGATATTTTGGTAACGTTTGATTAAATGCATCATTGTTTCAATATAATTGTTTTTTTTTAGCAAACTGCAGAAGTATGCAAGAAATGTATTTGAAAGTATGTTTATAATGACATTGTACAAAACAAAAATTATATTTCATATTAATTTGTTTTTAAATGGTATACTCAAATACAGTTTTATACTGTATATTTTCTTAGTATATTTTTTTTATTTGATACTCTGAAGGTTAAATTCTAATGGTCAAAATATAAATTTTATACTATTAAGGTACTTTTATACCATAAAAGTATGCAATAACGCACTTGTATTTAACATATGTTCAAAGTGTGCTGCTAGAATTTGAGATTAATATATATTAAGCCTATTTTAATGAAGTATAGAAATTTATTAGTATATTTTCAACATACTCTGACAAATTTTAGTACATTTTAATATCTTTAAGTGCATTTTCTGTATTTTTCGTGCTAAAGTAAAAGTACATACACTCTTTTATTTCTCATCATCTCCGACTGCTTACCTGCTCTATGTGAGCTCTCCCATTCACATGTCAAGTTGCTGAGCTGAGGTTATTTCACAGCGTATTGTGGTGACATTGTGTGCATTTTTGTTTCTGATTGGTATTTCGACTTTGAATAAGGCACGACAAGAAAGCATATATCGTGTTACACCATGTAGCCCATTTCAGAAGATCTGAGTCTTTACAGGAATCTATGATGGGTAAGAAATTCGACTACACCATGAAAGCAGAACCAAAATGATTATTATCTAAGGGCGTTTTCACACTTGGTCCATTTCAGTATTCCAAGTGGTCTCAGGTTGATGACTCGGATGATGATGAATGCTATTTTGTGCAATTCTGAACATAATAAACAAACTCTCTAGAATGACCCATAATTAAAAACCATACACACCCCCTTGTTTCTGGTTCATTTTGTAATTCGAGTTATTTATGCATTGCGAAGACAAAGCTCTCTCAGTCTGCTTGACATTTTGTTTTATGAATAAAGAACTTAATTGGCTTTCCGTGTGGTCCCAACAAAGTCAGCAGTGTTAGGTATCAACATGACAGAGAGGCTAATAGAGGCACTGTGGCACTAGCAATTACACTATAGAGTTAAGTAGTTAGGCAGCAGTAATAATAGTAATCTGTCAGTGATACAAACAATAGTTACTGTACATTACTATTGTAATATTGGGTGCAGTATTTTACTGTAATGTATTTATTCTTTCTCTTCTTGTTGTTCTTTTTCTTCTTATTGTTGTTGTAAAATAACATCTTCAGGGTTTCAGGCTTGTATCCAGCTTCCCTGGCCTTCACAAGTTCGTCCACTTCATCCACCTTGGTACGCAGGAGCTCAGGATATGAAATCATGTCTATGACCTCAAAATTGTTCGCATGGTGCAAAATCATCCAAGTGATCTTGTTAGCTTGAGTCGGGTGGATTTCCTCGATCAGAGGTAACAGGTGATCGTGCGCCATCTGCATCTGGTCGTCTAAACGAGATGACTCCAACATGTAGATAGTCAGACGCTTCCCAGCTGGTGGATATGTGGGTACATCCGTTGTGTCCTTGTCCTGCTGCTCTTCACTGATGGATCTAGAAGGCATTTCAGCTGCATCTGGAGCTTGAGGTGGAACTGGAACCTCATCTGCAGTTGAAACTAGAGCTGAGACACTATCTACAGGTGGAACTGTATAACGGGGATACTTTCCAGAGACGGAAGAGTGTCTGCAACTGGAACACTATCTACAGGTGGAACTGTCTCTACAGCTGGCACTGTGTCTGCCACTGGAACAGTAGCATCAGTTGTTGGTGTAATCATGGTTATACACTCTTTCGAGCTGTTGAATCCCTCTGAGATCACTGGACACACATAGGTCGTCCCATAAGGAGCTCAAAATGAAACATTTCTATTGCTCACTCAGTGTTAACCCGCTGCTGAAAGTTGACAAAAGCGTAGCCGCGTGAGGAGCGGGTCTTCCAGTCCCTGCAGATCCGGATGGAGTAAATGCGGCCTGCATGGCTGAACGTCCTCGCAAGCATTTCTTCCGTCACCTCGGGGTGCAGATTACCCACATACAGTGCGGCCGTCATTTTGTGGTTCATTCTACTACAGATGGTAATGTCCAGGAGTACAAGAGAAATACTGATCCCTGGTAACTGCTGCTATCTGCTGCTAGTCGCTGTGTCACTGGTCTGAAGTGGTCGAAGATCTGAATAGATTTCTCTTGTGCAGGAACAGATTATGAGTCGTACTGTGATGCAATTTGGAAATCCGTATTCTGAATTCTGTAACCATGGTGCTGGTGACCCTGTCCAGCTGAGTCTCAAGGAGCATAGTAAAGGTCACTTAAGTTCAAACTCACTCTGGGGATATAAAGTGTTTCGACAGATAATAATAATAATAATAATAATAATAATAATAATAATAATAATAATAATAATAATAATAATAATATTAATAATACATTTTTTTAAAAGCACCTTTCACGATACACAAGGTCACTTCACAAATACAACATGCGAATACAATTCACAAAACACAAAATTACAAGTACATTTTGTCATGGCGCGTAACTCTCCAATAACTCGATCACAGCAGGACATTAACTGTGTGAGAAAAGCTCTTTTAGCTAGCACGCTTTTAGAAATCTTTCCAAAGACTGAGTGTTTTTCGTTAAACACAACATGATCTCAAGATACACGAGGAGAGCCTAGGCTAGCGTAAAAAGCAAAGCATTGCTGTTTTAGTGGAATATATTTACGGTTTTCACACTGAACAGTCTCTAGAGCTTACACCGAATGGTGTGAAAAACAAAATAACAGCCCGGGACATCGAGCTGTGTGTGTGGAAACGCTTTGTCGATGCGAGAGGTCAAAAGAGAGTGGCCAGACTGGTTTGAGCTGACAGGAAGGCTACAGTAACTCAAATAACTCTCTTTACGCTCTTTACGACCTGCAAGATTTCCTGAGCGTGAACCAGTCTGGTCATTCTCCTCTGATTTCTCGAATCAACCCGGCGTTTCCAGCCACAGAACTGCCGCTCGCTCCATGTTTTTTGTTTTTGATGACAGACACCTGGCAGCTAATTGTGCCAAAGAATTTTCTGTATTTAAAGTGATGCTGTAATCAGAGCTTTAAACATTTGTTTTTTATTTGTTTAATTTGTTTTTAATTGTATGGGGAAATATTTGGACTATATTTATTCAACAAACAACATTTCTTTCTTTCTTTCTTTCCTCCCTCCCTCCCTTCCTTCCTTCCTCCCTCCCTCACTCACTCACTCACTCCCTCCCTTCCATCCTTCCTCCCTCCCTCCCTCCCTTCCTTCCTTCCTCTCTTCCTTCCTCCCTCCCTCCCTTCCATCCTTCCTCCCTCCCTCCCTCCCTTCCATCCTTCCTCCCTCCCTCCCTCCCTCCCTTATATCCTTCCTCCCTCCCTCCCTCCCTCCCTTCCTTCCTTCCTTCCTTCCTTCCTCCCTCCCTCCCTTCCTTCCTTCCTTCCTTCCTTCCTTCCTTCCTTCCTCCCTCCCTCTCTCCCTCCCTCCCTTCCTTCCTTCCTCTCTTCCTTCCTCCCTTCCTTCCTTTCTTCCTTTCTTTCTTCCTTCCTCCCTCCCTCCATTCCATCCTTCCTCCCTTCCTTCCTTCTTCAGTGACACTGCACACAACCTGAAATACATTGCTCTAACATTAGTTGCATGAAAATAATCAAGAAAATCTGTAGACACGTGGAGGTAGTTCACCAAATGTGCCCTTATTTATTACTATATTTACACTAAGAAATAATACAGATATGGATAAAACATGCCTTTGCATCTCAACATTTTCTGCATTTTATAATAAAAAAACATACATCAATGTATAAATACAAACTGACTGAGGAAGAGGAAACGGACTTTCTTCAGAAAAAGAGAGGCTGTTGAGGAACTAGAACTGCTATATAATGATAACAGGAACTAACTTGTCTTCCACAACAACAAATGTAACCATACATGTTAAAAAAAACACCCCAAAAACAAATCCTGTGGCATTCATTAATACATTACAAATCAATTGCAAATGTTGACAAATTGCTGTGGTATAAGAGTAGTAAAACACTGGGACATGCTTCTATGGGAAAATAGGAAACAAAACCTTCAGGGTGGTTGAATGATTTGGGATCTTTGAATATTTCCCTATAACAGGACATTATAATAATCACAGTTTATTCCTCATGTAGTGCTCAGCGGTGGTGGTAAAAGTGACGTGAATAGAGAAATTTACAGGTTGGAATATATTAAGTCAAACATAACCCAGTCATGATTTGTGGAGGCTTGATGGTCTCGAGAGAACATAAAACACAATGCATGATAACACACTTCAAAGGTTTTATTGTGGATAACTTTTTCTTAACATCAGCTCACCAACACTTTAGACGTCACTGTCACAGCGAGCAGTACTGCATGATATGGTATTCTCAAAACCTGTACAATTCACAGTCACAAATAATAGTGCAGAGTTTTCATGTTCTCCCCGTGCTGCGGGGGTTTCCTCCGGGTACTCCGGTTTCCTCCGCCAGTCCAAATACATGCATGGTAGGCTGATTGGCGTGTCTAAAGTGTCCGTAGTGTATGAATGTGTATGTGATAGTGCCCTGCGATGGACTGGCACCCTGTCCAGGGTGTACCCTGCCTTGTGCCTGATTATTCCTGGGATAGGCTCCAGGTTCCCCATGAACCTGAAGAAGGAGTAAGCGGTGGAAGATGGATGGATGGATGAAATAATAAAAATGCTAAAGAGGGGACTGATGAGTAGATGGTTTACTGAAGTGAGCCACTAGATGGCGTACTGAAGACAGAAAAATAGTGACAGGAAAAAACAGAACAGGCAGACCTTTATAGCCGTCAGTAGATCAATGAGGTAGATCAACAGTGCTCCTAAAAATATACATGCACATGCATAAACTGAGAATAAAATCCCAACACAACGATGAGGGAAATGCAATAAAGATAAGAACAGAAACAATGTGTGATAATATTGTAATTACAAAATAATGACATGGATCATGCTAACTCAGTCATACTTATGTCAAATGTTTCTCCAATATCAGTTTAGCCTGCTGTGGCTTTAATTTAGTATCATTTATTCATTCAAATTTTTCACAAGTCTACTATTTGAACTGATGTTGAGCACTACATACCTAATGCTTAATTCAAGTTTGGTAGTTACCATTTTCACGTAACCACGTAAATGCATGTGTAGCATGTTGCCACAAATATCTATATATTTATTTATATTGAGCCATTTTAGCTACAATCTTAGAGACCTACTGCCATTTCTAATACACCAGCTTCTACTCATAATATAAAGTCAAAAGGGTTTGAGAACTATTGGCCTGGACTGTGCCATGTTGACTGTTAAGCTATATATTATTTGCGAAATGTAGTAACATGTCAAATCATTGTTCGTTAACATCTCTATCCTTTGATTAGATTTACTTATGAGTCTCTTTGGATAAAGATCAAATTGGCTCTTCATTACACACACTGCCTGAAAGCTTCAACTGTCTAACTCGCTCGCTATAGTCATCCTGCAATCCCTCAGATTATGGTTCAGCGCTCTAAAAATCTCCCCCAATATCCATGGAACATCTGGCCCAGGCAATCCTATCCAGTAATAGTCCTGTCATATCTGGACACACTGTCCCTGTTTATTCTAAATAGAAAGCACAAATTAATTGCACAAACATTATACTGCTGTAAAATATATGTGGTATATAACAGCAGGAAATCAGGCATGCAGTCTGATCTGAAATAGTGCAAACTGGAAACCACATCCTGAAAGGTTAGCACCGCCTCTCCTTAATTCTTACCAAAAAGTAAACACTTTCTACTGAGGAATAAGAATTTCTATAAAATGCCCAGAAACTTCAAAATGAGCAGTCCTTCATATAAAAAAAAAAAAAAAAAATATATATATATATATATATATATATATATATATATATATATATATATATATATATATGCTACAATATATTTATGCTAAGGTTAAATGAGAATCTATGACTCATCTTGACTTTCAGATTTTTGAAGCTGTAGGTGTAAATTCACATAAATTATTTCTCTCTTACAAAAAACACCACCACCACAACAACAACAACAGCAGCAGCAACAACAACAGCAAAACCCAAGTTGAAAAAAAAATTGGATTGAGGATTTAAAAAAAGAAAGAAAATCATAAAAATTACTCCTGATCAAACCACCTTGCAAACCACCAGAAACCGCTAAGGTTTTGTTTTTCTGTTTTCACTGTGCATTCGTGTGACCACAAACACCACAAAATCCACACAGGATGGCTAGGAATGAGATTATAATCTTTCTATTTTAAATCATGGGCATTGTCTCCTGTAGATGATCCCCTACATATCATCTCTGGAGCTCTCACTTTTTTTAGTTGACAGGAAACCAGAAAACCCTATTTCTAAGTGGAAGTTGATGGCTCAGTCTCTACCACTGGGGTCGCTGTTTTTCCTGCTTTTCTCTACTTATTTAGAAAACGAAACAGTTTCAGTGAATCAACTGAAGTGAGTTTTGATTCGTTTGATTTACTGTCTAGATTTTTTTCAGGTCCGGAAATAGCCTCGTATGCATGTGGGGTTACCGCTATTGTAGCTTTCACAGTTTTACACAGACCCCTGTCTAAATGTCAACCTGCTTCAAGTATGATTTGTTCTATTTAAAAAACAAACAGGTTTTTAGAATAATAATAATAATAATAATAATAATAATAATAATAATAATAATAATAATAATAATAACAAAAATTCAAGGAAAGAAATTGAAATGTTCAATATATTAAACATTCAAGATATAGGCACTGTTTCTAGGCCCCTATTTAAATGCAAGCAAATGCATTATATTAACCATGTTAACTGCTTTGTACAGAAGGTCAGATTTTCCTCATGCATAGCTAATCTCTTTTACTGAAAGGATTTGATATAAAACGGATCATAAGGTTTTGCACAAACTTGTCGAGTGCATTCCAGCTCGAGTGCATTAAAGCAAAAACTAACTAACAACTAAATTAATTAAAGCAATTCAAAAAAATTATAATAAAATAAAAAATTGCACATACAGGCTACACTTTTTTTCATGCACATGAACATCTCATAAGTTTACAATGCACTTATACACTTTCTCTTGCACCTGTATGCATATTGGTGTTTATCTTTGTTTTTGTTGCTTGCATTAGTAGTAATTTATGCTTGGGTGTTTTCCTTATGTCCTGTTTAAATGTCAGAGGTTCCTAGAAGGACTCACAGACTAAGAATTGTACTGTCTAACTCACTGTTTCCTTTACATATGACAATAAACTTCTGAATGTTGAAAATAAATAAATAAATAAATAAATAAAAGCAGTCAGAATCTCTGAAATTCATGTAAACATTTCAAAGAGTATACTTTTCACTCCAGTTGTTGTGGGCAATATAATTCGTAACGGAAATTCTTGTATTAAATTAATTCTTGAATAGAATGCAACACAGAACTTTTAGACCGCACTGAACGTTTATAGCATAAAGGCGGAAATTAAGGGACCGTCTCTAAAGTTACATACATAAAGTTCAATAATGGTATATTTCGTGTATGGGCCCATTCTGCAGGGGAATTCGTGTCCAATTTAAATGTGATCGAATAGTTTATTTTGATAAATATAAAAAAAATCTAAAAGGTGTTTCTCATACCTGACACCTAGATGAACCCTACACAGTAGGTCATATGACTGTAAGTCATTCCCTTCAAATGCTATTGAAGTTAGAAAGGTGTTTAACAACGTCGTATGTAACTTTAGAGACGGTCCCTTAATTTCCGCATCTCCGCGAATATCGAAGGTCCAACCGACTTTACTCCAGTTAAAATAGTAGGTCTTGTTAATCCACAAATTATATATATACACACACATATACATATTGTGATTTCATGACATTGACAGATAAAAAACAAAGACAACAACACAACAATAAACAAACAAACAAACAAACAAACAACAAGCTATCCCAGCGTGCGAATCGATTCAGTTCAGACGAGTCGTTCATGCAGAATGATTCGCGAATTCACGAACCGCCCATTAGTTCTCTCACGGAAAGCATCCGCGCGCGCGCGCCGACGAGCCCGCTTTTATGAGTCGGCTTGTTTTTGGTGCACGCGCCTGTGAGTCCAGACAGCTCCGATCCGGCGACACGGAAGTGAAAATACAGACATTGTGCGCTAGGTGTTGCCGAACGCGAAGCCTCGGTTTCTGTCTGTACATGGCGATTCAGCAGAAAGCCGGACCTTTCCCCGGAGCGGTCCAGCCGTTACAGCGACACCGATGATCGGCCAGCGGAGGGACTGGTTCTAACGGAGCTGCGCGCGCGCTGTCATCGCTCGGATGCCTGCTCGGTTCATCTGATTCCCTTTCCCGACTGCATTAGACATGGGTTTCCTTCACCAGCTTCATCTGCTTCTGTGGAAAAACGTCTCTTTGAAGCGCAGAGGGCCGGTGAGTGATCATCCTCATGCATGATGATGAAGGGCTGAGACCCTGAGCGTGTCTCTAAACCTGCAGGAGAAAACCTGATGTGTATTTGACAGGTCATTGGACACGTGTGTGTGTGTGTGTGTGTGTGTGTGTGTGTGTGCATGTGGGTGTGCTGTTGCTGCTTTTTTAAGAAAACACACACACACACACACACACACACACACACACACACACACACACACACACACACACTCTCATTAACAGGTTGCACTGGAGCTACTCCCATAGTGTAGTCTAGTGATGCTGAGACTGAACCAGAGCTCAGGATGCTTCTGCAATATCTCTTTCACAGAAGCATCTATATCACATATACAGTACATGGACTCAGAGATGCGCAAGAACCAGGACATTACTCAATGCTTTATTGCTTTTAAACGTGTCCACAAAGACGGACACTGTCATCCTGCTGTGTTCGGAGGCGTTGGTTGGTTGTTGATGATGGTAGAAAGCAACAGTCTGATGTGCGCTCCTGTAAAAGAACCGAAGTCCGTCTCGAGGAATCAGCACGTCGGGCGAGGTGAAAGCAGAACGTGAGCGTTCACGTCAGAGCTGCGAAGGATAGTCTTGGATGTGAACTGTCACTGAGAGTATCTCTGTTCAGTGCAGATCAGACACACAAAGGCGTCGTTTTCTGTACCAGTTTCAGCATCAATGGAGAGATGGACGTCGGTCCTTACTGAAGTTCTGAGAGACACACGGTGACGTCAATTGAGAAACGGTAGTCACTTTTCCAGATGTTTTCAGCACTGTGGGCGGGGAGGGTCAGGGAAGGTGACATGTGACCCAAAGGGACACCATCAAATGTAAACTATAGGTGGTAAAGGTCTTGTCAGGAAACCCAAAAATTCCTACTGGCACCATCTTCGGTATCGTCATCATCTTTTTCAGCTCACTAGTTCAGTAGTCAGGGGGCTGTTATGGCCCAGTCTAGGTTAGGCTGCACAGAGTAACCAGCTCGGGATTCAATGGAATTTGACCTTTAAAAATGAGGGAGTCAGGAATAACAACACAACAAGGTTGTTAAAAAAAATAAATTGTGGTATATTGTAAAACACAGAATTATATACATACAAAACCCATTACTGCAGTCAGAATATTGAATTGTGAATATAGAATATATCTTCTTATTCAGATATGGCTGCCACTCAGTGATGTCATCCTGGGAGGTGGGACCTGCACACAAAATATGCCACAGCACACACGAAAAAAAATCTTCTCATCCCCAAACTAGCGGGTTGTAGCAGCGCTGATCGACGAGGCGGCCATTTTAAGGGCTGTAAAAAAATCCCACAATGCACCGCAGATCCAGGGAGCATCAGTGCTCACTATGTTTTCCATAGCCCCTCAGTTAGAAAAAAAAAGGCGGACAAACGCGGTTGTGTATAAATGTAAGCAGCTTATTACCATTGTTGTAGCTCTTACTTGTATTAGCGATTTTGAACTTTTATTTGACTTGCTATATACGGTTTGTTTGAGTCGAATGACTTTTAAGTATTTAATGATTAAAAAAAGAGACAAAAAATCCACTAGCAAGTCTACGATCCTGCATGAAGCACCATGACAGAAATGCATGTCATTAAGCAAAGATATCGGTCCTACCTGCTGTTGATAAATAGAGTACGTAGTCATGTTGCCGGAAATTGAGTCACCAGTGTCCCTCGATATACTGATTCACTCCCTAGGGTGTGATTGACACACACCCTTCTACTACTTCCACTTCTTCTACTTCTACAAGCTTGCCAGCAGCTTATCTAAGCACACGACACGATGTGTCTGAACACACATCACCGTGTCACTTTTGCATAAATTTGCACTCGAAACCCACGCAGAGTCATCTCATGAAGCTGTGAACATGACCCAATCGAATCGGTTTCTGGTGTTGATATCTTATTGTATTTTAAAAGGAAAGAAAATCCGGATCGGAACATCCATTTTGCTTTGTCACTTTTATACTATAGTTAGATTTATGGCATTTGGCAGACGCCCTTATTCAGAGCAACTTACATTTATGTCATTTATAGAATGGTAGTCGCAGTTGAGGGTTAAGGGCCTTGCTCAAGGGCCCAGCGGTAGACACTTAGTAGTGCTGGGCTTTGAACTCACGACCTTCCTATCAGTCGGACAACATCTGAGTTACCACTGCCCAGCTACTATTAATTTTGCAGCCCAACCTAAGTAAAATGTACACCGCAGAAGCCGAAGAGTACTCACAGATTACTGTAATGGTGGAGCGGATATGAAAGGATAACAATACACAGATGAAAGCATGCTCGTTCAATATATATATTAAAAAGTTGTAGGAAAAAAAATAAAGGCTGTACTCTGTGTTTAGATACAGAAGGAAGCATGATTTAACAAAAGCCTTCCCATCCATCCATTCAACCACTTATTGCTTCTTCAGGGTCACAGAGAACCTGGAGCCTATCCCAGGAAGCATCGGGCACAATCACATATTCATACACTATGGAAAATTTACCTACCATGCATGTCTTTGAAACCAGAGTACCCGGAGGAAACCCCCACAGCACGGGCAGAACATGCAAACTCCGCACACCTGGTCCCAGCGGGAATCGAACCCCGGACGCTGGAGGTGTTGGGTGAACGTGCTAACCACAAAGCCACCGTGCACCCCTCAAAATGCATTGTTCCCAGTAGTAAAGCAAGCATGCAGTGTGGTTCATGTAAAGAACAGCATTCACATGGAGCAGTCATTCGTCCTGCTTTGACTACAAGCGCAGCATTCATTTGATTTAAATTAAGAATCGTTTTATCCGCCCAAACTTGTTGTGTTTTCCTCACCTAACTCGAGATGGATGATTGAATTGGCGGTCTGAAGATCAAGCAGTCTGATGGCGTGTCAGCAAAGGAGGATGAGGCTGTAATTCGAACTGTCGAGATGCACAAATTGATATTGAAATTTAATGTTCACAGCAGGATCATAAAGCAGACGTGAATCATGTTGTAAACAGTATCAGAGGAAACGTGCTGAATCATTCACACGCTTGAATACGTTCTTTAAACGTCAGTCTGATACTCTATTCATCGTGCACGCTGACGGAATGAATGTTTCATACTGGGGGGGAAAAAAAACCTCGAAGGTCCCCATCGTTATCTGTTATGGTTGCGCTTATTTACATGTTTTCTCCAAGCATCCCAGCTTCCTCTATCCAGCGCCTGCACAGCGCAGTCAGCGAATGCCACAGTTCTGACTGCGAGCTATTTTTAGCAACACCAGGCCCTATTCGATTGTATTTCAGGATCCCTGGAGGAAAGGATCACCCCTGTAAGATTAGCTACAGCTACGTCACAGGGCCAGGTTAATCAGGCCTTCTCAGGAGTTCAGGAGTAGATTGATGGGCTTTGGGAAAAGGAAAATCAGCAAAACTTAACAGCTGTAGCAGCATCACTTCATTGCTCTCTCTCCCTCCCTCTTTTTTTTTACACAGATACTGAATAAAGACTTAGCATTTGGAGCAATTATGATGTGCTATGAACCAATGCATAGGGTTAGAGTGTAAGAACGTTTCGGCACTTTTGAGGAAGAATATGGTTGTTATCCCAACTCAGGATTTATAAATCCAATCTAGCTCATGTTGATTTAAGTCAGTGGTCACCAACCCTCTTTTTCGAGATCTACCTTCCTGAAGGTTTCATCCCCAACCACAATAACACACCTGTTTTAGTTGATCAAGAACTTCTTAAGGCAATGATTATTAGTTGGTCAAGTGGATTATGGTTGGAGCTAAACTCTTCAGGAAGGTAGATCTCCAGGAACAGGGTTGGTGACCGCTGATTTAAATAATTGTAGTGTTGAACAGTGGATCTTCATATATTAAAATCATAATGAACTTTCCTTTGCTTTCACACTATCCGTCATTACCCAGATGAGGACGGGTTCCCTTCTGAGTCTGGTTCCTCAAGGTTCCTCATATCGTCTTAGGGAGTTTTTCTTCGCCACCGTCACCACCGGCTCGCTCAAAAGGGATAAATTCACACACTTAAAATTACAGAGTCACACTGTAATTTAAATCCATGCTATGTTTAATGTTTTGAAATGTTAGTCCTGGTTAGAATATATGTTACAGAATCTATAAATAATCGCTTGCTCAGCAACCTCACTACTGTTTTTCCTCAAAGTTAATGAGGTGTTAAAAATGAGGTGACATGTTGCCAAGAAACCAAAAAGCCCTCCATCCCGAAGACTTTCCCGTGTTTACAAACGTAGTTGCAGCTTTAACTTTGAGCATTACAAAGTGCTGAAACTGGAGGCTCCTTCCTTAAATGGTAACTAAATGTTTCCTCACAGAAAACTTCACCATACTTTCACAGGAATTTATGTGGAGCATCCACTGTAAAGTCCCTATGTAAGTTACTACTATAGATTATTATTATTATTATTATTATTATTATTAATAATATTAATATTAATAATATAAACCTTGCAGACGGCACTCTGATGCTGTTATAGAAAATCAGTCAGCACCTTCTGACCATTCAGAATGGAGAATTCAACAGCATTTTGGTGTAAAGATCAATCCGTTTACAAATAACTACCTGTTCACAAAATATCTGACGTTCATTAAATAATAATAAAACCCTTACTTGAAGCTTCTTCAGATGTTTGGATAGTACTTGGGCGGCTGTGTCTCAGGTGGTAGAGCGTGTTGTCCACTAATCGTAGGGTTGGTGGTTCGATTCCCGACCCACATGACTCCACATACCGAAGTGTCCTTGGGCAAGACACTGAACCCCAAGTTGTTCCCGATGGCAAGTTAGCGCCTTGCATGGCAGCTCTGCTACCATTGGTGTGTGTGAATGAGACACAGTGTAAAGCGCTATGTAAGTGCAGACCATTTACCATTTTACTTGATTCTTAATCTTTCGTGTCTCATAAAGATGCCATGGTTGTATAATTAGGTAATGAGCTCTAAACCTGTTAATTTCCTGTAAAGGAAGCTACAGGCAGTGCTATCATTTGCATTGCTGATGACACCTTTATAGCGGCAACGTTTTGAAGGTTTTACTGCGGCAGTGTGACAAAATGATGTCTGACTGGGAATCAGAGAGTGGACTTCTATTTATGTAAGCATCAACATAGAGTGGATGTAAATGTAACAATGATTAATCACCTCCAGTGACACTGAGCTATATTTAAACTGCTTTGCTTTTTGCTTCATTTTGTAGGCATAGGCATATCTGAATTGGCCAATCAAATCAAGTTTTTCCCCCTCAATGTTGACTTAGAGGTTAAGGCGCTGGGCTAGCGATCTGAAGGTTGTGAGTTTGAATACTAGGACAGGTCCCTAAGCATCTGCTTGGATAAATCCTTTATTAAGGCAAGGCTAGAACTACAGGTAGAAATGAGATTTTGGGCATGTCAGTGACATTTCAGATTTTTGGATAAATCACGTATGACCTGTCTACATGTAAACTACAAACTTCCATGGTTCACATATTTGCATTCTGATGCATCGTGCCAGTGTAATTTTTTTATTAAACTGTGTTTGTCCACAATCAACAAGATTTCGCAAACTGGAATGGAGACAACAAGGTATAAATAATCAATATATGGCTGAATACAGAGCAGGTGCTGTGCAACATTAGGAAAACAAACCAATCAGTACGTTTACATGGACAACAATGATCCAATATTAAGACGATACTCTGATTAATAAACTAGCATGCAATCAGCAATTTTTGATTACCTTAATCCAATTAAACTCATACTCGAAGTAAACACAAATCGACGTGCACTATTAATGTCGTGGGGGAGTTTTCACTGCATTTTGCGACGGGACACGTACACACACGGCAGTGCTCAACCTTTTGATGGCAAACAAGAGAGCATGGCTGCGTCCCAAACCGCGTACTTACCTACTGTATAGTAGGAGAAATACATGTATCTCAGCTGCTAAATAGTAGGTAAGTACGCGGTTTGGGACGCAGCCCACGGCTTTAAGCAGTCGTCTATTTGCACGCACAGCATGACAAATAATTAACTGTACTTGAAGCTTTCGGAAAATGAATACTAAAACTGTATACGATACCATAACGAAGACCAACTGTATGTCGATACGTGAAATTCTGGCGTGGCGCGGGGACGTAATGATGTCTGCCATTAATCGATCTATATTCTATAGCATGTGCAACAGGAACATGAAAGGAGTATTCTAAACACATGTAAACACCTTAATCACAATATTGTCTTATTCAGAATAAGATCAATATTTAAATTACTGCTCTCCGTGTAAACGTAGTCACTGATAAGACATTACTGAAAACAAAAATGAAAAACAAAAGTAAGCAGAACTCGCTGTGATGGGATCTGACAATAGTATTTTCTTCATTAAACAATAAAGAAGTAATATCCCAGCAAGCTTTTCTCTGATGAGTGTATTTACCTGATTAAGTATGAAAATTGATGCATATTAAATTAGATGAAGCCTCGTTTACATATTCTTTTAATATTGTGAAAAAGTTTAGCTGTCAAAAATCTATTTATAGTACCTGTCGTTTTTATGAATAATTAAAAGTGCCAGATGAATAAATGTGAATGTAAATGTCACATAACTATTGCTTTTCTTACCCAGTGCCCTGATTTTTCTTTTTGTCTATTTAAGCGCTTTCTTCCCGCTTCATGTCATATTATGTGATTTTACATCACAAGAGAGCTTACTGATGCCTGGACATTTGGAAACCATTGACCTGATGTTGCTGGGTTGTGTTGCTCCGTCTGCCATTACCTTATGCCGAATGCAGGCTCGGACTGACCTACTTCCTGTGTAAGCTCGCAGTCTCTGACTGACTGGCTGAGGCAGGGCCATGCCTGTGTATCTATGGAGACTAGAGAGAGAGCGAGGGTGAGCAGGATCAGGATGCAGTCACAGCAGATATCTGGGGAGACTGCGAGAGTGTTGAATGTCAGCATTCTGAATTATACATGCTAAATGTAAGGGCTGAGTGAGTGCGTGAGTGTGTGTGTGTGTGTGTGTGTGTGTGTGCGTTTTGGTGATTTATACTGTGATCTTATAGGAAAGATGGCATTCCCTCTATTAAACATACCGACACACGCACATAGAGGAGTGTCCATGCACCTACATTCTGCTCAAACTCTTCAACCTCTATGTATAATGTCACCCAAGGTCATGTGATTCGGAGCGTCGATTCTCATTTGTCCCTTTGAATGCCATGGCAACAGGTGAGATTAAAAACTGTATTTCCAGCCCTGCAGTGTTGTCTCAGTGGTACCTGTGTACTTATGATCAAAGATGTGTCTTTTTATATTAGGCACATATGACAGCCAAAAAGCACAAATTTGATGGGCTCCATTTCTGAAAATTAACACCGCAGATCCAAGAGAATTTTTATTTACTGGTCTGGGGTGTTGCTTCAGCAGACTAGAAACAACAAGCGCTTTACTCTGACACTGCATCCGAACTCGAAGGAACCCGCCTCGGGGGAAAAAGCAGTCAAGCACTCATGGAAAAAAATGCACTAAATTACTGAGGGAGGGTTTTAATTTTTAAAAAAAATAATGCGTTTGTCATTTAGAACCACTGTGAGTTCTCAAAAGAAAGACGTTTTGGACATTTACTGTAAAATGACAGTATTTTTTTTTCTCACTATCTAAATTTTTTTCACCTCTTGAAAAGTCACTATGACCTTGTTTACGCTCGGCCGTTTCATAAGTATCAAGATAATATCTGTAATGTCAGGATAATCTACATTAAAATGCAGATTCATGCACGCAGGTAGCATTTTATAGCATTTACTGCACATCTGATAACGGAAAACCACTTCAGGAGATCTGAAATTTTGATATGCTAGCATATACGTTTCCGGTTTTTAGTAAACCATCAAGTAATCTTGATGTTCTGCACTATGAACATGAGACTAAACGGCCAATGTTACTCTATATTGCCTAGCGTATATTACTAAAAACAGGAAGAATCAAACGCAAGCTAATCATGCAGAACTATTGACATTTAAAAAGATTAAAACATCCATCATTTTTAGTTGAAAGTACCACCGATGACTGCGTTCCACTTTTCATGTGGTGGTTGAGTATTTGACTCATTGTCATTCTGAGGCAATGTTTTCCCAGCCTGTCTTTCCATTCAGGCCACATTACATTGGATGTGTTTCTGAAGCGTTTTTCTTTCACACATGGCAGCCACTTTCAATTTCAACACGCATTTCGAAACATGATTTCCAAAGCATAATGATGTGTGAGGTGAATTCTTGTTCTTTCAGTCGGGATAATAAATGTGTTTTGCTCAGATGGATATCACTGTAGTTCTGTTCAAGACAACAACAATGTAGCACTTGGCTAACAGGCTTCACTAACTTTAGCGACTCTGCTCATACGTACTATGGTCTGTAGTTTTCAGTGGGGTTGAGTTTAGGGTACACGTAAGCAGTCTAGTTGGAATCTGCAAGCGTAATGAATAGATATGGATTGTTTAAAAGTTGGTAGTGGATTTGTAAATGAATAGAGTGAAAGCAGCCGTTTCCAGGCCTGCGGAAGAATGCTTGGGAGGAAGCCAGAGTCAAAAGTTCAGCGCAAAACCTCGCACCAGACACTCTGTACATTTCACAATACATCCTTACAGAAATCATCACAGTGATGGACAAATTATAAATTCATTTGCTAGCTCACCAGGCAAGGACAAGCTTCATAGTGCTGTCCAGTTCTGTATTTTTGTTTTTTTTTAGCAGGTTATCTAGTTAAGTGCATTCATACAGACACACAGTCACCTCATTTATGTCTGTATTGATTCACTTAACTAGCTAACATAATGCAATAACGTATGGTGAGCTAGTTAGCTAGTTAAGTGCCTTCATACAAACAAGCGTTCACCTCGTTTGTGTCTGTATTAATGCACTTGAGTAGAAAAAAAAATATTAATTAGCTTTAAATATCCCATACCAAATTCTTTCATAGACTATATTAGATTGTTTTCGGGTAGTGATTAGTTGGGGTTTTTTTTTTCTTTCTTCTTTCTCTGGGTGCTGAATGAAAAATGCTAGCGATGACATGCCTGCTGAGTTTACTTGTCCATCCAGCAAATATAAATAAAAAAACTCAAACCCACTATTGCTACTGCTATCTGATGAAAACGTGCTGCATTTAAATATCCAGCTAACAACCAGTAGGCAGCTTCGTTCTATTCTTAGAGCGAGTGTAATGACTAATGAGGGTGAGATATGAAGTTAGTGTAGTGATGCTTTTCACAGGGAGGAGGTGTCCTGCTAATCCAACATGGTGAATTATTGAAAGCTCTCCTTACTCCTGAGAAAAAGGCGAAATGAAAAATACATGAAGACGGAGAGGGAGTTGAGAAATGGGCAGAGAAACAGGGCGAGAGTGATCATAGTGCACAGGGAGAGAAGAGATATTGGGTTGATAAAGAGACGTACTGAGATATATATATATATATATATATATATATATATATATATATATATATATATATATATATATATATATACATATATATATATATATATATATATATATATATATATATATATATATATATATATATATATATATGGAGGCTGAGGCAAATCTGGATCCATTAGGTCACTGAATAGTGACGAATAAGGACGTATGGACAGAGGACATTGCATTTAATGAGAGGAGAACAGAAGAAGAGAGTGTGTAGTGAGTCAGAAATGGATTTAAAAAAAAACAAGATAAACCATTTAGATATATAGAAGAAGAGAGGGAGCAGGGCTGGAGTGAGAGAGCATGAGGAGGAGAGAGGATTTGAATGATACTTTCATTTGGCTACAGGATCAACCATAAAAGCCTGGTCTTTTTCCGCCCGCTGTGTGTTTGCCCTAATTAAATAACGGACTGGGTTTGGAGATGAGTCCGCTCTTTCAAGGTATAATCATCCCAAGGAAAGATATCTCATAATGCTGTATGTGTCTAAGGGAAAAGAGAACCTGGGGTTAAAGCAAGCAAGCGTTTAACAGACTCCCTCACATGCTGAAACCTGGTCCAGCTTCTATCTCAGTTCGTCTTCCATCCCTTACCGTCCATCGCCGTGCCGTGCACGGACAACTACAGACGAGATGGCAAGCAGTTCATCAAACGGCTGAACCGAAGACTCGTATCGATTGTTTTCTGTGTGTTTGCGTGAGTCGTGATGGAAGATCAATTGCATCGTGTGGGCTGGGGTTGCTGTTTGTGTGTATGAATGGCTTATTTCACAGTCCTGCTGAGTGAGCCACCTGTTCAATGTGAGATTTGTTCTGAATACTTGGTGTGTGTGTTTGAATTATGCAATTGCTGAACTTTTAGGACCTTTGAGGTCTAAGGATTTTGGGAACTCATGATCTAACCCTGTGTTCACACTGCCAGCGATGTCACAAAGATGTTCACTCATTTTTAAATGGAGGTGACGATCCACAGTAGGGGTGTTTATCTAAAGTTTGTCTAGCTCAACGTTTCCCAACCTTTTTTCAGTCACGGCACCTTTTTGTGGCACCCTACACAAACACTAATGCTAGACAGCGTTAGCTACATGAGGATCAAGTTGATGTTCCACAAGCATCTGGAGCTTTTCTTTTAAGCAATCTGTCCACATTCTTTTTCACTACACACGCATCGTCTTACGCTAGTTATTAGGATAAAACACGCATACGTTACACGTACTGATGTTGATGTGCTGCTGACACGTGGAGTGGAGTGGGGTTGAGAGGGAGGGAATTATTATTATGTTTTAATATATAATTTATTGTTATTATCATGCATGTGTGTGTCTGTCTTATTATTTCTGTGTCTGTGTTATTATTTCAGACATCAGATATTTATCATGTATATTAAATGTTTTATACACATTTGAGCATTTTAGAAATGTTTGAAGGATTTTTAGGCGGCACCCCGGGGTGGGCGTAGGACCCCGGTCCGGAAACACTGGTCTGGCTACATAAAATCCATTGCTTCCAAAAGACAGCTAATGGTGCGACAGAATGTTGACAGAAGTTACTTTTTAATTTAACCTTAACCTTTAATAATTAGTATCTGCATATGAATTTGACATGGGGAGAAGACTTCTCTGTCCAAATGTCAGAAGCCATATCAACAGTTCCCTAATCAGATCCGAGAGGGTAAATGAAATAATTATCTGAATGTATGTGAAACCTTTCATCTGATGTCTCTAGCCCTATACCTAGTCTCTGGTCCAGAGGATCTATTACAGAAGCTCCTGCAATTTATGATTAGAAAACTAGAATCGTTGGACTACGCTCACTTATTGTTTCTAGCTTCACTGACTTCTTTTGTACACTGCTTCTTTTAAATTTCTACGCATTCCTAAGATTTAAAATGCACTCTTTTAATTGGAATGCATTTGCTTTTCAAGGATACATAATGTCCACAGTGTGATCAGTTCAAATTGAAGTTGTTTCCTTTTCCATTTATACATACATGCATGTCTAAGAATATTCATCTTCATCAGTAAGCACTTTATCCTGGTCTGGATCTGGAGCCTATCCCAGGAACACCGCATGAGATGGGAATACACCCTGGATGGACTGCCTGTCCTCGACACTAATAATATCATACTATAATAATAATAATAATAATAATATCACATGGGATGTCTGTATTTTTAATACACTACCATGCTGACATTTAACTTGATGAAAAAATCAATTAGTTACCCATTACACTGCTTAAATACTGTACATTTTAATTTCATGCTGCCTTCATTTTAATTATTCAGAGTTTTTTTTCCCCTGCTGTGACAGCAATGAATAACCTTTTCCCCTCTATTGAAGTGTAGATACAGACTCCAAACACTCACTGATACGTGCCTGCACTTTCAGCATGTCTATGAGGTGTTTAACAGTGGGGTCAGCAGTTTTTATGTCAGAACATTATTATTATATATTTTTTTTTACCTTTGATGAAGTTCTCCTGACATTCCTGTAGCAGTCAATACAATATCTCTGTTCTCTGTGGCAGTCTGAAGTCAGGGTCTACATCATACAAACAATTCAGAACAAGGACGTGTGTCAATCACGGAGCCTGTATGTTTAGAAAGTGCCCCCTTGGAAATAATCATTCAGTCAAGAACAGTCAGAGAATGTTTTGAATTGAATTTTGAGTTGAGATTGAATCCAAATAGCAAGTTTTGGCTAAAGGCCAGTGAGATCATGAACTATTCCTTTAAGTTTTACAGGTCATTTAATTGAGATCTAATGAAGCCCCATGGATATGCCTGAGAAGTGACCTATAACATTTTTTCACTAAGCAGACAGAATTTAACTGGGTGAATTTTATATTCCAGAGGAACTTATAGTCTTATAACTTATAGTCTAGGAAAATATGGCATTTTGACTACACCTATTTAAATATGCTAGGATATCAAATGACAGTTTATACATTTTGGCAGGAAGAATATTCCATGTTTTCATGCTATGTACATTATAAGCAAAAGTATATAGTTTAGGACTTAAAGCATAGCATAGGGTTGTATTCAGTGTAATAACGAGACGATTGACACTATTTGTATCTGTATCTGCATTTGTGAAGTGCAGTGTTCATTTCTGTATTCATATTATTTGGTTTAAAAAAAACAATATTTATGGACACCATGTGGTCTGAAAGTGCTTTATGGCACACTAAAGTTCACCTGTTTCACATGTGAAAATGCATTTATATCTCTTGTCAAAGGCTCAAACATTTGGTGCTAGTTTCAAGTTGTTTTTTTATGTGGTTTTAGTTGGGTGGGTAAATTTTTGTGAAACCTGGCAACCCTGCCCACAAGCTTCCTACTTTGCACCAATACTTACCAAACAAACAGTTTTTTTTTTTTTACAGTCTCCATGCACACAATCTCAATGTGAAGCAAAAGAATAGTACCTCTCCTATTTGTAGCAATATTTGTATGCTGTTAGAACACATGATCTTCTCAATGCATTAATGTTTGGTTACATCCCTAATACACACTGACAGTATGAGCCTCTAAAAGGAAACATATATATATAATAATAATTTTTTTTTGAAGATAACAAAAATAATATTACACGATATGGCCAAAAATATGTGGACACCCGACCATCATAACCAAATGCGCTTGCTGAACCTTCAAAACAATGGGTATTATTATAGAGTTGGTCCAATCTTTGCTATTATAACAGCCTTCACTTTTCTGGGAAGGATTTCCACTAGATTTTGGAGCATGGGGGTGGGGATTTGCCCATTCAGCCACAAGATGATTAGTGAGGTTGGGCACAGATGTTGAACAAGAAGGACTGGCACAGAGTCGGTGTTCTAGTTCATCCCAAAAGTGTTTAGTGGGATGTGGGAGTTCTTCCACTCCAGCCATGGCAAACCATGTCTTCGCGCAGCTCACTTTGTGCACAGGGGCATTGTCATGCTGGAACAGGTTTAAGTTAGGGTCATTATTTCCCCATGAAGATAAATCGTAATGGTAAAGCATACAAAGACATTCTAGACAGTTGTGTGCTTACAACTGTGCTGTGGAAACTGTTTTGTTTTGGGAAGGAACACATATGGGTTAGGTGATGGTCAGGTGTTAACTAACCTTTGGCTATGTAGTGTAGCTATAGGTTAGGGAAATGTAATCATATCAGGGCATTACGAACTCAAGCACGTAGTAGATATTCAGACAGTTAAGAACAGAGTGGGGATGAGTGCCATAAGCCCAAGCACATGTACGAGAAATATTCATCTGTAGGGAGTGAATGAATGCGTGAATAGTAGGTCAGTAAAAGTTTCCAAATATAAGAGAATTCACCAGTTGTGACGCAATGTTGAAGTATTTCAAGCACTGAAGTAATTCACTAGTCATATAAAGTCATTATTAAGTAGATTAGCAACACAGCTGTACTTTTTGCCTAGTTAGTGTTCTCCTGACTTTAACTTTTAGGGAAGGAAAAAGACTTTACAAAGACTATTATAGAGAAATGAAGGGCAGATTGAGACAGAGGAAAAAACCAAACTGACAGAAAAACCCTCCACATGACTGTGGTGACCAACTACTGTAAAGGTTGAGGAACTGAAAATGATTCTTCATCAGTTTGTCTTTATTTGAATGCATTTACACTTCCTTAAATAATGGTTGTGCTCCAGAATCCTTTCATCTAGAACGGAGAAATCCAACCATTACAGTCTTAACCCTGTGAGATTCTTAATAGTCCTTTGCAACTGTTGCTTGTCAGACTGTACGAACACGATCCCTGCTGTAAACCATGTGACACTGTAGGATCCCAGTCGTCATTAATGTCTGTACGAGTCAAAACGGGAAAAACGGACGCTTGCAAGAAAAAATAGTAAACATCTTACTGGCATCGTCCCTATAATATATATATATATATATGAAGAATATGAAAGAATTTTAAAGAATATGTTTATATGGAGCATCTACCATACATATCCATCCATACATCTTCTGCCGCTTACTCCTTGTTCAGGGTCATGGGGAACCTGGAGCCTATCCCAGGGAGCATCAGGTACAAGGCGGGGTACACCCTGGACAGGGTGCCAGTCCATCACAGGGCACAATCATATACACATTCATACATACCAATCAGCCTACCATGCATGTCTTTGGACTGGGGGAGGAAACCCCCGCAGCATGGGGAGAACATGCAAACTCCGCACACACTAGGCCCCAGCGGGACTCGAACCCCAGACCCTGGGGGTGCAAGGCGAACGTGCTAACCACTACTGTCCAAGCTGTATTCCACATGCAAGCTAGTGCCATGTTTTGCAGGCAACACACGGTCACTGAAGGACGCTCGCCGAAAAGTGATCTCAATCTCCGTCACACTCGACCGAGTCACTACCGGCTTGTGTCTGCCTGATCCAGAGGGAGGAAGGGAAAAAAGAGAGAGAGCGAACAGATCTTTATTGTCCTGCCACTAACACAATAAAACGTCTATTACGATAGCAGAATGCCAGTTTAATTGCAGCCAGTCAGAGTAAAACTTTGGCTGAAAGGAAGAGAGCATGTGAGGTGAAGACAGAAAGTGGTGCGGATAAATGACACTTTGTGTGAAGCTGTTAATAATTGATCCCCTCATCCAGAATCTGCACTCCACATCCTGCAGATACTTTCTCACAGGGAAAAATGCCAAAAAGCTTGCACTTCTGAAGACTGCCAATGCTTCCCTGGGTATTTCAGTTGGGCGATGCTGCTTGGCAGTGCCAGCCTACCAATTAGCCATTAGACTGAGCTTTTCTTTTTATTCTCAGAGAGAATTTCGTTGGGATTCTTGTGCTACAGTACTTGCCATAAAATGGTGCAATCACAGTCGTGTTTATGCCCAGGGCTGGATTTGAGTAGGGAGCAAGGGGATGCCGATCAGGATCATCTCTGCTTGTAAAACTGTTTTTCTCTTTTTCATCTCTTTTATCTCTTTTTCATCAGACCAGACTATCATTCACACTGGGAGTTCTTTGTATCAAATAAAACAGTTAGTGTTGAAGCAAATACCTTTTAAGCAGGTTTTTATTGGTGATATTGGTGAAAACTGGAAAAATAAATTTTTTGTTAATATGTGCAACATTGGTTGCAGTGTTTTATTGAACTGTAATGTATTTATTCTTTCTCTTCTTGTTGTTCTTATTGTTGTTGTAAAATAACATCTTCAGGGTTTCAGGCTTGTATCCAGCTTCCCTGGCCTTCACGAGTGCGTCCATTTCATCCACCTTGGTACGCAGGAGGTCAGGATATGAAATCATGTCTATGACCTCAAAATTGTTCGCATGGTGCAAAATCATCCAAGTGATCTTGTTAGCTTGAGTCGGGTGGATTTCCTCGATCAGAGGTAACAGGTGATCGTGCGCCATCTGCATCTGGTCGTCTAAACGAGATGACTCCAACATGTATATAGTCAGACGCTTCCCAGCTGGTGGATATGTGGGTACATCCGTTGTGTCCTTGTCCTGCTGCACTTCACTGATGGATCTAGAAGGCATTTCAGCTGCATCTGGAGCTTGAGGTGGAACTGGAACCTCATATGCAGTTGAAACTAGAGCTGAGACACTATCTACAGGTGGAACTGTCTCTACAACGGGGATACTTTCCAGAGACGGAAGAGTGTCTGCAACTGGAACATTATCTACAGGTGGAACTGTCTCTACAGCTGGCACTGTGTCTACCACTGGAACAGTAGCATCAGTTGTTGGTGTTATGATGGTTACACACTCTTCATTCAAAGATGGTGCCTGACTAGTTGATGTGATGGTGCCACCGGTCTGCTGATGCACCGGTGCAGGTTGAACCACATCGGGTATATTCTGGACATGTTGTGAGTGGATGGTCTGGGCAGTCCAGATCAGATCCGGGCGGGGCTCGACCTTCTGACTGGGGGTGTAACACAGCCAGGTTCTGAGCCTGCATGCTCGCCATTCTCCACCTGTTCTGATGGGCAGGGTAAGCCTGACATTCCTCTTTCTTCTGGGCCACACCCACATACACCGACTTCCTGCCCCAGCGGCCTGCCTGAGCCTTGCGCTCCTTAAAGTGCTCAATGAAGTCTTTATGGTTGTTCAACAGTTTGCCGTTGAGCCTGTTCATCGCTAACTCTGCTGCCTCTGCAGACTCTAAATGGATGTGGCCGTACCCTTTCGACCCGTTCTCATCACCTACAACCTTGCAAGACAGGACCTTCCCAAAGGCCGAGAAGGTGTCAAAAAGTGCCAAGGTGTCAATTGACTCGTCCAGGTTCTTGATGAAAGCTTTTCAATGCTGGAGATCCTCAGGGATGAATCCCTCTGACATCACTGGACACACATAGGCCGTCCCATAAGGAGCTCAAAATGAAATATTTCTATTGCTTGCTCAGCGTCGGCCAGCTGCTGAAAGTTGACAAAAGTCTTCCAGTCCCTGCAGATCCGGATGGAGTAAATGCGGCCTGCATGGCTGAACATCGTCGCAAGCATTTCTTCCGTCACCTCGGGGTGCAGATTACCCACATACAGTGCGGCCATTATTTTGTGGTTCATTCTACTACAGATGGTAATGTCCAGGAGTACAAGAGAAATACTGATCCCTGGTAACTGCTGCTATCTGCTGCTAGTCGCTGTGTCGCTGGTTATCGAAGATCTGAATAGATTTCTCTTGTGCAACAACAGATTATGAGTCATACTGTGATGCAATTGGAATTCCGTATTCTGAATTCTGTAACCATGGTGCTGTTGACCCTGACCAGCTGAGTCTCAAGGAGCATAGTAAAGGTCACTTAAGTTCAAACTCTCTCCAAAACATTCTTTTCAATTCAAAATAGCTTTAAATTTCTTCATAGAAAAGCTGCATTTGAATCCTGTCGGTACACAAAACAGGCCAAGCTGCAATTAATCCCAATTAAAATGCTTCCAGTGACTTGTACATTCTGGGGATATAAAGTGTTTCGACAAATATAATAATAATAATAATAATAATACATTTTATTTTTAAATCCTCTCTGAAAATCAACAGGTGTGTATTTAAAAAGTAGAGGTTGCTCAACCACCTATTAGCAAATTCCACGTTTACAAAAATCAGCAGGAGCCTCCACCTTCGCGTCTTACCCCATCGGCGGCTCAGCAGCGCCCCTTCAGCATTTTCTTTAAAAGAATGAAATCAGGCACGATAACCAATGTTAAGTGATTGATGTCTGAAGTTAATAAAACATTCAATCTGAATCTATAATAATCGGGGTTTGTTTTAATATTTACACAGGGATGTATTAATTAGGAGTGTATAATCTTGTTTGTACACTTTTCTGGCCACAAGCTTCAGGATCTCGAAATCTGTTTGGCATTAGAGCGAACCTCAATGTAGCAGTGCTTCTGAAGGCCACTGTGTTTCTCATCATTTACGGAGTGATTTGATACATTTCGATCTCTGCTAATGGTTAGATGTCTCTACAGTGGCTTCATGAGTATTGGGACACGCTCATATTGTCGTAAAAGCTACTTCCATTACGGGCTGGCTAAAGCTGATGGATGTGTGGTGATGTGATGTGATGTGTTTGTATTAGCAAGAGCAGAGTATTATGCCCCTTTTTTGCCCTGGATGGCCTGTACATATCTACTCTATCTACTCTTGCAGACGCTTCTGCTCAGTATGAAAAGATTGATCTTATGAGCATTTTAGCAAAATACGTGAGAACAACGACATGATGATTATTAAAAAATAGTGTCGTGTATGCAAACAAAAGGCAGGTATCTCGATGACTTGATGTCTTGGTGTTAAATCAAATGGTTGAGACACATTTTGAAGAAATTGTTTGATTTTTTTTTTCCCAGAGTGTCTGTTGGACCAGAGCTGATGCACAGGATTATGGGATACATCTGACAATGAACAATATCTGTATCCAGACTTAATAAATCAGCCAGATGAAGATATCACAGCAGGCAGCCTTTATATTAACATTCAATTCGGGCATGTTTGGATACTTTCCTTTCTTCGAACATAGCCCAAGCAAGCTGCGTTGTTTCCTTTTCAGATGTATTTAAAGAATCAGCAATCAAAGAGAGTTGTCCTTTATCGATGCAGTAACAATAAAGCTATCGGCATCATCACAATCTCAGAAATCACTCTAAAAAAACAAAGCAAAAGAAATGTCAGTGTTGGTAACAATGTTGATTTCTGTCTTTCATGTCTTAGGATTATCACCAGCTCAATATCATTACAAGTAGCAATCCCTGCTTATCATTATAGACAAGAGGTTTCCAATGAGATGAGTCCAGTGGTTAAAAAGGTTAGACTGATGTGAGATTTTTTGGCAGTGCTTTGTTTCTTTTGACCTTTTTATAAGCGTGAAACGCAGTGTGAAATAGAAATCAGGCCATGCAGGGCTGGACCAGTTTCTATCTTCCTCACACAGTCTGCTTTTCATGAATGATTTGTTGGAGGTTTCCAGAATGTGATTCAGGGTGTGTCATTTGACAACACTGGTGAGGAGTGAAGAGAAACTGAGGAGGCGCAGTGGCTGAGGTGAATACAGTATGACCTGAGAATTCGCCTCTGAGATGGCCTTGACTTGTGCCTGATAGAGGGATTATCTTCCCATCGTTCGGAAGGAAAGAGGAAAGAGAGAGAGATCAGGTTTAACACACCGGAAAGAGCTGAGTGTGTGTGTATGTGTAAGCACCTTTAGACAAACCATGTGTAACAAGGTCCTCTGGTTTGATTAGACCAAAATGTACATTTTGGCACAAAGTGCAAGGCCAAAAACCAAAACTGCTCATCAACCAGAGAACACCAACACCATAGTGAAGCATGCTGGTGGTAGCATTATGTTGTGAGGATGGTTCTCATCAGCAGGGATTGGGAAACTGAACTGGTATAAAATGAGGGTAAAATGGATGAAGCCAAATAAAAGCCAATCCTAGAAGTACACCTTCTTCAGTCTGCCAAAGACCTGAGACTTCCAACTCTGAATGTGTTAGAATGGTCCAGTCAAAGCACAGACCTCGATCTGATTGAGAATCTGTGGCAAGACTTGAGAATTGCTGTTCAACAACGTCTTCCATCCAATCTGATAGAGTTTGAGCAAGTTTGCCAAGAGGAAAGGGGAAAATATATCAGGATCCAGATGGGCAAAGCTGATAGAGAGATATCCCCGAAGACTTGCAGGTGAATCGCAGCCAAGTGTTCTATTACAAAGTATTGATCAGGGATTTGGGGAAAGGGGGGGATATCACATGTCTCCTTTTTTTGTTTAATTAAAAATTATTTTACACATTCAAATTTTAGGTATATTATGTACGTAAACAAAAACACACAGTTGAGTCCATTTCAATTCCTGGACCTAACACCACAAAATGTAGAAAAGTTCATGGGGGGTGAATACTTATGTAAGACACTGTATGGAGAGAGAGAGAGAGAGAGAGAGAGAACAGGAAGGGAGGGGAATGGAAAAGAGTAACTGAATGACAAGAAAATGGGTCAGTGTGAAAGAGCAAGAGAAAGGAAATGAAAAAGCGAAAAGAATGAGGAGTGACAGGGAGAGGAGATTGACACTCTTTCTCCTTGGGTTGTTTTTGGTATGGCTCAAGTACCCTTCGTAAACACACACACACACACACACACACACACACACAGGAGAAATTTGCCATGCTGTGCCCTTGTCGTACTGGTGCTAGTCTGTCTCTCCATGTTGCCTGCTTGTCTCTCTGTGGTGCCCATATGTCTCTTTCTGCTATCTCTCTTTGTCTTCTGTGTCGTGTCTGTCAGTTTGTGTTGCTGTCTCCTGCCAATGCCTGTCTGTCTCTCTCCAGTGGCTGTCTGTCTGTCTCTGATACCAGTCTACTCGTCTATCTCTGATTGTCACTTGTCTCTATGTCATTTTGGTCTCTGCCAGTATATTCGGTCTGTCTCTATCTTGTGCTGTCTGTCTGGTACATACAGCTGTTTTTTCTTCCAGCCTCCTTCAGCTGATTACCAGGACCTTCATCTGAGCTCCTTCTCTAATTAAGCACGCAGTGACTAAGCCTGCTTTGTTTGTGTCCCTGCTAAGGCGGGCAACAAATTGATTGCGCTGTGTGAAGGCGGAGCAGCAGGGTGTGTGTGTGTGTGTGTGTCTGGAATCTGTCAGTCATTATTGCTGCCTCTCTGTTTTCCTCTTTCCTATACAATTTCTCAGTGACAGAGGTGGTGGTGAAGATCGGTGGTTAGGATTTTGTTGTAGGAAGGCTGTGAACAAAACCCTTAACCAATGTGGCTAATGTCCAGTTAGCACATTAGCCTTGTGTTCAGCCACCTTGCTAGTATTTTAAACTCTTAATTTTTTTTTTAATGTTGCGTTCTGCATCCATCCACCATTCAACCTAAGAGCACAATTTTTTAAGCCGCCATTTTGGTCAATGTCCGTCATAATCCAAATGCACACCTTCGAACATTCTTCAAAAGTTTAAACGGTAATTATATTCATTTCATGTTTCCTTACAGAGGCAGTTTATATGGCTAGCTTAAATGATGAACTTGCTTCACGGTGGTGCCGTAACTATAGCCCGAGTTGCTCATACCGAATCCCACGGCCTGCCGCGCTACACACACTGGCTGAGGAGCAACTTGGTTGATACTAGAATGGTTTTAGGAGGCAGATTAATTAGCATGCATGGATGAATTTTTCAGAATTAGAAACTCTGCGTTTCGGTGCAAAATAAATGTCATATAGCTGTCCTGTTTACCAAAACAGTCAGCTTGTGGTTAAACATGCTTAGAGAAAATGCTAACCAGCTAACAAGTGACTAGGTTGATGGTCACAACTTTTAATCAAATTACCTCCTGTTATCTTTTGCACTGTGGGAAGGTGCTTCACCTTGAGGCTGTTTTTCTCGCTTTACCTTGCACGCTTTGCCTTGTCATCCCTATAGCGCTGCACCTGCTTCACTGGGATGGTTAACATCTGCCACCTGTTTTTTCATAAATGCAGCCTCTCGTTTCTCTCCTTTCTCATCTGTTGCCTCTCTTTCGCTCCTTTTGTTCTTATTAGCTGAGGCGTTTCTCATATATAAACCTATTCCACACTCGTCAAGCACGTCGACTAGGGCTGTCACCTTCCTTTAAGAATTAAAGGAGAGTGAGAGATTGAGCGTTGTCTACTGTTTAGATATGCAGCACAGCTCCTGCTCAGTGTGTACTGTGTTTTTCGTCACTCTTCTCTGAACCACACTTGTATGTTTTGTGTCCTCACTCATGTCACTCAACAAATCGTTCCAAATTACAATCTGTTTGTACGAAGGGCTGGAAGAGAGCCGAGCTGGGATGTTTACCGCATGCACGTTCACCCAATCCCACTGCAGTGAACGTGTCTCACTGAGCTGCCGAGCCCAGTCCTTGTCCCTACTGGCAGCTCAGATTGAGATATGATCACTGTTATTAGGTCTTAATACACCACATTATCGTATTTCCGAGGAGCGTGTGAGAGTGAAATGGCAAAATGGCCACCGTGACAGGAATGATGGAGAGTGAAAGTTATGGCCTGGGAGGGAAAACAGGAAGAGGAGGAGATGATGGGCTGTTAGAGATACTGGGAGGAGAGGATGAAGTCTCCAAGACTTTGTGTTTGTTTTTCATTCATGGTACTGGAGTCTCTCTTGGAATCTCAAGGGCCTTACATGCAGCAGTGTGTATGTGTGTATGATTGGTTCTCTGTAGTCCTGACAGCACAATAAAATAAAGACAGCAGGGTGGTAGAAGGTGGAATGACTGATTCCCACTTTCCCATCTGTGGTGACACTAGATAATTTATTCTTTTCATTTAACCAACCAAACTAGGTTTGGTTTCCCTGTCTGTAAGCTTGTTTTATTATATACCAGATTGTGGTGGTATGTATACTATCAGTCAAAAAATTATAAACACTATTTTTGTTTTACATTTAAAAAAAATAAATAAATAAAATGCTATCAATTGGCTGAGAAAGTAATTCCAGACATCTCTGTGACCAGTTCCAATTCTTCCTGGGGTTCTCTTCAGCAGGTCTTGGGTCAGCCCCAGGAGCTCTTGCAGAAGCCAGCCAAGGGGCATCCTTGTTAGGGGCCTGAGCCTCCTACTGGATATCTGTAGGAACCTAATTTTCACCACTTGTATAAGTTACAAGAGACCATATTCTTTTGGTGATAGCATAGGTGAGCTTCTACTTCACCACCACAGACTGGTACAGCAACTGAAACACTGCTGCCACTAATCCAATCTGGGACACAGACCTTTTCAGAACCCACAAAACTGGATTAGCATGGACTCATGACCCCTCATAAAGCTGTGTAAAAGTAAAGAGCTAGTCTACTGTTCCATTGCCGGGGCAGAACTTGCCCAGAACTTGCATTGTTCCTCCTGAAACATAGGTTAAATTTCTCTAAACAGACATTTGCCGGGAGGCTGAAGCTTATAATTGGAACTAAAATAAGCACCAGTTTGCCAATCGAAATGCACTGTCCCAGGTCTCTGTTCAAAGAGCCACACAACCCCAGCCTTGTCCAGAGTGGCTTATTCAAAGTCCTCTGATACTTGAGCTTTTCGCTCCTTAACCTTCCTCTCACGGTCTGATTTGGAAAGCCTCCTACTTCAACTCCTACTTCGACACTCTATTAGTGTCCACCTACATGACCCAACGCTTGTCGCCATGACCGGCACCGATGACCTTGCGACCGGTGTCCATCAGCACGATCCAACCATTACAGTCACTTGATCATGGTCCATTTAGACCTACACCTGGTATTAGATTTCAACGTTTGCTGTGTTGCTGTTGTTTGAATGTTTTTTTTTGGTTGTTTTTGCAATCTCATAACATCCAAGTTATTCTGTAATAATCCAGGATAATCGGCATAATTTTGACAAATCACACAGCTATTTTATCTTGTGTGAATTAACCAGAGCACTTAGAATCCATTAGCAAACCTCCCTGAATAGTACTTATGAGTCTTTTATCAGTAAGCATAACAGATTTACCTTTGTAGGTGCCTTTAATAAAGCACTCGTTTAGAGTCCTGTGAGGATCTGAGGGTGGCAAGTAATAGGTTATTAGTTATTTGGTGGAGCAGTTGTGTAATATTTTTCACTGTGTAATTTTCATTTTGTACATTTTTGTTTGGTCTGTGGCAGAAAGAGTGATTAAACCCTAATAACCCTTATGTGAAAGAAACATTTGAATTGCCCTTTACGCGTTTATATTTCAGTGTCTTATGCATAGTGTAGACACACAACACATAAACATGATAACTTGTACGTATTATTTTACAGCGCATATTAATATATTGCACATTTCATTTCACAATATTATTGCTTATTAATTAGGGAAAGCCAATACAGGCCTGACATATTTTTATTCAGTATTTGACTGGATTTGAATGTACGTGATCGATTACTAGGACACATAGACACAGGACAGACACTGCTTCGAAGCACAGCGGCATCACATCTCTGACATTTTACACAATTCTGGTGACTAGATTTCCTTCCGTGCGTCCCTTTTTAAATTTTAAAAGGGATTACTGAGGCATTGAATTATTGAGGTGTTGAATGTTAAACAATGATTGCAGGGCAATGACCTGTTTTCACCTTTTAATCTCTACCGGTCTGTTTAACAATCTGTCTATCTGTCCTTCCATCCATCCTTCCATCGACTTAATATATACAAAGCAGTATTTCATGTGTGACCGCGTAGAGGCCGAACAAATTGAAACACGTTCACGTAAATGTCTGTTCCCCGTCCCACTCTAGCTGTGACTCCTGATTTCATGTGCTTTTTATAGATAATAGGTTCACACATAATGACTCTTTATTCACACTCATTACAGCCAGATGAATTAGTCACTGAAAGAACACGTAGGTTAATTAACCTTTAAGTTAGATGACTCATTTTTCTAATGCTCGGTATAATTGGGCTCTTGACAAATTGGACAAGTGGATTCAAATGCCTGTTGCAATTTCTCAATACATGATTAAACGAAATAGCGCACTGTATGTAGGTAATCCGAAGCACTTCATCTGCTCATTAACACAACTTAATGATGACGGTGTTGTTATTTTTGCTTGGTTACAGTTCTTGGTACAGTTGCTATGGCAATCCCATCTGAGCGTTGCTGAATTTATACGCGGCATACCGAGGACCGATGGGGGAAAAAAAATAACCCCACTTCACAATTAGTGATGAAACGAGATGTCCCTTCTGTGTGTCTCAACTCTCTCTGGGTCCCTTGCACAACACACTCCGATTAACCAGTGGCACAACACAGGTAACGATTGGAGAATGTGTCACTAAGCTTGGGAAAGGGATGCATGTGGGAATCAGCAAGAGCAGGAATGATGATGTTTGGTTCGCTTCTTTAAACTCAGTGGCTTCAATAAACAAGCATTTATGCTATGCATCATGTGCAGTGTTCATTTCGGTAACTAGGCTTGGGCAATGTAATGATTTTATTGTCCCTACATGATACTACACTCATACTATACTTTACTCATACTATACTTTTACTCATACTATATTGTTTTACCAGACATGCCAACCTCTAAGCAGGAGATTAGCCCTGCAGTTGAACGCTGGAGTACGCTAATACAAGTATGTACATATAATATATGTCACAAGACCAATCTCAACTCCAGTCTCGGTCTTAGATGCACCAAGGTGGCTTAAACTGCAAAATATGTTATAGCTAAGATGGAGTTCCATTGAAGTAACCATAGTTATACGTAGCTACGGCTAAGACTCATGTCAGTGTGTAAGAAAAGCCTTTTTTTAAGCAAGATTGCCATTTGCTAATCCTGTGCGAAGCTAGAGCTCGCGTTTCATCTAATCCTACAGTTTACTTTTCACGGGTGTTCCTGAAAGATTCCTGATTGAGTTCCAGTAGAAGTCTTCTACTCAACATTGACGTTACTCGGAGACGGTAGAGCAAATAGTCGTGACCTCTGTGTATTGCTGGATGACGGAAACAGGAGCATGGAATTCCATTTAAAGCGTAACTTGTTGCAGTGGTGGTGAAAGCGATACGTTAAACAACGGAGAGCGATAGACGAGAGCGATAGACGAGGGTGGACAAACAGGTTAGGTTGCGGACAAGACGTCGTTAAAGCTATCACAATCTTCCGTTTGACCTGTTGGCCGAACATTTGCATTGACGCATTTGTGTCATCGTGACACGTTTCCGATTAATTGTCTTCTTAATCACCATTTTGTGCCTGATCATCTTTCAAATCATGCAGGAGCCGAATAAGTAGAAGCAGAGGAAAATATCTGTGTCTGTGTTTTTCTGGCGGAAGATAAAACGAAGCCCCAGAGCTTCCCAGACTTTCCAGTAATTCGTGCTCTGATGATTTTTCTGTACAGAAGGTCTCGAGGGCTGTGATGTGCTGTGATTGCTGCTGATTAAAAGTGGTGGAGGCATTAAGCAGCAAGATCAAAGTCTATTTCAGAAGTTTGTAGAGCTTCTATTTCTTGTTTGGGGGAAAAAAAACGATTGTGGATTTGCAGTCGTAGCGTGTTGAGCATTGCGGCACTGACATCCGGTAATGTGCAGATGTCTACGGTTTCACGCTATTGTAGAAAGATGATGAGTTTGAATCCTGACAACACCACAGTCGCACATAGCTGGGACTCTAAGGGCAGTTTCACAACTATTAGTCTATTTATCAAGTCCAGATTTCATACTGCATGTAATTAGATAAACGGATTAAACGCTGCACATCCAAAAGCACCCAAAGGCACCGTAATTATCTCTGTGCTCTTGAAGGAAAGGATGGTCTGCGTACCCTTCTGTTGATAAGTCAATCCTGTTGATAAGTCAATCCAATGCCACAACCACTGTGACATTGGACCTCATTTTTTAAAGCTGGAACCAACGAATTTACTCATTAATCATTCGTAGGAGCATTTACAGTACATGAAATGTAAATGCATGAATATTACATTTATGAAAAGTCTGGTAGTTCACAAAAAAACGTTTGAGAATGTCTGATTGTGTACATTCATCAACATGGAGATTCGGTAATGTGAACTTCGACAAGTTTCAACTGTCTGGTTTCGGCCAGTCTTTGTCCACTGTACACAGTAAAGTCCCTAGTGTTGAATTAACACCCAGGGTGTTCATTTGTGTCCGATGGTCTTATATAAACACTGTAGGGTATGCATTCAACACTCTGGGTGTTAAATCAACCCTGGGGATTTTGCTGTGTAGCCTCAGATTCCTGTTCTTGGTGGTTCTTGAGTGGAACCAGATATAGTCTTCCGCTGCTGTAGCCCATCCACCTCAGGTTTTGTGTATTCTGAGATGCTTTTCTGCTCACTTGGGTTGTAGAGACTGCTTATTTGAGTTACCATAGCTTTCCTGTCGTGTCAAACCAGTCTAGTCATAGTCCTCTGACCTCTCTCATCCACCTGCAGAGTTCGTCTTCACACCTTTCTGTGAATGAAAATCGGCAGTTTCTAAAAAATACCATGTAAATATTAACTAAAGCTCGTGACATGTTTATGTATTGCACTGCTGAAACACGAATGGATAATTGGATGAACGGGTAGGTTTACAGGGCGTTGAGTGTATAACACATTTATTATGTTATGTTATTCTTCGTCAGTATTTCAGTTTGCAGCGATCTGCTCATATGATGGCAGGAGAGAAACTGGAATAGCATAGCTTTCTTTACTGTCCACATTCACTTAAATAAAACCCCCTCGGGTAGGGTTAGGAATATTTAGCAACTCCGTTGTCCTGGATTTATACCGTAGATACCAAACGTCCTTATTTATACAGTATTATATCTATCTATCAGGATAGAAAAGTAAAAGTCCGGGTTTTTCTGTTTTACTTGCCTGGTTAGGGCCTGCCCTGGTAGCCTGCTGTGAGTGTTACTATGTTTGCTAGGGTGTAAATTGAGGGGAACCCTGAGGGAAATCTCACCAGTTATTTACGGGACGGAAAAGAAATCGATGCAGGCCGAGTCCTTTTGGGAGCCAGTGACCTGCAGCATATACATGACTAACGCAGCCACACATCATTTAGGAGCAGCACTCACTTGGCTGCCAGTGATAATCACACACACACACACACACACACACACACACACACACACACACACACACACACAGCCGCATAAGTTGTATAAATCTCAGACATGAGTTATAGAGTATCAGTGATATGTAGAGCTACGATGTGATCACGAATGCAACGTGTTCAAGCGTTTTCAGTTATTGGATCACAATATTTCCATCCATTAGGGTCTTCCTTGGAGGCAGCGGCAGGAAAAGTCGATACAGGTTGTTTTTTTTTTTGTGGTTGTTTTGAAAAGTCTATAAAAGGTCTATAACCTCTAAAGTAAATAAATCTCCAATTTACTGAACCAAGCACAGTTTCCCCAACAGGATTCAGCATCATTTGTGATTGTCTTTACACGTTATTGTGCACTCTTTAAAGCTTGATTATTCCCAGGCTGTTAATAGATTTGGACGGAAACTGTGACCTCAACTCAATCACCAGTGAATCTACTGCATCCCACCAGACACAACCGAAATTTGACTGAAATCTGCTTTTTAAGCTTGTGTTTTTAATGAAACATAAGGTAGAAATAACAAATCCTTGATTTCATACAGTGTGTGTCTTGCGCTACCTCTGCTCTCTGCCTGAAAGACAGCATTGAACAGACAGCCTACACTTAGATGCATTGGCCCACCTATAAATAATGGAAGCTCAGCCTCCGACATGCAAATTCAGCGCCAGGAAAACTGAGGAGGCATTTTAACACGCACTGACTCAACCCGAGGAGCTGTTTAATATTCAAATCAAACATTTCTCTTTGCCCTTTGCACAACTTTGAAATCAATAAGCTTTAAGAATTTTAAACAAGAGACAAGCGCTCTCTGTGGACGCGGATTTTCAGCAGCGTGTGTGTACTCACTGTTCCCTGCTTACGCTCTTCTAACTGAAGCTTTGTGGAGTTTGTCAGACGTGTCTTTGTGTATCGTGAGGGGAGCGTGCAGAAAGGCCTCTTGTTTATCATGACCTTGAGAGACACAGACGCGGAACGAGGGTGGAGTGACAGACGTGACGGAGGAGAGTTAGTCTAAACGAACTCATCCTCTGTCTGCCACATTCTTCCCTTTTATTTCCTTTCCTTCTAAGGCTTCAGAAAACATACTGTGGTCTTTGGTCAGATAAAATAAAGATTAAAACGCACGTTGTCAGCTTTTGGCGGTGCAACGAGAGTATCTGAAAACCAGCCACGTGCTGGATCTGCTCAAATGTGCAACGTAGGTGTTTACTATTTCCTTTGGAGATAGCAGAGGTGTAGCTTATCCAAAGCTTTAACCTAATTTTACCTAAAGCTATCATTATCATCATCATCATCTCTACACCTCCTCCGCCCTCGGTGAGAGAGCGCTGCAGTGACAAATATAGGCCTAGCTCTGTATAAAGGATGTAAAAACGACTCTGCCAACACTGAGAGATATGGATCCATTTTTGTTGTGTGGGTAAAAACTGAGATTATATCACAAGCATTAAAGGAAAAATCCACCAAAATGACTAATGACATCCAAAATAGTTCAATAGAAGCGCATTTAATGCGTTTCAGGGTGGAGTTTTCCTTTAAGTGTCACTGTTACTCTGCAACTAAAGCTCGTGAAAAGAGCATGTGTTCAGCATTATAATGTGAAACTCCACATGGACTTTATAAAGTGGCCATTTTAAGGTGATATAATAGTGGAGCATGTTCTTTAAGGTGACTCTGACAGCGTAAGCATATATTTACATACTTTATTCAACCCACTGACTCAGATAAGCCACCTGCTGTGGTTTGTGTGTGTGTGTGTGTGTGTGTGTGTGTGTATGGAAAATTGCTTTGCTGTTGTTTTCTCCTCTCTATAGCTCACTCCCCACCCGTATGCCTGTGTAACAAGACACTATTGTGTATCAGCCTCTGGCCATTTGGTTGCTGAAGATTGCTAATTTGGCAGCAGACCTTGGCTTTCCGATCTAGTAGGTGACCTTGATGGCAACCGGTGGATTTAACGCCTCAACCAAACGGACCACATAGCCGACCTACGTAACGATTCACAGTCTAGTGATAACGGATTTGCTAATCGATTCTTTCGTTTCAAAAAAACTGTTTTAAGTGAGTCAGGTCTACTCACTACACCTGTGAAAGCGTGAAACTTTTCAGGAGTGGACGAACCATAAATTATTACCTATTTGATAACTGTTACATTTTTTTTTGTGTGTTTTTCCACACCACTATCACCACTACAGTGCAAACTGTAGGAAATGTTGTGCATGAAAAGATAAGCTGGGAACACTGCAGTAGAAAGATCTGTGATCTGTGATCCTAGTGACAGTCATTTAGCCAAAAAAAAAAGTTCAGGGTGCATGTATTTTGATAGACCAGAGTCTGTCTGTGATCTTCTGAATGGGAATGTGGCAACAATATGATTCATTATTGTGGAGCATCTCTCTGTAATGCTAGAAAAACACGTAAAACAACCGAGTCTACAGCTTAGCCAAGATCTTATCCCACAAAGCACTGATAAAGTTTGACCATTACATTTAGACGGTCTTATTATTGAAAAGAAAAAGTCATTTCATATCCTGCTCCCTCTGTTTCAAGCCACAACTTCTTCCAAATGCAAACATTAGCATAATATTGGCAAGTTAGCAAGCATCAACCAAGCTAGCATAGCTAGAACGTGGTCGCTTTTGCGTTAACCGTGTGAAATGTTACAGTTTACAGAACACACTACACACATGGATTCTGTTCTAACTGTACACAATTTGCTCAGGCTGTCCATATTAACGCAGTTCTTCCACATTACTGAGCAACACACGGACAGTAGGAAAAACAATTAGACAAAAAGCATCCTGACAACCCATATTCACTGTCTTGATCTCTCTGTGTGTGTGTGTGTGTGTGTGTGTGTGTGTGTGTGTGTGTTCACAGTGGGTGCTGGCGTTTGAGATCTTCATTCCTCTGGTCCTTTTCTTCATCTTGCTGGGTCTGAGGCAGAAAAAGCCAGCCATCCCTGTCAAAGAAGGTAAGATAGAGGACGAGGGAAAGGGAGAAACAAATGGGGAGAGAAAAATGGAGCGAACTCGGTAAATACTGTAGAAATAGTTACACATTTACACATTTTCCCACTTAGCTCACTCACGTGTAGTTGATCAGCAAAGATATCGTCCCAGGGCGAAGCTCAAAAACAACAACAACGAAGCATCAAACATGGCTTGTTGTCCATTTGTTCTCTAAACAATTCCTTTTCCCACTTAACTAGCAGAAGTTCTGAGGTCAAAGGGCATCTAATTGGTGAGAAAAGCATTACCATGGTGTCCAACACTCCCAATATTCCTATTAGAGCAGTCAAAGCAGTGCTGCTGCTGTGAGTGAGTAGAAGAGACTGGCGCGCGCTCATCTCCGATTGTGTGATGAATGAGTTGAATTCCGCCACTGATGGATAATAGATAATAATGTTATTGTGTTTTTGTGGCCACGCGGTATTATTGGCCAACTTTGCTAATCCACCGTCGATTGCAAAGACGTTTTGGGCTTCTGGCACAGTGGTTAGTTGTGTTCTTTCTCGAAGAGCGTCCTCATCAATCTCCGTCACCATAGTGTCCTTTTTGTTTCCAATGCTGAATAAAATCAAACACCATCTTTTTTTTGTCTTTTCTTGTATTTTTTTTGTTCCTTTCTATCATCTGTCCTTTCCTCTATCTCTCTCTCTCTCTCCCTCTCCTGTGTATTCTTCTTTCTTTTTTCCCATGGTACATGTTCACTGCATGCTGGACCAGTGTGTAAGTCTAAGCATTGTTTTTATATTCAGTGTGTCTGATTTGATGAAATTTGTGTGTGCCATGCCATCTGTGCTGCATCTAGCCTCTCCGATTCCTAATTCCGCGTGTGTCATGGTGTGGGCTCTAATGTGTGTAGCAGTGCACGTCTGTGTGTGTGTGTGTGTGTGTGTGTGTGTGGGGGGGGGGGGGGGGGGGGGGGGGGGGGGCGGGGGTGGGGGGGGGACGCTTAATCGTGTGGAATGTGCTGCAGATTCTGTTTCTTATATCAGTGTGAAGTTAATGAAAGCAAGGACCACATTACAGAAGTGGAAACAGAGCACACACTCACTACAGTTCACACATACTGTATTCATGAATGTATGGGTTATTGAACGAGTGAATGATTAAAAAAATCAGGTTTAATGTCCGCAAACGTCTTTGTGTACACTAACATGTCAGCAATGTTACTTATTTCCAACATTACTACTTATACCAAGATAATATATTAAAGGAAAAGTTTGGTAGAAAACTCAAATGTACAAAGTTTTCCATTTAACCCAACGGTGAGCGAGACAGACGTGTATTATTGCCTTAGTCTTTAAGCGTCGCTGCAAAATTTTGAAAAAACAACCCGTGACAAACCCCGAGGTAAGTGCGAAATTGTTTACATTGAATTTTCTTTGGCCAAACTAGTCCTTTAAACCTTAAATCGTAATCGCTTCTCACACACACTACTGTTTAACCTGTTTAATGGAATTATCCGGTGACCAGGCTTTTCCTCTGACCGTGTTTGCTGTGTTAATCCTCGGTCACAGAGGAAGCAGATGTCAGACAGCAGTGTATTAGGCCTGAACTGTGCGACAGCCAGCATGTCTCACTAGACCAGCCATCACTGGAACAGGAGAAATATGACACCCACTTGTGTAAACAGAGAGATTTGACTGCATGGTCAGGTGCTGACAGCGAGCGTGCGCCATCTAATTCTAGCACGCCGGAAGGAAGCGACTTATTAGCCGAAAGAGGAAGGAGACGAGAGAGAACGAGCGGGAGTAGATGCCAGCTCTGCAGGCTGTCTGCTGCAGTATCCAAACACTTATGAAAAGGAGAGTCAGCAGATTATGTCGAACTTTCCGTACGCAGCTGTCCGTGCCAACAGTCTTACGCGGACATCCTGAGGGAGATGCCAAGATGACCAGCAGCTTGGGCGGAATGTGAAATCATCACGACATTGTAATGAAAGCTCACATTTCCCAGAGCCATTCATTATGTGAAGGATCATTAAATCATCAGACCAGTTATGAGCCCAGTTTGGTAATTACGGGATCAGCTTAGGGCATGGGATCGCTTTATCCGTAAATCCTACTTCTAAATGGGTGCGGTCGATTCCAGATAATTGAATTCCTTTTAGGTTGAAGTGATGCGTCTTAGATTGTTCTCCTGAATGGTATAAGTTGAGGTTTGAGTTATGTACAAAGCTGGTACTTTAGTAGGTTATACACACTTTACATGGCAGTTACTACAGAAGCCATTTCATCATTTCACCATATAGGTCACTTTGTAGGCACAGAATTACTGGCTTTAAACCACAGGCCTATCGTTCCACAGTGTCGGCTTACTCGCGGATTTGTGTATTATCCATATAAACTGATTACAGATGTGTGATTGTTGATATGGTGAAGTTTTCTGTGAGGAGATGTGAGTTTATGTAGCATTTCTGGAAGCAGTCTCCAGTTTCCCAACTCGCTTTTAAGACATGGGGCTTTGTGGTTTTACAAGCTCCAGTTATCGTCTTATTAAATTCAATAGGCGAAAAAGAGAGGCTGGTGGAGTACTCCTCTTATCAGTGTGGTAAGAAAACGATGTGTAATGTAAAAACATTATCATATTACATAAACATTATTTGGGGTGGTAATAGTAACTGAGGTTCATGTCAGGTGGCATCGCTCCACAATCGTTGATTATTATAATCCACGTCGTTGATTATTTTCCATTTATACCATGGTCTGTCTGAATACTCAATTCTGATTGGCTGGAAGGAGTGATTTCAAACTGTTGAATGCATGGGTAGTTCCAGTCAGTTTAACAGTTGTAACCATAGTAACATACAGTTACAGTTGCATACAGTATTTAAACTCACGGCTTCGGTATTAATAGAGATGCGGCACAGACGCAGGTAATTCACACACACACACACACACACACACACACACACTCTCTCTCTCTCTCTTGCTCTCTCTCTATCTCTAATAACTATTTATTATTATTAATTCAAATAAATGTAATCTCATAGCACTACTTCATCTCTGTGTATGGTTTAGAGCGGGGATTTATTCTAATTCTAGATCTGAGGACCCGTATACAAAATAACTAGCTGGCAAGTGACCATGGTATAAGTGGGATAATCCACGGCTAGTTGTGCATGACACGATTTTAATGCACTATGTGGAGGCTTTTTCGTCGGATGCTTATATTGCCTCCATGCTGTGCATTAAAATCGTGTAATGTACACCCAGTCATGGATTATCCCTAACATACATCATGCTTTGTTCCTTACTTCGATAGAATCGATATATCCTATTCGTCAGCCCCCTCTACCCTGTCTATCAATGGAAAGTGATGGCTCTATATCAGCACTTATACCACCATGGTAGTGTGTGTGTGTGTGATGTTGGTAACAGTGAGTCAGCTCGATGTTGTAGATGTAACAAAGTTGTAGATACATTTACGCAGGCTAATAATCTAATAATAATCTGCTTGATAGCTTTAATCAGGATGGAAAACAGCAGTCTATCAATGGAAAGTGATGGCTCTATATCAGCACAGCATTTATACCACCATGGTAGTGTGTGTGTGTGTGTGTGTGTGTGATGTTGGTAACAGTGAGTCAGCTCGATGTTGTAGCTGTAACAAAGTTGTAGATACATTTACGCAGGCTAATAATCCAATAATAATCTGCTTGATAGCTTAATCAGGATGGAAAACAACAGGGAAACAGTAATTGTGCACATACAGAGTGACCTATATGGTAGATTTACTTTAAAGAACCACCAGTGTGTGTGGATACGAGGTAGGTTTACCTCAATAAACTGACAACTCTGTGTATACTGGAGATTTTTATAGATCTGTCAATATGTAGGGTGTGGTGTGTGAGAAACCTAAAAAGGCTAGTATTTCTGTGTTCCAGTGAAAGACGGCTCATTTGTGTGTGTGTTAGTTAGTAAAAGGGCCTTTATAGCAAGTTTACCTAATACAGTCTGACCTGACATCTGAATCCATCCCTGACCTCTTGACTGTTTTTCTGAGCTGTGACCGTTCCCTCTCTCTTTCTCTTGTTGTGGTTCTCTTTGCTTTGGTTTGGTTTGATTTTATTTCTTACCCCCTCTGCCCATTACACCCATTTTTCCTCGCTCGTCTACTTTCTAACACCATTTTCTCCCCTCTAACACCATCTCTCTGCCTCTCCATGCTTATTTGCATTGCCCTCTCTAACCTACCCATACTCTCTCCTTGTCCTTTCCAACATTCACTTGATTAATTAACCCCTTCTAATAACCATGTCCACTGGACCTGCTGTCACCATCCTCATCCATTCCCTGGCGTTCCTGTTACCCTCTTCTCGGCACGGCGTGATCAGCTTTCTACAGCGCCGCCCCCCTGACCTCGGCGGGCATCATTCCCATCATGCAGTCCTTGTGTCCGGATGGCCAGAGAGACGAGTTTGGCTTCCTGCAGTACAAAAACTCCACGTGAGTCAAAGACTTAATGCTCTAACGCTGTAGCTCTCTCTCCCACTTCTGAAGACTCCCACTGTGTCTGTAACACCTAACAGCAGTCCTCATTAGCACCTGTAATCATGTGTGTGTATAAGCACTGAGCCTGCGTAATGAACCTCGAACTATGATTTTGGCTCTGAACTGTAATGATGTATTGGCTTATAACGGATCTCTAACTAACCGTGTCGTTTCCTAGGGTTTTTTTTTTCACTGTTGCACACTCTCTGGTCTTTTCTTTCACGTCCTGGACATCTTCCATCAGCGCCTTGTTTGTTTAAATCTCCTTTTAGCGTGACTCAGTTGTTGGAGCGAATCGGGGAGGTGGTGGAGCAGAATCACTTGTTCACGTCAGATGGGCCGACACTCGGGGAGGAGCTGGAGTCACTACAGCAGCACCTGGAGAGTCTCAGCTCAGCCCAGAGTCCCTTAGAGAACGGCTTCAACACCACCCACGGTCTGGAGATATACACACACATGCACATTCTCGTACCCACTACCATTCTTCCACTCCACATTCAAAAACAAAATGTGACCTAAACCCAAACCAACAGAACAAGAACGACAACTGCATTAACATAGTGACTGTCAAAGCAAGTGTTTAAATGCACCCATGGTTAGGGCGTGATTTCTTAAAGTGCACCTATTATGGTTTTGAAACGTGCCTCGTTTTGTTTTAAAGGTCTCATACCATAGATTTACATGCATGCAGCATTACCTTTTTCCCCCCAGTGTCAAAAACGACTCGTTCAATGATCCGTTCTAAAGGATTCAGTCTAAACTCCTCCTTTCAGAGAGCATACTCTGCTCTGATTGGTCAGATGTCCCAGTCTGTTGTGATTGGTGTACCGCTGTCAGCGTTTTTCAAAAAGGGAATTACCGTAACGAGTTTCAGCTCCGTCTGTTTGCGAGCAGCCCATGAAGACCAGAGGCGGGGTATTTTTTTTTGTTTCAAACCTACGTAGGTTTAATACAGGAAGTAAAGTCTGGAATCACTAACGTCTCGTTTCAGCTGTTCAGAATCGGTTCCTTCTTATGGGAGTCGATAACACCGTTTGTCGTGCGCTTTGATTTTTGAAACGTTTTTACATTCACAAACAGTTCTAGAACACACTACATGAAAGGTAATATCTGAAAAACCATAATAGGTGCACTTTAAAGCACAAGCATTACACAATATCATATGTGTATTAAATTATGCTTGAGTTGTACAGTCTATGTGAAACTCTTCTGTCTCCGATTCCAGGCTTCACTTTAGGCAGCGTCATAAGGAATTCGACTCACTTCCAGCAGTTCCTCATGCGAAATCTCTCTCTGTCCAACGACACGGCTGGCCTGCTTCTCTCGTCCCCCGTCAACCTTAAAGAGGTTTGGAACTCGTCCCTTCTTCAAATTCAGCACACTCCTCTTTAACGCTCCCCGGACACAGCATCCGCAGCTCACCTGCTCTCTTTAAGAGATGTCACAGCCTCTAGTTTGCGTTACCTATTGTGTTTTTGACAGCAGAACGGGAGTGTGCTAATGGCACAGACTAATGTAGTGAACTTCAGCTCTTTGCCTGTTAAGTGCCAGGCTGTTAACTTGCTGCTATACTGGGAATGTCAGGAGTACCTATGCTGTAACATCAGCACAATTCAAGCAACTCCTCCATACTCAAACCTGCATAAAAATAACCTGGAGGCAGTAAATTTAACTTACAGCCCAATCCTGCTGTCGAATATAAAACCTTTTGGCTTGCATTAATCATATATTTATAGGCTCAATGTGGTAATTTGGGCCACTTTTTGGCAAGTCATCTAGAATTCCATTTAAAATGCCACCCAATGCATGACTTTCCTATAATGCATAGCATTATACAGTTGATATCTATGGTAGATGCAATGGTACACCTAAAGAGTGCATATGTATAGTAGGTTTACCTGTTAAAAAGAATTTTCAAAATTATTGGCACCCTTGTTAAAGATTTTGTACTTTATGTAACCTTCCTTCTGGAATGCTCAACGAGATTACAGAGCAAGGAATCTGAGATCGCTCCTCAATACAGAATCTCACCACATCCTCAAGGGTTCTCAGACTTCTCTTGTAGACTCTCTTCTTCAGCTCAGCCCTTAGTTTTCCAATGGGGTTCATGTCAGAAGACTGGAACGGCCATGTCAGAAGCTTGATTCTGTGGTAAAAATCATTGTCCAACTGGAAGTTCTAACCATGAACTGTTTGTGATGTTTTAGCAGAGGCAGCCAGATTTTCATAGCAAATCTCCATGGAGTCCATGCTGCCACGTATCCTAGCAGCATTCCCAGAGCTTTTGAAGGAAAAAACAGCTCGAGAACATCAGACATCTGTTCCTCCACTATACACAACAGTGGGGATTAGGTTCTTTTTTATATGAGAATTCCCTTTTTGTATGACAAACCCACCTTGAGTGTTTTGTTGGTCTATTTTTTGTCTCATCTGACCACAGAACCACATTTCAGTCAAGTTCTAGTAGCATCTATCAGGACCTCGTCAAAATACCCAATGGCAGGTCATATTTAAAGAGTCATAAATATGTTGGAATTAAATAATGGATACCAGCTCAAACAGGCCCATTTTTGTGTGTGTATCTTTGGATACCCTTGTCTTAGAATAAATATACTTGAATTAAATGTTAGCTTTCCGTCTCTTCCCCACCCCAGAAATTTAGCTTTAACCATTTCTACGAAGGGTGGCAATAATTTTCTGTATCCAATAAGAGGAGGCTGGTATTATTGACAACATGGAGTCACAGTGTGTGTGTGTGTGTGTGTGTGTGTGTGTGTGTATTTAATGCAGGTGTATAACCTCATTTTTGGCACATATCCCAAAGCAAGTGCAGGAAGTGGAGGCTGGCCTGAAGGTCATCGTGGTGCCCGCAGCCCTGGAGAGAAAGTCTTACAACTAGAGGTATGTTGTGACACACACACACACACACACACACACACACACACATAATCACTGGTCTGGCACATTCCCTTGGTGCAGGAAATGCCTCATGAATACAGATGCAAATGAATCAGAGGTATACTTACCCAAAAATCACCTCCTGGATGGTTGGTATGGTTAGATAGCAAGAACTGGATATAACCCCCCAGCCCCCACCCGCCACAATTGAACAAATCTACCCTTACAATGTCACTAAACCATGCTGTGTGACTCCAGGAGCAGCTGTTGGAGGGGAAGGAGGAGGGGGTTTTGGGGGGAGAAAAAAAAAAAAAATTGGAGAGAGGTTTTATGTATCACACTAGTTATTGGATATGGGGTAGTATGCATTGGCTTGTGTTATTAATTTTTTTTTTTTTTTTTTAAGGGTGTTATTTTGTTTTTTGGGGGGTAAATGTTTTTTTTTATTATTTGGGAGGTGTTTTTTGTTGGGGGGGGGGGGTGGGGGGGGGTGGCTTTGTACCTGACCAGCCACCGTGGTTGGTTGTTTTCCAAATTTACCAAGCAGTTTTAAAATCGTGCACCAACAACTAATGATGTGTTTTCACCTTTATCGTTCCATCATGCCGACAGTGTAATTAACTCGGTCATCGTACCCAAGCCACTCTGAGTCTGTCTGCCTTTTTTCCTCCTGTTCTGTCTGTTTTGTCACTATAGTGGTGCTTGAAATTTGTGAACCCTTTAGAATTTTCTATATTTCTGCAAACACACCATTAACATACTCTCATCCAAAAACAAACTCAAGCGTTCAGTTTGCTAGACACTACTGGAGCTTCAAATGGGATCGGGTTCTCTGGTCAGATGAAACCAAAATAGAGCTTTTTTGTCAATAAACCCCAGAGGTGGTTTTAGTGCACACAGAGAGGTAGCCATATGGAAAAGTACCTCATGCCCACGGTTAAATATGGTGGTGGCTTTTTAGTGTTTTGGGGCTGTTTTTCTGCCAGAGGACATTTTGTTAGGATACATGGCATCATGAACTCCATCAAATATCAACAGATATTAAATGAAAACCTGACTGCCTCTGCCAGAAACCTTCAAATGGGCCGTAATTGGATCTTCCAGCAGCAAATGATCCAAAACATACATCGAAATCAACACAGAAATGGTTTACTGACCACAACATCAAGGTCCTGCCATGGCCATCCCAGTCCCCTGACTTGAAGCCCATAGAAAACCTGTGGGGTGAACTGAAGAGGAGAGTCCACCAGTGTGGACCTCAAAATTTGAAGTATCTGAATGCATCAAAACAGGCCCAAACCATGATACTACCACCACCATGTTTCACAGATGGGATAAGGTTCTTATGCTAGACTGCAGTGTTTTCCTTTCTTCAAAAAGCATTTCTTGTTTAAACCAAAATGTTCTACTTTGGTTTCTTCGAATGTTCTTTTTTGGAGAGCAGTGCTTTTCTCGTTGCAACCCTGCCATGCACACCATTGTTGTTCAATGTTCTCCTGATGGTGGACTCATGAACGTTAACATTAGCCAATGTTACCCTGGGTTCCTTTGTGACCTCGTAGACTATTCCACGTCTTGCTTTTGGAGTCATCTTTGTTGGTCTCCACTCATGGGGAGGGTAATGATGGTCTTGAATTTCCTCCATGTCTACACAATCTGTCTGACTGTGGATTGGTGGAGACCAAATTCTTTAGAGATGGTTTTGTAACTTTTTCCAGCCTAATGAGCTTCAATAACTCTTTTTCTGAGGTCCTCAGAAATCTCCTTTGTTCATACCATGATACATTTCCACAAACATGTGTTGTTCTGTGTGTGTAGACTCTGATAGATCCATGTTCTTCAAATAAAACTGGACGCTCATTCACACCTGATTGTCATCCCATTGATTGAAAACACCTGACTCTAATTTCACCTTCAAATTAACTGCAAATCCTAGAGGTTTACATACTTTTGCCACTCATAGATATGTAATATTGGATCATTTTGCTTAATAAAAAAATTATCAAGTATAATATTTTTGTCTCATTTTTTTAATTTGCTTCTCTTGTCTACTTTTAAGACGTGTGAAAATCTGATGATGTTTTAGATCATATTTATGCAGAAATGTAGAAAATTCTAAATGGTTCACAAACTTTCAAGCACCACTTTACAACTAGATCTGTTCATGACAACAATCTGACATCAATCCATTTCTCAGGGAGTTCTGCTGATCGGTGGAGTGCTGGAGGCACTTACATGTGGGGAGGGCAGGGACAGTGAGCTCAACACGATCCTATCAGTCCCTGAGAAGCAGCAGTCACTGTTACGTGACTACCAGGTGACCATGTGTGGAGGAGAGGCGGGGCAGAAGGCGGAGCGTTTTGCACAGATCAGCCAGGAACTGAAGGATCAGATTGACACCCAGAGAATCATTGAGAAGGTAATGCTCCAGTGGCAATTAGGATGGCTTGTCTTTTCTTTGGTCCATCCATCCATTAATCTTATTAATCTATCAGTTTATTTATATGACAGTATCTCCATCCGTCTGTTAACACATCCACCCAATTAATCTATCCATACTTACACAGCCATATTACCCATTCATCAACTAATCCATATACAGTGTCTATTCATCACCCATTTACCCAGCCATCCATCTATGATCCCACCTATACAGTACAACTGTCTCCTCATCATCCATTAATCCATTTAACAATCCATTCATTCGTCCATCCATACATGCATCCATTCATCCACTTAACCATCCATCAATCTATTTGCCTACTCATTCATCCATTGACCCACCCATCCCCTTATGATTCCATCTTTACATCTACTTATAGTATTTACCCATTCTTCCTTCCATTAATCCATCCATCCATCCACCTATCCATATATCCTTCTTCCATTCATCCTTCCAACCATCCATTAATTCATCCATCCATCAATCAACCCTTCTACGTACCATTCCATCCATCCATCCATCCATGCATCCATCCACATATCCATTCACCTTCTTATATTTATCCATCCATTCATTTGTCATCCACTTACCCATCCATCTAGCCATTCATTTATCATTTCTTGTCTCAAATTTTATTCCTTTAACTCCATGTATTAACATTTTCATTCTCTGTCCTTCCATCCCAACAGTTAAAGTTGGAACAGACCAACGCTTCAGCCCAGCCATTTCAGTCCCACCTGGGTGTTCTGCTGAAGGACCTGGCTGAGGTAGAGAAGTTGCTCAAAGATGTGGATCTGTTGTCAGGCCTGGCCAAGTTGCTGCCCAAAGGGGCATGTGCAGGGCACCAGAATTCTTTTCCTGTTAACAATGCTACCTGGAGCTCGAACACCACCACCTGGGGTACCAACACCACTGAAAACCCTGCTGAGGGGAAGGACACTCAGGCAGATAATCCTCACTCCCAGTTCTCTGCTTTTGTGCAGCTATGGGCTGGGCTGCAGCCCATTCTGTGTGGAAATAACAGGTGTGTTTGTGTTAGTGTGGATATCCACTCAACTTTTCTTGCAGAGCCCATTCTGAGTTGACTAAATCCACATTTTTTCACCAGGATTATTGAGCCAGAAGCGTTGAAGCAAGGTAACATGAGTTCGCTTGGGTTTACCAGCAAAGAGCAGCGGAATTTAGGGCTTCTTGTCCATCTGATGACTACAAATCCCAAGATCCTCTACTCTCCCATTGGCTCACAGGTGGATAAGGTCATTCAGAAGGCAAGTACATCTCACAGTCCTGAGGATTTATTTAGCATGTTTCTAGCAGGGATGGTCATGTAATGATTGAGGCATGCGACTCTCGTTCTCTAGGCCAATGAGACTTTTGCCTTTGTGGGCAACGTGACTCATTATGCCAAAGTCTGGCTCAACATTTCAGCGGAGCTCAGACCTTTCCTGGAGGAGGGCAAACTGCACAATAACCTGGCATGGCTGCAACAGGTAACACACCATCAACAAATGCAGCATCCTAAAGCACCACAATAGTGGAATCTACACAGTTGTCAATATGAAAGTATTTGCTAATCAAAATTATGCCATTTTCCAAATGCAGATACAAAATTGTTCACTGCTATTTAATCGATAGAAAATGTGTCTTGCTTGGCTAGGGATACCCTGTGGAATGTGCAGACCTATTTAAGAAGCACAAGTTCCACAGTTTTTATGAGCTGAACCATTACATAATGAGATGTGGGCGTTAACAAAAGAACGGGATAAAAATAATGACCGTGGAGGATTTTACAAGCTAGTTCTCTATTTGGGAACATATCTTACCATCCAAAGTCAGTTAATTAGTCATCTTTATCTCAGAACATTTGATATAATTGGTGCAATATTAATTTTGCTTTTCTTTCTTCATAGAATCATTTTCAGTCCATGTTTTGAATGCAGATTTTTTTTTGGAAGTTTTTGTCAAAGGCTTTGAATCTGGGTTTCAGACAAGCAGCATTTTGGTGCTGGAACTGAACTAATTTTTCCTCATAAAAATGAGGAAAGCAGTTCCAGGATTAGCCGGTTCCAGAACTAGCACCTTAGTCAATATAAAATGGGCTACGGCGAAGGCTTGGAGGTTGTCAGTGTTATATATCTTTGTTTAACTGAAAGGAATCTATAAAGTAAAGCCATCTATGGATTTAGAACGTTACTTTGTAAAAATAATTATGTGTGTTTTGTCTGTGTAGTTGGCCTCTGACCTGCGGAGGCACCCGGAGCTGCTAAACACCTCGGACAGTGAGCTGTTAGAAAGTCTGATGCAGGAGAATTTCACCCTGCCGAACATCAGCACGCTGCTGGAGCAGCTCGACACCATTGACAATGCTGCCTGCGGCTGGATCCAGTTCATGTCAAAGGTCTTGTTCAAGCTTCTCATTTGACTTTTATGCCGTCTAATCCCCAACTTGTTTATCAGACATTCTACAACATACAACATAAAAAATGTTGTCATTCCTTAATAAATCAAACAGTATTGGTGTTTGGGTGTAAGAGGAATAAAACATTCAGTAATCCGAATAATCAATCAAGTCACATCACGTCTCCCCATGATTGATTATTTTCCTATTACAGCACACACTGTCATGTTTTAGTCCTTGTATAACCCAGAGCGGGACAGCATCACTTCTGTATATAAGAAAATAGTTAATTGTGTATGTTTTAGGTGAGTGTGGATATATTCAAAGGCTTCCCGGATGAGGAGAGCATCGTAAACTACACCCTGAACCAAGCCTACCATGATAATATCTCCGTATTTGCCAGTGAGTGAAAGGCTTTTCTTATTCAAATTCATTCTTCTGCTCTTCCCGAGACTGTATTGTTAGCTGCGTTTAGTGTGAGCATAATAGCATGCTGTAGTGACTCGTATGCATGTTCTCTCCGTATAGGTGTTATTTTCCAGACCAATAAGGACGGCTCCCTGCCTCCTCATGTACAGTATAAGATCAGGCAGAACTCCAGCTTCACTGAGAAAACCAATGAGATCCGACGTGCTTACTGGCGCCCGGGACCCAACACCGGCGGCAAGTTCTACTTCCTCTACGGCTTTGTTTGGATCCAAGGTAGAGATATGAGCCCTTTAAACTATGATATGGTACACTGAACAGCTTTAACCACATCATGCAACTGACATCTCAAGCAAATGTATTTTCTAAATTTCTAACTTGTGCCTTTTGTTGCTGATGAAGATATTGCGAGCTTGGTGATTTTACTGGCAAAGGAATGAATTTTTTTTTTTTGCAGACATTTCACATTGTTTCTGCAATTTGTACTGAAGCAAAGGACTATACAAAACCACAAGTAGAGCAATAAATCATCTGCTCATGCAAGGCCCATGGAGGAGCTGTGTGCCATGGAGATAGAAATAATAATTTTTTTTGTTTCATTCAGAACGGAATGTGTCCTGGTAAACTGCTTACATGGTTAAGCTAAGCTTGGAACACCCGGTTGGAAAGTGTTGCCTCAGCGGCTTTGAACACGGCATCATACATTTTTTATTTTATGTAGTAGCATATAAAAGCCAACAAGACCTTCTCTTTTACATCATTGCACCCAGTGTAGTGCCTTGAAAGAAATAATCTCACACAGGTTTCACAATTTTCCACTTAAAAATGTAGATCAGCTATACGAGGGCTTTGGTGTGTGATGTTTGCTTCTTTACTTTTGCACTCAAGCTGTGAGGTTAAAAACGGTGCCTGGACATATTTCTAACCCACAGTCTTTTCCATAAACATCCTTCGAATCATATCCAGTTTTTCAGTGATATCCCACAGACTTGCTGATGTTGTTTAGAACAGTATGACTATGAAAATGAACAGGTACCTGTGGTTGGAAGAGGCAGGGCATAAAGGTGCGAAAACTGTGGTATCAATCCAAGAATCGTAGTCATAGTCTATTGTGTGAGTTAAAGCACAGGTAGTCGGGGTCATCATAGGAATATCCATAATCTTACACGGCAATACACGAACATAGAACATAAACACAGGAAAAATAGCTTGGATACAAGAAACACGATACAGTTGACAAGACTTCGCAAGGAGACACAAACAAACAGGGGTATTATAAACTAAACAAGGGTTAACACCAAACAGGTGAACACAGTAGCATAATAAAAGTCAAGTGGCTTTTATTGGCATTTCAACCATATACAGCTGGTGCAGTACACCATGAAACGAAACAATGTTCCTCCAGGACCATGGTGCTACATAAAACAACACTCTGACCACATGAGACGACACAGAACTAAATAAGACCTACACATTTATATATAAAGTGCATGTGCAAACAACGCAAGCCAGTACTGTACTACTAAAACATTACAGACAAACCAATGATATGATGGGGGCGGAGAAATCGTCAAGACTAATGCACTTGGAGAACTAAACAAGTGCAATGCAGTGCTCTGCACACTGAGAGAGGGAATTTTTTTTTTTGATAGCCACAATTCTGCCATGTTGCAAAAAACTGTGAACCTCCAGAGAGCTGAACAATGTACACTCACAGATTCTTAGGCAAGAGTTTTGAGCTTCCTGAAAAGGCTTTACCCTTTTGGGTAGCTAAAAGATTTAAGGGTTCCTCCCAGAGAGACCCCTTTTTACTACACTGCAAAAAAGTTTATCTTAGCAAGTGAAAATATCTTGAATAGAGTCAAATGTATGTAGTATTTCTTATTATATGATTACATGAAACCAGATATAAGACCGTTAAACCTATTTCTAGACATTAATACTCATTTCACGCTTGTAGCTTTCTTATACTCTTGACAGATGATTTTGCTTCCTTCTAGAAATAAATGCTTAAAATTAGCAAAAAGATCTGCCTATAGAACAAGACTAATTCAATCTTAAAGTTAGTACAAATGGCTTGAAATAGGTTTATAATCCTCTTATATTTTGTTTATTGTAATCTGTAATAATAAGAAATCGGACTATATTCAGGGTATTTCCACTTGCTAAGATGTCATGTTTTTGCAGTGTAGTGTCTTAATATTCTGTGGTCACTTCTTCTGGGGCAACATTTAAAGGATTACCATCGAAACCTAGATCGTATCGCCTCTTTCAGATAATGTTCCACTGCCAGTCTGATTACGGTGAACCAACTCTATAAGCCTTCAGAAATTCTTAAAAAACCTTGATTCTGAGTGTGTTTAGTTCTACTTCGAACTTCAATTTTCACTTCACAGTAAAAAGACTCTTCTTGTAATCATATAATGTAAGCTGACATCAGGGTTGGGAGGGTTACTTTAAAAATGTGTTACAGTTCAAACGTCATCCAAGAACGTAATCCAAGTATCACGATATGAAAGTAACGAAATCTCCTTCATTTTGGATTACTTCAAGGTCACGTGTGTAAATAAAGGCAAGAGAAAAGCAATATGATCTAAAATACTTTTATTTAGAGCTTATTTTCGAGCTTAAAAACATGTTCAGGGTTTGGATCTGTTTGAATAAAAATCAATAAATGTGTCTCTCTCACGTGAGTCGCGACTGGCGAGAGAGAACCAGGACAATAACCGTACAGCTGTCTATATTGTGTTACGTCAAAAGATTAATTTCTTTGGTTTTAAATGGGGGGGAAAAAAGGTAATCCTGATACTGTTCCCATTTTTATTGTATTTTTTTTTACAAAATGTACCTGTAATCTGATTACATTGTTTTTTAACGTAACTGTATGGATTACAGTTACCAGTTATTTGTATCCTGATTACGTAACGCCGGTACATGTACTCCGTTATTCCCCAATCATGGTTGTCATACACTTGGTTATAAATGTTAGATTTGTGTACTGTTGGATGTTTGATTAACTCGCCATAAGAATGTCTGTAAGTCCAGTGTGTTGTGTTCTCTCAGACATGATGGAGAGAGCAATCATTAACACGTTTGTCGGACATGATGTTGTGGAGCCTGGAAATTACGTGCAGATGTTCCCCTACCCCTGCTACACCAGAGACGAGTGAGTCTGTCCTCATTTTCATCTTTCTCAGCCTTCTCTCACTTCAGTCATCATTAACAGAACTCGGAGGGGATTGATGGTGAAAATGGTGTCCGAGGGCTGTGAAAGTGTGAAGTCGAACGTGTTGACGGCGCTGACACTTGTTATCGCAATTATGGATTTGGTATTATGGTAGCCTAAAATTTCCAGCTAACTCTACTGCTTGCTAAGCTGTGTTCATATTTGCAGTTTCCTGTTTGTGATTGAGCACATGATGCCTCTGTGCATGGTAATCTCCTGGGTTTATTCAGTGGCCATGATGATCCAACACATAGTGGCCGAGAAGGAGCATCGGCTCAAAGAGGTGAGCAGCGAGAGTTTGTCGAAAGGTTGAAAAGTTCTCATGACAGCCGGATCATTTGTATAATATGTTATTAAGACTAATAGAGGTGGGAATTTAAGAATTGTTCCCACCCCCCAAAGTCTTCAGAATGAATTTGACTCATGAGCAAAGTGCAAGTGAGGGAAAAGGAAGTGTGTGTGTCTCATTGCTTGTAGAACAGAAGTTTCTCTGGAGGCTCACTTCCTGCTCGATGCTCTGAAAAACCTTTGCCTGCGTGCAATACACTGTACCTTGTGCTCGTTGTATTTTTTTGTGCCGATACTGCTTCGCATGCTCAGGTCGGCCACCCACACGCTCTCTATTAAAGAAACTGTTTAAACGCCATAGAAGAAAGGATTTGAACGGAGTGAAAGAGAAGACGAGTGAACATTAGTGTGACCTTTCAGATTTGATGGAATCTGAGAGATTTGAATTGCTTGAAAATTGATGCTGAGCGATTGCTCGGTAGATAATAATGTCATTTATCATTCTAATGTCTCTTAACCTGCAATATTATTAGAATATTATAATGGACATGACATGATTATCTAGCTGACATTTTCTAGTCAGGTGTATTTGTTTTCTCTAGCTATCTAAGCTACATACGCTCTGTGGCCAAAAGTTTGTGGACACCGGATCCCATCACATCCATATGTGGGTTTTACCCAAACTGTTGCCAGAGATAAGTGAGGTCCATGAACACATGGTCTGCCAAGGTGGGAGAGGAAAAACTTGAGTGGCCTGCTCAGAGTCCTGCTCAGACCCCACTGAACACCTTGTGGCTGAATGGGCAAATCCCACAGCCAAGCTCCAAAATCTAGAGGAAAGCCTTCCCAGAAGAGTGGAGGTTATTTATTATAAGAGCAAAGGAGCAGGGTATGGGTGTGATTGTCAGGTGTCCACATACTTTTGGAAATATAGTGTAAGTAGCTAGGTACATAATTATCTAGATCAAAAATAACATTTTAAATGTCATTGTTAAGCTGTGAATTTAATTTGCATGTGGGTCCAGACTTAGCTCCAACCAAGCTATTGCATTCCCAGCTAATTCTCCAAATTCAGACAATTAAAGCATTGTTCCATTTCTTGATTTGCAATCAGGTGTGTAACTGCTTAAGTGGGAGAAAAGCACTGCTACTGGGATTTTGGAGAGAGACTGAGATTTAGGCAGCTTTACAGACGCTTTAAACTACTGTATTTTAAAATCAGCCTATGTTTGTTGATAAATATTGATTATGTTTATAAATGTTGATTATTTATTGATATATTGATTATGATGATGATTCCTCTCAGGTGATGAAGATGATGGGCTTAAATAATGCTGTGCATTGGGTGGCCTGGTTCATCACTGGCTTTGTGCAGCTCTCCATATCAGTGACAGCACTGACGGCCATATTAAAATACGGCCGAGTGCTCCTCCACAGTGACCCCTTCATCATCTGGCTCTTCCTCACTGTATACGCCATCGCCACCATCATGTTCTGGTAATGTATCATGCTGTAGCTAATGACATTGCGTTGGCAGCTGGGCCAGTTTATTCAAGTTAAAGGTGAAGTCAGTAATGTTACAGTGCTGTGAAAAAGCATTTGCCCCATCCTGATTTCTTCTGTTTTTGTGTATATCTCATACTAAATAGTTTTAGATCTTCAAATGAAATACAATAATCCTTTAGGGTTTTCTGGTAGAGAGCAGAATTCACATTTCCCTCAATTGTTGTAAGTTGCCCAGGCCCTGAAGCAGCAAAGCGTCCCCACACCATCACACTACCACCACCATGCTTGACCGTAGGTTTGGTTTACGCCAGATGTAACCGGATGCCTGTCTTCCAAACAGTTCCACTTTTGAGTCATCAGTCCACAGAACATTCTGCCAATAGGTTTTAGGATCATCAAGGTGAGTTTTGGCAAAATTCAGACAAGTCTTAATGTTCTGGGTTAGCAGTGGTTTTCTCCTCGCCACTCTTCCATGGATGCCATTTTTGCCCAGTGTCTTTCTGATAGTGGAGTCATGAACACTGACCTTTACTGATGAAAGAGAGACTTGTAGGTCCTTTGATGTTCTCCTTGGCTCTTTTGTGACTTCCTGGATGAGTAGTTGCTGTGCTCTTGGAGGAATTTTGGAAGGTCGTCCACTTCTGGCAAGGTTCACTATTGTGCCGAGTTCTTCCATTTGGAGATAATGACTCTCACTGTGGTTCTTTGGAGTCCCAGAGTATTTGAAACAGCTTTGCAATCCTTCCCAGACTCTGATGTATTTCAATCACCAACTTCCTCATCATTTTTTTTTTCTTTTCATTATTATTTTTTATATTAAATAATTTACCAAACTTTTTTTTTTTTTTTGAAAAATTTTATTTAAGTGTTGATTTGATTGAACAGGGTTTGCAGTAATCAGGCCTGGTTGTGTCTAGTCCAGCTGAACCCCATTATCAATGCAGATTCAAAGATTTGGGGAATTAGTAACTACGGCGGCAAATACATTTTCACACCCAATTGGTACTGGATAACTTTTTTGCTTCAATAAATAACCTTATTATTTAAAAATGGGGTTTTGTGTTTACTCAGGTTGCCTTTGTTTTATCTTAGATTTTGTTCTAATTTCTGAAACAATTTAGTATGAGATATACACAAAAACAGAAGAAATCAGATCCTTTAACTAAGCTACGAAATAAAATAAAAAAACACAAACAATGTTTGCAAAATAATTCTGATTTTGACATCATGCCATCAGGAAGTACGGGAATATGTAGGAGTAGATTGTTAATCTGAATGATATTTTCCCTTATTTCTCTCCTAGTTTTCTAGTGTCAGTGATCTACTCCAAAGCCAAACTGGCCTCAGCTTGTGGCGGAATTATCTATTTCTTGAGTTACGTTCCCTACATGTACGTGGCCATCAGAGAAGAAGTGGCCCATGACAAGATCACAGCCTTTGAGAAGTGTATTGCGGTAGGACACTTCCATAAGCCACACGCTCACCCTTAATATACATGGTGTTGTACAATGAAATGCCTTTTGAACCTGAATCTGTGTTGCCAACTCTCCTTCTGCTCTTATGCGACTTCCTCTCTTTCTGCAGTCTCTGATGTCCACCACTGCTTTTGGCCTCGGCTCAAAGTACTTTGCTTTGTACGAGGTGGCCGGTGTGGGCATCCAGTGGCGCACCATCAACCAGTCACCGGTAGAGGGTGATGATTTTAACCTCCTGTTGTCCATGATGATGCTGATCATCGACGCCACTGTGTACGGCGTGCTCACCTGGTACATAGAGGCCGTGCATCCAGGTGAACCATGAAACTGCTATTATTGAGCAAATAATATTATTGTCTACATCTGCATACAGTTGTTTTTCTGAGAGGAATACTGCTGTAGAGACGGGCAGACTGTGAGTGGGCGGGGCAACTCCAAGTGGGTGTGGTAACTGCAGCAAGTAAGTGGGGTTTGGTGTGAATGGACACGCCAGCAAATTGGGATAATATATTATCTGAGGAAGTACCAATGTTTAACAGGTCCATAATGTAACCTTGCAAAAGGACCTTTGAGGAGTTAGTGTTTAGCTATCTAGCAGTAACACCAGCTTACATATGTAAAACCTTAATTAATCATTTATTTTATATAGTGAGGTGAGCTATCTACATTTAAGAATTATATTATTATATACTACTAGCAAGCGCCTATGTATTTTTATATTTATGTAACACACACCAAAGCATTGTAACATTAGCTAGCTTATTTAATAGCAGACTGTTACAAACTTGCTAAGTTTATCAGACATTTTACAATATTTCAAAAATATTTTAAAACTTCATTTCAATCTGGCATATGCATAAGTATGGTAGCTGTGATATTACATATTTTTTAGTTTCCACTTGTTTCATTTTTTAAATCCCACCCCTTCCTTCTCTCGCAGTTATTTTTGATTGTTTCTGTTTGTGATATTTTCTGGTTCTGGTTCTCAAATCATAAACAATTTAGTCATTTAAACTGTTGCAATGTTAACCAGGTAAAGCAGTTACATAGGATTAATGATACGTCACAGCCAAATATTCTACCATGTAAATGAACAGGACCTTTTTTTTGTCCCCCAAACTTTATATCTGACTGCCTTTCGCTCTTGCGGTTTTATATTTTATCCCAATCCTGAGGCACGCATCTAGTTTCCACTGTTACTCCTACTTGAATCAAAGACCTCCTACTTTGCTGGTTTCCATCCATTTGCCATAAATATCAGTGCCACTTGCTGGTCTCTGTTCCTTCAGAGATATATACTGGGTCTGTCTCACTTTCCATGATACTCTTCTCATTCTACAGGAATGTATGGACTGCCCCGCCCTTGGTACTTCCCTCTGCAGAAGTCCTATTGGCTGGGTAGTGGACGGATTGAGACCTGGGAGTGGCCTTGGGGCAGTAGTGCCAGGCTCAGCGTGATGGAGGAGGATCAGGCCTGTGCCATGGAGCACAGACGCTCAGGTACTCATAGTTACTCATAGCTTATCAGTTTTCAGATTATAGCATGGCAGCTGAATGACAATTATAGAACTTGGATCTTGTTCACGAGTCTGAGTTTGATATCTGTGTGATGCCCCCAGAGGAAACCCGTGGAATAGAAGAGGAACCCAGTCACTTACCCCTGGTGGTGTGTATAGACAAGCTCACCAAAGTCTACAAGACGGGCAGAAAGCTGGCTCTCAACAAGCTGAGCTTAAATCTGCACGAAAACCAGGTTGTCTCCTTCCTGGGACACAACGGAGCCGGCAAGACCACTACAATGTGAGAGAGAAATGCGTGTATGTTTAATTGTGTGTGTCATGGCCATGAATCCAGCCTCCTGCGTCACTACTGTATGAGCTGACAGTGTCCGAGACTGAAAATTAAAAACTACACCCCCCTCCCCTTTTTTTTGAGTTAGGTGCTCATTATAGATCATGATTTTGTCTAACAGGCACAAGAATCTGGACATCGGGTGCTGAGATTGTGTCAGCAGTTTAGAACATGACACAATGGCAAGTTCTTGACGAAATGTTGGTAACAACTTGTATTGGTTTTGTGTGAGCGCAAGATTGAAAAAATAAGGGATTCTGCATCGATAGCCGTTGATTGTGCTTTGATAGCACTCTTAAAGAAGTCTAAAGGGAGGAAGATTTAATAGATAAATGGAAACATTTGATGAATGCCCCCTAAAGATTCAACTTGTATTATTTTTTTTCTACAAAAAAAAGTGATGAATAATTTGGCAGATACAGCAAATTATCTACTACAGAGTAATGCTGAGCTAATGTTTACAGAAATTGGCATAAGAAGATTCAAACGTTAATGTACACTGACGAAGGCAGAGACAAGAACCAAAAATAGGGTTCAATTTAGTCCATTTTGGGGTCAATCTCAATCATTCTTTGAAAAATTCTACGGTTAAAAAAACAATTCTTTCAGGAAACTCAAACCAATAACCTTTGAGGATCCACCAAACTGCCATTGCTATATGTCTGATCTCCAGGTCAATACTTACGGGACTGTTCCCCCCCACCTCCGGTTCGGCCACGATATACGGCCACGACATCCGTACAGAGATGGAGCGCATCCGGCAGAACCTGGGCATGTGCCCGCAGCACAATGTCCTCTTCGATAAGCTAACTGTTGAGGAGCACCTGTGGTTTTACTCACGCCTGAAGGGCATGGCTGAAGAGGACATCAGAAAAGAGATGGATAAGTGAGTTCCCTCCCCTGATCATTTTCCTAACTATTATAATTTTCTACTAATATTAGCTACACTATCTAGCTACTGTAGCTAGCATGTTATTGGTTACTAGGTTATTGTGTAATAATTTACATATAGGACCAAATTCTGAATTGATCTGTAAAGATTCCTGAATTCCTGATTCCTGTTTCTTCTGGGAGTACCAAGGGAATGTCTAGCTATGTCTAAAATGGCCCACTTTGAAACATTTAAGTATAAATAGTGTGTATTTACAATTGGAAATTCGTTGACATGGGGTGTATTTTTAATGCTGCGAATGTTGTAGGAAAACTGCATGAACATAAAAAGACACTTTTTGTACTTGTTAGTCACAGCTCATTTCACGTAGTGGAAGGGGCGGAGCCACAAGATTTGTTGCAGTTTGTTCCAATTCTGCACTGCGCTACTCCTGCATGATTGGATGATTAGATAATTGCATGAATGTGCAGGTGTACAGCTGTTCCTAATAAAGTGGACGGTGAGGGTATTCGTAAACTACTGAATGGTATCTAGAAACAGATAAATCCAGTACAGAAATTAACCAATCACAGGAGAAAGGAAAAGACTCGAAACAAAGCAAGAGCATGTGCTCCTGTTGCCATAGGAACCGTGATGCAAAGTGGGGACGGTGAGATCATGACAGTTTCCCTGTTGCTTGATATTTGTGTTGCATCACCAGTATTTTATGATTATTTTTTGATTTCATCCACGTGCAGGATGATTGAAGATCTGGAGTTGAATAATAAACGCCACTGCCTGGTGCAGACACTTTCAGGAGGCATGAAGAGGAAGCTGTCAGTGGCTATAGCGTTTGTGGGCGGTTCTCGGGCTGTGATTCTGGATGAGCCCACAGCTGGAGTGGACCCGTACGCCCGTCGTGCCATATGGGACCTCATCCTCAAATACAAACAAGGTTAGAATGAACACTGCAGTAATTCTGCGTAGTATTTAACAATGGTGTTCACACTGACCTTCAGCACCTTTATCTTTATCACCGTTATTAGAATTGATGGAAATGTACACACAAACGCTCTGCTTGCTTAGCCATCCTCCTGATAGCAGCTGCAGTATTTTCGCACAGGTGGAAGCGATAATTAAGAGATAGAGGAAATGTGACAGGTGTATATTATAACTTTTTTTTTTTTAACGAGCAATTCTCAGGCATCGCGTGTACAGCATGAGCGCTGTCAGCTTTGCTGGATAGAAAACACATCAGATTAAATGTTTATCGAAAGATTATTATGAGAAACGCGAAGGAAGTGAATACAGAAACATGGACTGAACCATTTCTGCTTCACATATTTAATAATATCAGACGTATCAGACATGAACCCAATGTTGATGGTATAAAAATGAGTTTTTAAAAAGACAGAAACCTTTAGGAAACTTGAGTCAAATCGTAAAATAAGTAAAGAGTAAAACATTCGGGGTGTGCTGTTATAGGAGAATAATCAGTAAATGGGTGGTGTGATGTGGCCCGATGCGATGTGGAGTAACTGTTACCACCTTGAAATTGATTATTTTTCCATAATAGCACGTGTTTTATTCATTTTAGACCGAAATTTGCCAACAGTAACATTTTATAATTTATTAAAGGACAACGTCTTACATTTGATCCTTTTATAGATATAGTTAATGTCTTGAAATGTCCATAAAACAACTTGTTCCTGTTTCCTTTACATTATAACAGCTATAAACAGACGTTTCATCACTAGCCTCTCTCTCATGAAGTTAATATGAGAAAAATAATGCAGCTTGTCATGTTACAGAAAAAAAAGTCCTCCATAATGAAGTGTCTGAAAACTTATGGGTTAAGAATAATCTAACTGAATGGGTTTATTTAACTGAGTGTGTGTGTGTGTGTGTGTGTGTGTGTATGAGCAGGCCGGACCATCCTCCTCTCTACACACCACATGGACGAGGCTGACCTTCTGGGTGATCGCATCGCCATCATCTCCCACGGGAAGCTCAAGTGCTGCGGCTCACCTCTCTTCCTGAAGAGCACGTACGGAGACGGATATAAGCTCACACTTGTGAAGAAGCAAAGTGACTCCAATCCTGCAGGTGAGAATTGTGTGTGGGGCTGTGTGTGTCCTCAACTGTCTGTTGCTTTGACACACCCATCTAAAGGTTTTTTTTAATTTATTTTGAATTTCTTTTCATCTTATGGTCTACACGACGTTGACAGTTTATCAGATGCACCTACTAAGCTGAATAGGTTTATACTGTAAGGATCCAATTTCAGAGTCTAGCTGTATCTGTTGCTATGCAAATTATTAGCACCCAGCTACCGGGTATACCGGTATAGATACTGAAATGACCTGTAGTCCTAGCAATATCGACTTAAACCCCAAATCAGTTATATTTGCATTTCCTATGGTAGCATGTCACCTAGTGTGCATTTATTTATTTATTTGTTTATTTTTTTTTAGAAAAGTCACCAAGGCAACTACAATGTGGGAGGCTGATCTGATTTCTCTGGAAGTCATGAAATAATACAATTTACGTCACTTATTTAGCGTAACACGATTCACATTGCCTATGTTAATACTATAGAATGAATGCACTTCTGATATTGCATTAAAAATGTATAGTTTATACCCCTTAGAGCAGTGGTCCCCAACCCCCGGGCCGCGGACCGGTACCGGTCCGTGGGTCATTTGGTACCGGGCCGCACAAAAAGAATAAACAACTTACATTATTTCCGTTTTATTTATTATCTGGGTCTGAACGATGTTTCATTTTGGAGAAAAAAAGACCGGATTCTCTCCGTTACATCCGTGTATGACTCACTCTAGACGTATGTCAAGACGCTTTTCGGTCACGTGATACGGTAAGCGTTAGGGGGCAGAGCGGATGTCACTCATGTTATGTTGTTGGTGTGATCTTACTAGGACACTGCTAATAAAGTTACGATTTCACATTGGATCCACGTTTATTATTATATATATATTTTTAAATTAATAAAACCCCAGTTTTTATGCCGGTCGTATCATTTTATTTTGTTGTATTATCCGCCACACCTTAAAGGCCGGTCCATGAAAAATATTGTCTGATATTAAACCGGTCCGTGGCACAAAAAAGGTTGGGGACCACTGCCTTAGAGGAAACACAAAAGCACAAATATTGTCCAGGAGGAAATTGAACCTGACCCCCATACTCTGTCTTGTCCGTTATTGAGCATGGACCACTGTAGCTGTGGTTCTTAAAGAGTGGTCTGGAGAACCCCAAGGGTCTCTGAAGCATCTCCATGTTGTCTTTGATTATTATTTTTTAAATTTAGTAACAGTAATGGAAATCACAACCCGTCATTATCAAAGTTATATTTATGATCAAGTTCTTATTGTTATTAGCCCGTTTAACTGGTCACATTTTGTTGAAACCAAAATTCAGTCAGCATTTAAACGTGCAATAGTAGATTAATTTTATTCCTTACTTGTGGAAGATAACATGAGAAAGAAAACAACGAGTCAAGCCATAGCCTTAGCAAAGGTTTTTGATGGAAAACATGGGTGGAAATCATTCAAATGTTGAACCCACCTAACCGTTAGACACTTAATCTTGAAAAAAGAAAGACTAAACTTACCTAGTACAAATTTAAATCATGTCAACTTGGACCTAATGTGTTCTGTTGTTGGAAAATTCTGGAATGAAAAGCTCTGTGGATCTAATAAATAGACAAAATCTTATTTTACACATTTAAATAAAAGTCATGAAATAAAGCTGTACTAGGTCCTTGAAATTTATTTTAAAGGAGCAGAAGCAGATGTGGCTGTCACAGAGAATGTGTGTAGTGCTAGTATGAGTGCATTAGAAATGGATTAGTCTTGTGCTTTCTCTAATCAACTAGCAGGTAAATGTATATTCTTTCGTTCAGCTTTCACATTTCAGCTTAAAACCCTCGTCTTTGTTTGTTTCTCAGATCAGTCGAGTATGCCCCCCTCCTCATCCCTGTCCCTGTGCTCAGAGACCAGAGTCTCTCAGTTTATCCGCCAGTATGTAGCCTCCTGCCTACTGGTGTCCGACTCCAACACAGAGCTGTCCTACATCCTGCCATCCGAGGCTGTCAGGAAGGGCTGCTTCGAGCGGCTGTTTCAGGTAAACACACCCACACTAGTCATTTCCAAAAGAACTATTAAACACCATTAGTTATAAAGTTGGACTGTTTGGTATCGGAACAGTACTCAGCCAGCTCCAAATTAACAGTACGTTTCCTCCTGCCAGGCTCTGGAGCAGAGTTTGGACAGTCTGGCTCTCACCAGCTTTGGTGTGATGGACACGACGCTGGAGGAGGTCTTTCTAAAAGTGTCGGAGGAAGATCTGTCACTTGAGAACAGTGACGCAGGTGAGAGAGGGGATGGAAGATGTTACTATGAACACTATGAACTCACCAGCCACTTTAATAGGAACACCCATACACATGCAGTGCAAATATTCGATCGACCAATCATGTGACAGTAGTGCAAAATATAAAACCATGCAGATACAGCTATAGTTAAACATCAAAATGGGTAAAAATGTGATTACAGTGACTGACCGTGGCAGGGTTGTGGGTACCATGCTGGCTGGTTTGTCCATAGAGTTTACATAGAATAGTGCAAAAAACAAAAAATATCCAGTGAGCGGCAGTTCTGCAGATAGAAACGTCCTGTTGATGAGAGAGGTCAAAAGAGAATGGCCAGACTGGTTTGAGCTACCAGGAAGGCTAGAGTAACTCTAATAATCACTCTTTGAGCAGAAAAGCATCTCTCAATGCACAACTCATCTATCCTTAAGGTGGATGTGCCATGATAGCAGATGACCACACCAGATTTCACTCCTGTGAGTCGAAAACAGGAATCTAAGGCTACATTTGGTACAGGTTCACCGAAACCGACAGCTGAAGATTGGAAAAACACCAGGCAATGTTTTATTTAGAAGGAAACCAAACAACATCATTCATACACATAATTCACTCTTCTGTTCGCTTTCTCTCTCTTCCTTTCTCTGATAGATATTAAGAGCTCTCCAGGCGGGGCATCAGTGGGGAAGACTTCGTCCCTTTTGCTAGGGCAGCAGTGTGATGGAGCTCCGCTCGGTGCCGTGACCCGGCCTGAAGTGGAGATGAGCAATATGGTGATGAGTTCAAGGCTGAGCTCCAGTCAGGCCTCGCTGCACTCCAATTCCTCTGTGGGTTCAGTGAGAGGTGATGAGGGAGGACCGTACTCCGACTTCTACGGTGAATACTACCCACTGTTTAATAATCCCCAGGACCTGGACTCAACCAGCCTTAGAGGTGGGCCTATTCTTATAATAATATTATTGTCAAATTTTTCACTGGTTTACAGTGCGCCAAGAGTTAATGTAGCAGAGGGTCTAACTAATAGGACTGAGTCCCTGTCGTTTTGGGATTTGGGGAATTGTCAAGCTCTACTGTTTGTTTGCTGTGGCTGCAACAATTCACTAACTGACTGGATTTCATTTAATCTACCCACTAATCACTTGGTGGATGAACTAGCTATTCGGTTTTCTAGCAAGCTTTGTGCTTGTTCATCCTGGAAAATACTGAGCCTGGGGTAGGGGATGGGGGAGGTGAGAAAACATCAGTGGGACACCAGTCCATTGCAGGGCATCATGCGCAGACATTTACACCTAGGGGTAATTCAGTGTAGTCAATCCACCTATCGGCATGTTTTTGGATGGTGGGAAGAAACCAGAGAACTCTGAGGAAACCCACATGGATATCCATTTTGTTTTTCCATCGCTCAGGGTTCACTGCCATTTATGTACAAGAAGTCCTTTGTAAAAAGGTTTCAGTTTCTGACATCATTTCCCTCTGGGTGCTTCGATGCTAGGCATGCCTGGGCTTGTTGGCTGTAGCCTGTTGAAGTTAATCATGTTGGATATTAGAAATTCTCAGTTATCACATTCATCTTCGTGCTTTTGCTTGTTTCGAAATTCTAGATTTAACATTTACATTGCCGGTTAGTTCACCGAAACATTACACTGTAGCTGCATTTACATGGACAACAATAATCCACTCTTAACCCGATTAAGATCATACTTTGATTAAGAAACTACCATGTAAACAGCAATTTTGACTTACCTTAATCTAATTAAGGTCATGCTCGAATTAACCTCTAATCGAATTAAGACAGGTGGAGTAATCCTGTTTTAGTGGCATTATGGACATGTACACACCTTAATCACATTATTAACGTCGTTTGAGAGTTTGTGCCACGATCACACATGGCAGTTCTCAACATTTTACCATGAACAAGATAGTTCAGCTGACCGCATACTTGCCTACTATAGGCCTGTAGTGGGGAAAAATACACGTATCTCGGCTACTATATAGACAGTAAGTACGCGGTTTGAGACGCAGCCCACGGCTTCAAGCAGTCGTCTATTAGCACGTACAGCATGACAAATAATTAACTTCACTTAAAGCGTCCGTAAAAAAAATAAATAAAAACACCCAAAACTGTATACGGTCCCATAACGAAGACCAACTGTATGTTGATACGTGAAATTCTGGAGCGACGTCAGACGGCGTGGCGCGGTGATGTAATGACGCAGGCTGTTAATCTAATTATGTTCTAAAACACGTAAAACCTGAACATGACAGGAGTATTCTAAAAGCGACTCATGTAAACACCTTAATCACGTTATTATCTTAATCAGAGTAAGGTCAATAATTAGATTACTGCTGTTCATGTAAACGTAGTCATTGTTTCCATTTAGATAGAAACGTTCCATCGGTTTAAAAACAGCTCATGAATAATCTATAATTATCTATATAATCTGACGTGCATTTTTTTTAATCTTATGTCCAGACGAAGAGGAGCCAAGCTCCCCTGAGCCACATGTGCTGGAGGGCCAGGGCAGCTTTAAGCTAGAGGGCTGGTGGCTGCGACTTCGCCAATTCCACGGCCTCATTGTCAAGAGGTTCCACTGTGCCAAGAGGAACACCAAGGTCCTGTTCTCGCAGATCCTACTGCCTGCCTTCTTCGTTTGTGTGGCAATGACTGTCGCTCTCTCTGTGCCTGAGATAGGTAAGACTGAGCAGGATGGAGTTGTGTGAAAGAACAGTGCACTAGCATGGACATTGTGTCATTATCTTCATGGAAATCACGGAAAAGCAACGTGATCCGACACAGTACCTGACAGAACAAGACTCCCGTCTGTTCTCTTTAAATCTCGATTAGGTAGATTGCTGTGAAGTGATAGGATATATTAAGGAGTGTGTCACTTGCCACGATCAATAGTTACGCTCTTGTACGTCTTATACATGTTGAATCGTGTATTTGGAAAGCTATTATGAACTGTGTTTTGGCTCTGCAGGTGATCTGCCTCCCCTCATTCTGTCACCGTCTCAGTATCATAACTACACCCAGCCCAGAGGAAACTTCATCCCCTTCGCCAACGAGGAGCGTCTGCAGTACAGGTGTGACTCAGGACCATAAACAAGCATCATAAACACGTTTATCCAATTATCCATTAGGAAAATTATTTTAAAGATGATTGACGCTACTTTGACATTCCTACTCTCGTTTCCAACACGTCAGGTTGTTAAAGTCGCCCGACAGACACTACTGCCAATCATTATAGGATGAGGCATGCGCATAGAATTCTGATCAGCATCAGGATTTAGCTTTTAACAGTAAAGTTAAAAGTTGAAGGAAAACTCCACCCTGAAACACATTAAATATATTACTTTAGGAAATATTTGCGATGTGCTTAGTGCTTCTGGTGCTAATTTGTTGATTTGTGGTGTATTTTTATTTATAATCACTTGTCCTGCTCTGCTGTTACAGGAGCAAGCTCTCCCCGGATGCCGGCCCTCAAAAGATTGTCAGTACGCTACATTTGCCCTCAGGTGTGGGTGCAACCTGTGTTCTCAAAACCCCCTTTAATAGTACACTTGACCAGTTGGCGCAGAGCCTCAACCCCTACGCTAACAATGCCAAAACACTGGCAGCACGCTACTTTGACCCCATGTGCCTGGACTCGTTCACCCAGGGGGTGCCTCTGTCTAACTTCGTCCCACCTCCACCCTCGCCCGCACCCTCCGATTACCCAGAGCCACGTTTTGATGATGCTCTGTGGAACTACACAGCAGCTCCGCCCACCACTGCCCACGGTGAGGCTCATTTCAGTGAATCCTAAGTCGTGATAAAGACCATTCAGTGATACAGTTAAAGTCACTCTGTTGGTGAATTAAAAAAAAATAAGGATTTTTAACAGCTGATTATATGAATAAAAAGGATTTTGTATGCATTAAGCAAACCTATCTTGGCTAAATGAGTGTAGTTGTCTCCATCAAAATCCGAATTGCCTGTACTGATGATGTGACTGCTTGTAGTAATGTGTGTGTATGTGTGTGTGTTGATTCTACAGAGATGGTGACGTCTCCTCCTCCACTGCCGCTGTCTATTCGAGAGCCGGTGCGCTGCATCTGCTCCATGCAGGGAACAGGGTTCTCGTGCCCGAGCGGTGTCGGCGGACGACCGCCCCTCACGAAAGTTGTCACGGGAGACATTCTGGTCGACATCACAGGTCGCAACGTGTCCGAGTACCTTCTCTACACTTCCGACCGCATGAGACTGCACAGGTGAAGAGCAAAATAAGTCACAGTAGAGCTTCCTTGTGCCATTTTCTTTCGGGTCACAGCACGTCATTTTACCTGAGCTGTTATGTTCTTGTTTTTTTTTTTTTTTTTATATATTTAAAACCAGACTCTACTTATATTATTTTACTGTTTTCTCAGGTATGGAGGCATCACTGTTGGAAACATCCAGAAATCAGTCCCAGCATCCTTTGAGAGGAAGAAATCGCTCATGGCACGCAAGATAGCAGTGCGGAGATCGGCCCAGGTGAGCTAGCGTGCATTTCTTATAAAGGTTTCTTAAAGGTCACGGTTGGTCTGATCAGCAGGGTTTCTGCTTTATTTCTGTCTCTGCAGGTGCTGTACAACAATAAAGGCTACCACAGCATGCCCACATACCTGAACGTGCTGAACAATGCCATCCTGCGTGCGAACCTGCCCCTTAGCAAGGGCAACCCCGCAGCTTATGGTAAGAACTCCATTTTGGAATGATGGCCTTAAATAGCTTCATGTTCCTGATAGAAAATCATTAGCACCCGGTGCAATAGCTTTTGTACAGTAACGTGACACCATAACATCGTATAAATAATGATTAAAACAGTATCATCATGGAGTCAGAAATGGACAGAAATATATCAAAATGTATTTTGATACATAATATCAATTCCTCAAATATTTATATGTAAAAAATTCAATAAAATAGTGCAAACAAAAATGGATGGGAGACCTCCTGGGGAAAACTAAGGCTGCTGCTGGAAGTGGTATTAGTGAGGCCAGTAGGGGGCGTTCACCCTGTGGTTTGTGTAGGTCCTAATGCCCCAGTGTAATCACAGGGGCACTATACTGTAAAAACAGCACTGTCTTTTGGATGAGACATTAAACCGAGGTCTGTGGTCCTCTGTGGTCATTAAAATCCTTCTCGTAAAGAGTAGGGGTATAACCCCCGCTGTCCTGGCGAAATTCCCCCATTGGCCTTTGTCTTTCATGGCCCATAATACTCCCCATCTCTGAATTGGCTACATCACTCTCCTCTCCTCTCCACCAATAGCTGGTGTGTGGTGGGCGTTCTGGTGAACTATGGCTGCCATCGCATCATCCAGGTGGATGCTACACACTAGTGGTACTTGAGGAGTCGTCGTCGTCGTCCCCCTCCCCCCCCTTTATGGAAAAAGCGCAACATGAATGTAACTGTAATTACCTAACTAAGAAAAAGAGTTGTGAAAAATGTCATTTTTGAAAAACAACCCAAATCTTTTTCTGGAGATAAGATACAAAAGAACACTTCTGCCGTGACAGCGCTGCAAAGAAGCTGTACTGTTTTCTTCTTATTGGACTTTGCAGCCATGCCTGCTGCGTTCTTCATTTCCTGCTGTGGCAATGCAGCATCAGAGAATGTCAATAAATAGCCATTATGCTGCATTTAATGCAAGGCTCTGTAAGAGAAGGTCAAAGCTGCTCTGGTCCCAAAAAATGTGCGTGTCGATAATGTCCATCCTCCCAACTCCATCAGGGCCTGGCATAAGAAGAAAGTTCACCGTCCTGCCCTGAAATACTGTAACAATGGCATAAGAATTGTAATATGCAGAATAACAAAATCCCATCCTCTAGGTTGTGCATTAACGCATCAATGCTATGTTCAGTGTTCATTCTTCACATCTTCTGTAAAGCAAGAATGAGAAAGAGAAGAAGCAAGACACAGTTTGGCGATTTTATAGGCTGCTTATGAGGGGTCACTATTACGGTCACGAATTTGCTATTGGTACTATGCTGGTAAAAGAGTTCACTGGAACACGTCTCTAATCCAGAAGGAACTCACCCTGGGGGTGATCATACAATACACGATACAGTAGTGTAATAGCTAGTATTTCACTAGGAAGTTTCAAAGCGTAGTTTTGTGTTAATTATTTACCATGGAGTTTGTGTATGTGTGTATTCAGGTATCACAGTGACTAATCACCCCATGAACCGGACCAGTGCCAGTCTTTCTCTGGATTACCTGTAAGTGCTTCCTTTCACCCCTTTTTTTTATCTTTCTCTCATACTCTCTTCTTGTCCTCTCCGAGCATCCTCAGCTAATTTCTAACACTTTTCACCTTCTTGACACCAGACTCCAGGGCACTGATGTGGTCATTGCCATCTTCATCATCGTGGCCATGTCCTTTGTCCCAGCCAGTTTTGTGGTCTTTCTGGTGGCTGAGAAGTCCACCAAGGCTAAGCACCTGCAGTTTGTGAGCGGCTGTGACCCTGTCATCTACTGGCTGGCCAACTACATTTGGGACATGGTGAGATGGAGGACGAGTGTAGAGTCATGTGATCCCCTTTTTCAAACTGAGTGTACTGCTGGAGTGTGAATGACTTTTTTGCTCTCTCTCTTCTCTCTCTCTCTCTCTCTCTCCACTGTTAGCTGAATTACCTGGTCCCAGCTACATGCTGCGTTCTCATTCTGTTTGTGTTTGACCTGCCTGCGTACACGTCCCCCAAGAATTTCCCAGCAGTGGTTGCTCTCTTCCTGCTCTATGGGTACGTATGCTCAGCGCATGAAATAACACTGAATCTGAGTCAAGATGGAGGAGAACGTGGAGAAATAGCTAGCTCATTGTTTGCATAGAGATAATTGAAGTCACTCCTCACCTGAATTTGTAAAAAAAAGAAAGAAAAATATTTTAAATTCAAGCATCACTCAAGCAATACATATTTTTAAATCTTAGAATCAATAAGACAGTACATTGCTCTGTTTTAATATTAGAGTCCATACAGGATTTCGCAGAGATTTAAAAAAACATTTTGCTGCGGCTCCCCCCCCCAAATTTTGCGATGACGTCATGTGACTCATCTTCGAAACCCTGGAGGGACTGATATCAAGTACTGCTGTTACACCGTATGACCATACAAAGCCGAAAATCTTTTTCGTCTTGTACCCTTACGAGCTTAAATTCTTAATAAATGGACTTTTTAAAATCTACTGTGATTCAAGAGTAACTCTGTTAATATCATACCAGTATGGGTACTCCTGTCACTACGACATGGAAAAAAAACACCATCCAGTATATTTGCTGGTCACGTGGTTAATGTCGTGATAACACTTGCTACAAAACTGGAAAATATGAACGCTGAGGATGAGTTAATTACAAAAAAAAAAAAACCCTCAGCACCCAGCTGTTAAGTCTTTTATACGGATAATAGAAAAGCAGTTTTTAATATGGAAATAGGATTGAAGGGAAATGGTAGGGAAAATCCACATTTCTCTCAGGCGTGATAAAACATTACTAAGAAAAGACTCTGTATGGCCAAAAATGTATCATAAATATAGTTTATCAATCAATTGAAGCTTCAGTGGGTTCTGCTATATTGAAAAACATCAATACTATATCATAATTACTCTATCAGTTACTTTTTAGGGAGCAAATAATACTGCACCAGATTGATAAAGTAACATTTAGTTATGTTTAAATGAAAATATATACTGTGTGAGCTAGGTTCTCATTTCTCATTATAAGTATTCAGAAAGGAAAGCTAGTATTTGTTCATCAGTGATATTGGTATTTTCTCTCCTGATCTTATTTTCTCCAGCTGGTCCATAACCCCCATCATGTATCCAGCCTCTTTCTGGTTTGAGGTTCCCAGCACAGCCTACGTTTTCCTCATCGTTATTAACCTCTTCATAGGAATCACGGCCACCGTGGCCACGTTCCTCCTCCAGCTGTTTGAGCATGACAAGGTACTCACCAGGAACATGATGTTTGTCTTTTAGTGTGCTCACTTCATGTCAGAGATAAGAGGATTTCTGAGAACTGGGAAGCATCCAGAAGCATTTAACCCCTCAGATTCAGAAACGAGTTCTTTTCCTCAAAGAAAATGTTTTTCTGTTCTGTTCTATTCTATTTTATTGTTTAGTTTGAAGAAAGTCGAAAGCTCTATTCAACAAGTTAAAAGATGCTATACTGTCTATTAAAGGTCATTACTAGAAACAAATAGGAAATATGAGATATACGTGTATTTAAATCGCAGCGCCGTTGAATCCTCAAATCTCTGATTGGTCCAAAGGTGATGAGTTTTTTTCCATAACAACGTGGTATGGACTGTTATAATTTTTCTAGTAACAACATACACAGGGACTTGTATGGCGGGCGATCCACAAATACAGATCTGAATAACTTATAATTGTTTATATGGTGATGAGTTCTGTAAAGAGTTTTTGGAAGGAGTCTCCAGTTTCAGCACTTTGTATCAGTCAGAGGTGAATCTGTAACTTTAAGAACAAAGAAAACGACGTGAAGTTGATTTCTTTGAATAGTAATATTAGCATTCAATCCACTCCTAGGATCTGAAGCTGGTGAACAGCTATCTAAAGTCTTGCTTCCTCATCTTTCCGAACTATAACCTGGGTCACGGGCTGATGGAGATGGCCTACAACGAATACATTAACGAGTACTATGCCAAGATAGGTATGGTCCTTTACGGTTCTATCCGCAGGCTCAGAAATGGCAAGTTCTGATGTTCTTTGCTGCCCTCTAATGTACAAATCCATGTCCTGCAGGTCAGTTTGATAAGGTGAAGTCTCCGTTCGAGTGGGACATTGTGACGCGTGGACTGGTGGCCATGACCATCGAGGGATTCGTCGGCTTTCTTATCACCATCCTGTGCCAGTACAACTTCCTACGTAAACCTCAGTGAGCGTGTGCAGCTACTATGCTCAAACGAATCCAAATTGAACTTGGCGGATTTTTGTGTATATCGTGCTGCGTTTGTATTTTCTGCACAGGAGATTGCCTGTAAACAGTCAGCCAATTGAAGACGATGATGTCGATGTAGCACGCGAGAGACGAAGAGTACTCCGAGGAGATGCTGCGAACGACATGCTGAAGATCGAAAATCTCACTAAGGTGAATCTGAAGCTTCTTTGTGGTGCCGTAATTCACTTCACTACACTATGCTTTAATCATCAACCATTATTTCACGCTTATCCGTGTAAATATCCATTCGTAGGTGTACAAGTCTCGTAAGATGGGACGCATCTTGGCGGTGGACCGCTTGTGTCTGGGTGTCCGTCCGGGAGAGTGTTTCGGGCTGCTGGGAGTCAATGGTGCAGGAAAGACGACTACTTTTAAAATGCTGACTGGAGATGAAAGCACTACAGGAGGAGAGGCGTTTATCGAACGACACAGGTTACTAGACGTGACCTATCGGCTTTTTGGAATAATCTTATCCTCATAAATATTAACACACTAGGCATTAGTGAGCTTGTTAACGGGGTTACACACACTGCCTGTCAAATTTGTCTCACAGAGAAGAAAGTAATTATTTTATCTTACATTAAATCTTATCAGCGCATGCATAACACACACGCACACACACACACACACTTCTATTGAATAACAGATTAAAGTTAAAACCTAGATCATGTTGTATGTGATTCAATAACAGGAAATAATCTGGTTACACCTCTTTCTTTCCACAGCATACTGAAGGATCTTCTGCATGTGCAGCAGAGTATTGGTTATTGTCCTCAGTTTGATGCTCTGTTTGAGGACCTAACTGCACGAGAGCACCTGGAGCTATACACACGTCTCCGAGGAATACCGTGGAAGGACGAGGAGCGGGTAAGGGAGTGTTTCGAGCGTTTTTGATTGACATTTGTTTATTCTCTTAATGAAAGTCAAGATTCCTTCAGATTGTGTTAATCCTCAATTGTTAAATTGATTCGATTTGAATGATAAATACTAAACCCGTGTATTTAAGGATGTACCAATTCTTACGATAAACCACACGAGTACCAAAATTCGAATCTGTAGATTTGTTTAAACAGCTTGGGAAAAGACGTAGAGCCACTTTGATAAAGCAATGCCTTCCTTTAATAACTGTTTCAAGTGCAGTTTAGGTTCAGTCCTAATCAAGCCCTTCTCATTTCATTCCACTTCTCCTCTCTGTCCCCTACTGTCTCACCCCTCAGGTGGTGCAATGGGCCTTGGAGAAGCTCCAGCTCTCGAAGTACGCGGACAAGCCGGCCGGAACGTACAGCGGAGGAAACAAACGCAAGCTGTCCACAGCCATCGCTCTCATCGGATACCCGTCCCTGATTTTCCTGGTTGGAGCTCCTCAGCTGTGTTCTCTTATCCTTAACCTTTGAAACAAGCGTGCTCTGTCCCTGATCATTACATTACATTACATTTACATTTATTCACTTAGCAGACGCTTTTATCCAAAGCGACTTACAAATAAGCAAAGCGATATATCAAGCAGGGAACAATACAAGTAGTGCTACTATACAAGATGCATTAATTGAATACCAGAGGAATCATGATCATGTCCTCTGCTGTGTCCCATAGGACGAACCCACCACCGGTATGGACCCGAAAGCACGCCGCTTCCTCTGGAACCTTATCCTTGACATCATCAAGACGGGACGATCGGTGGTACTGACATCACACAGGTGACGATTGATTGATTGGTTGATTGAATGATTGGTTGATTGATTGGTTGATTGAATGATTGGTTGATTGATTTGTAAGTGTTAAGACCAAACTGGTGGGGGTTTTTTTTCAGTATGGAGGAGTGTGAAGCGTTGTGCACTCGTCTAGGAATCATGGTCAATGGACGGTTCAAGTGTCTGGGCAGCATTCAGCATCTCAAGAACAGGTGAGTACAGTTGAGTGCAAAAGTTTGCACACCCTTAAATTCTGTGTGGGAAATAGTAACTATATCTATCTATCTATCTATCTATCTATCTATCTATCTATCTATCTATCTATCTGTCTGTCTGTCTGTCTGTCTGTCTGTCTGTCTGTCTGTCTGTCTGTCTATCTATCTATTTAAGAGTTTATCTAGAAAACTGTTTCCTATTTACACCTGGTATAGAGTAGGTAAAACTTGTAAGGGTCCAGCTACATAAAATGATTTTCATATGGTCAGTGTAAACAACTACAGTTAGCAGTACCTCATGGCTAAAAAGACAATTTGAAGTGGTTATGTTTTATAATGGCGCTTCAAACTGGCACTTTTGACTAGCACCATGGACCATGAACAGATAAGACACCTGTTTTGAATTTGAAAATGGTAAATGGTCTGCACTTATATAGCACTTTTATTTTTTTACCTTAGCGGTTCCAAAGTGTTTTACACTGTGTCTCATTCACCCATTCACACACACACTCACACACCAATGGTAGCAGAGCTGCCATCCAAGGTGTTAACTTTCCATTGCGAGCAACTTGGGGTTCAGTGTCTTGCTCAAGGACACTTCGGTATGTGGAGTTACCGGGGCCGGGAATCGAGCTGCCAACCCTACGATTAGTGGAAAACCCGCTCTACCACCTGAACCACAGCCGCTTCATTCTTTTTTATATTTTTATATTTATATTTAGTCCATTTTTATCACCTATAATAATAGAGGAATGTTTGTAATGCTTAACTTACATTAAATGTTTTGTAGGTTCATCATTTTAAAGTAAAGGTGTGCAAACCTTTGCACTCAGCTGTAGTTTATTGAACACAGCAAATAATATTGGTTAAATTGCACTAGTTTCTATTTCCAGTAAGAGTGTACCGTATGAGGCATTTGATCTCACATCCACAGGTTTGGGGATGGTTACATGATCACAGTGCGCACCAAGACGACTGCTAGCGTGAAGGAAGTGATCCGCTTCTTTAACAGGAACTTCCCAGAGGCCATCTTAAAGGCAAGGCTTTCATTTTTATACTACTTGTTGCTATTTTTATTATGTTTACTATATTATTACTATTAATTAATACACGTGTTTCTATTGTATGTTGAAAGCTCTTTATTTACATTATGGTAGTGTCAAGCTGTAAACTGGCTGCAGAAGGAAAGTGAGAGGAAAAACATTTTTATTACATTTCCTTCCTTTTATTTTCGCCCAACTGCAATACTAAAGTAAGAGAGATTCCCATTCAGGATTTGCAGTGCTCGTGGCGTTTTATGGAGCTGTTTATAGACCCTTTCAATTCTCAGAATTAAAGTCGCGTTGTAGTACATCGTGTACACAACCACATAAAGCAGGATTATTAGCACCAACAAACTTGTAAGATTTCGAGCTCTCAAACATATACATGCTTACGCAGGGTCGCTTCTGAACATTTGGGGGCGCTAAGCTACATCCGCCTAGTAGCATTATTATTATTAATAATAATAATAATAAGAGGAAGAAACTATTATTAAAAATTTTTTTTTTTACAAATTTATCTGGCATTCCTAATCTTCATTCTGTTTGTGTGTGTGTATTTATTTAAATCCTGTGTTCTTATGGGGCCCCCTGGTGGCCCTAAGCAACTGCTTATACCACTATTGGCTAGGAATGGCCCAGATGGGTGTGTACAACAACAACAACAACAACAATAAACACATTTATTTCTAATTTCTAATGAATTTAATTGAATTAATGTAGTTAAATATTGCATTCTTGTGAGGGCCCCTGGTGGCTTGGAGTGACTTCTTATATCACTTTTAGCTAGAAATGGTCCTGTGTGTCAGTGTATCTGGCTATGGAAGCCTTGGCCACAATTTTGGCATATGGGTCTGTGAGATCTGGTTGCCGATCATTTCTGAATCTGTAGGTGGAAGTAGGAGGGAAAAAACTCTCATTTAAAATAAGTGATTTTCTCACAGCTGTGCAGTGTGACTGTGACGTTGAGTGAAGTGAATACGTGCCCAGTGAGTGTGTATGGGTTTAGTTTGCAGTAACAGGTTTTTGCTCTCTCACCTCACAGGAGAGACACCACACTAAGATCCAGTACCAGCTGAAGTCAGAGAATATCTCTCTGGCTCAGGTGTTCAGTAAGATGGAGCAGGTGGTGGAGGTGCTGTGTATCGAGGATTACTCCGTCAGCCAGACCACCCTGGATAATGTAATACCAGCATTTAATCATTCTGTGATAAATAGATGGAGAGATACAATGCTGTGAAAAGTATACTGTTTTCTTTTGTTTTCTAAAAACTAATTCTAAGATAAAACAAAGGCAACCCGAGTACACACAAAATACAGTTTTAAAATGATAAGGTTATTTATTTAAGCAAAAAACATTATCCAGTACCAACTGGGCCTGTGTGAAAATGTATTTGCCCCCGTAGTTATTAATTACCCAAATCTATAAAAGTGCACTCATAATGGGTTTCAGCTGGACTAGATACAACCAGGCCTGATTACTGCAAACCCTGTTCAATCAAATCAACACTTAAATAGAACTTTTCCAACAGCATGAAGTTGGTTAAAAATTTCTTACTCAGTAACACACTATGGCAAAGTTGAAAGAAATTCCAGAAATGCTGAGGAAGAAGGTGATTGAAATACATCAGTCTGTGAAGGGTTACAAAGCTATTTCAAAGGCTCTGGGACTCCAAAGAACCACAGCGAGAGCCATTATCTCCAAATGGGAAAACTGAGTACAGTAGTGAACACGCAGCTTGATGATCCTCAAACCTTTTGGGAGAATGTTCTGTGGATTGAGGAGTTGAAAGTGGAACTGTTTGGAAGACAGGTGTTCTGTTACATCTGGCGTAAACCAAACACAGAACTCCACAAAAAGAATTTCACACCTACGGTCAAGCATGGTGGTGGAAGTGTGATGGTGTGGGGATGCTCTTCTGCTTCAGGAACTGGGCAACTTACAATAATTGAAGGAAACATGAATTCTCTACCAGAAAATCCTAAAGGAAAATATCTGGCCTTCAGTCCATAAGTTACACAATGATCCAAAGCATAGGAGTAAATCCTAGTCCTAGAAGTAAGTGAAAGACTGACCTCCAGTTATCGGAAGCGTTTGGTTACAGTTATTGCTGCTAAAGGTGGCACAACCAAATTTTAATTTTAAAGGGGCAATTAAATAAAACTACTGCGTGTTTACTCGGGTTGCCTTTGTTTTGTGCTGTTTCGTTTGAAGATTTAAACTATTTAGTATGAGATATACACAAAAACAGAAATGCTAAATCATTTCTTTTCCCAGACATTAAAACTAAAATAATCATTAAAAAAATTATTATATCATATTATAATCGTGTGTCAGAAATGGCAAGTACCGTGATATATTTTGGTCACCCCTTATACAAAGCCTGAGCACTTAAGCATCAGGATTAAAATATCGCTTTGTAAATTCTGTCGGTTTCGTAGGTCTTTGTGAACTTTGCCAAAAAGCAAAGTGACAACTTGGAGCAGCAGGAGATCTCCCCGAAGAAAAGCAGTGAGTCGCCCCTGCAGCGCCTGCTGAGAATCCTGCTGCCCCGAACGGCCAATACTGAGCTGAGCGCTCTGGTCAGTGAGGAGCCCGAGGAACTGGAGAGTGATGACGATGAAGGACTCATCAGCTTTGAGGAAGAGAGGGTGAGCATGATTTTATACAAATGTATTGAAACATACGTAAACCGCATGCAACATTTCTATCACCACAACACATTTCCATCACACGAATCTCAGAGAGGTCTGCTGTTACATATATCTTTGTAAACTTATTTTTCCAATGGTAGTGGAGCATGTTCCAGAGTAAAGCAGCTTTTACATAATTCACATAAACTTCATTTACATTTACATTCATTGTGGGTTGTGGGTTCGAATCCTTCCTGTGTGTGTGTGTGTGTGTGTGTGTATGAAGTTTGCATGTTCTCCCTGTGCTTCGAGAGTTTCCACCGCGTACTCCAGCTTCCTCCCACCGTCCAAAAACACATGTTGTAGTCTCACTGGCATTTCCAAATAGCCTGGAGTGTGTGTGTGATTGTGCCCTGTGATGGCTTAGCACCCTGTCCAGGGTGTCCCCCGCCTTGTGCCCCGAGATCCCTGGGATAGGCTCCAGGCTCCCCCACAACCCTGTGTAGGATAAGCACTACAGAAAATAGATGGATGGAAGGAGTCTCCAGTGTCAGTGTGGGAGAGTTTGCACTTAACTATTTCTGAGTCACATGACAAGCAGCGTTTTTTTCTCTCTTTTCTTTCTTTTTAATCCTTTTATGGACAAATTATTTATACACACATCCAGATTCTTTTAGATTTTCTCAAAAATTTTTATTCAAATTGCATGAGATATGAATATATGAATATTTTGATTCTGTCTAAATATTTATTACTTATTTTTTTACTACTAAAAAGTAAATGGTTTTGTCTGTGAGTAAAAAGGCTTAAATGTCAGTATATCTAAAATCATTATTTTATATATATATATATATATAAATTTAATTTATTAATTTATAAATTTATATATATATATATATATATATATATATATATATATATTTTAAGTAAATCATATCTTCTAATGTCCAACATTTTTTCTGAACAATTCTAAACATAAAAGTTATACAGTGTCGGACTGTTGCATGATGCAGCAAGGTAAAAAAAAAAAGGGATTATCTTCCCAAAAAACAAAAACCCTTGTTAAAAATGAGCAAAGAAGGCTGTGAAAAATTGTCTTTATTGTTATACCTTTTGATTTTTCGTTCAAAAACCTCACAAAAATAGTCTGCTCTCATGGATATCAAACATTTGAGAGAGAAAAAAAGAGTGGCTGCTGAGAAAACGAATGTTTACAGGTGTCACGGTACAAGTACTTCTTTTGTGGGAACTTTAAATGCTACTATAAACGGATTAGAACAGTGTCATTTTTGAATAAATAACACATCATAAGGTTGACAAATGACTGTGGTATAAGAGGAATTAAACACTTTGGTAAGTACTGTTATGTTACGGCACCAGCCAGTCATTGATTATTTTCCCACATTTACAGTACACAGATTATTTATTCCTCATTTACAGTACACTCGATTATGGCAATGAAGTACTCAATGAAGACTTTGTTTTTTCTTTCTTCTAAATCCTTTAGGTACACTTGTCCTTTAACACAGATACTCTTTGCTGAAACAGCGACCTCCGTCACAGAAACGTGAAAAAACCCACAGCCTCAAGTAAAGACTTTCATCTGACCAAGGGAAGATGTTCCTAATCCGCTTTCTCCATGGGTCCATCTGTCTGGCCTTAAGAAGAGACGTGCTGTTTAATCCGTGTGCTCTGTGGTAGTGGAGCGAGCGTACCGGCTTCCTGAAGACTACAGGCTTCCTGATCGGAGCCTCAGACGTGGTGCTGCTATAGAGAGTGCTTTTGTGTTTTGGAGAAATGGTTATGGTGGATATCCCTCTTTTAGGATGGGATTTCAAAAATAAATAAAAGTTTATTAAACAGATACACGGTCAGAATTTTTTAAACACAGAATTAAAAGGACTTACAAAAAAAAAAAAAAAGGTTCATGCTGTTCTGAACTAGCGAACTAGCTGTTGATGTCATGAGATAACATATCATCCCTGATAAACGATGACTGTTTGGGGTTCCACCTTTGTATCATGTTGTTTTTATGACTGATATGTTTTTCAGCTGAAACTGAAAAGCTGATATATTTCTGTTTTGGGTTTTTTTTTTGTGTGTAAAATCCGATCTAACCTTTATTAATATGTTGAACCTGCCTTGAGAGCATGCTATATAGTCAAGCCTGTGGTACGTCCTATATTTTATCGATCGATTGAAATGTTTTTAAGGCACATGAACGTATATTTACAATTCCCGGCGTACAAATGCACCTTTTACGGGAGAGATTTATTGAAAAACCGGTCCGAACCATCCCTGATAAGGGGGACGGTACGAATAAGGCGTCAAAATGTTTCGTGAATGTAAATGGCATGAAAATGTTTTGCACAGATCGGTGCCTCAGTGAAGTGTCCTGAATTTCCTGTTTCATCTGATGAACGGAGCACTTTGTACATTTTCGTTTGAATGTCCGTTGTGTAAATTACAGCCTACGACAGTCATCGCAGAGACGTAAAGTTGCGTCGCTCACACTTTCAGCAGACGCGTACGTTATAGAGACAGATGTCGTCCTCGTTAACCGTTTTGCATTCACTGTGAAGCCAAAGGTGAATTTCTGATTCACTCTTATTAAAAATGTTTCAATTTCAGGAGATTTATTTTTTTTTTTGTTGTTGTTGCATTTGTGCAGATTTACTTGATAACATGATGTATTTATTTTTTCCCCGTAATTCATTTTGCACTGTATTGTGTGCTAACGACATGAAAAAAACAACAACAACAACAACAACGTGTTATTTTTTGAAAACTGATGTCCTCATGTGTGCAGTATTGTACTCACTGGAAGTTGTACAGAAATGTTCGAGCTCTGCTATAGTGTGGTGAGTGTTTAACTCTGTTCAGTGCTCTCGCTTTAACATAATTCTGGTCTGTGAAGAAAACCTCATTTTTAAATACAATGTCCTCTATTTTAAGTATAAATAAATAACGAAAGAAAAGGAATCGCTAGGTTTATGTACATAAGGATGACCCCCTGAGCATCTTTGTGTTTTATTTTTCATGTAATATGACCAAAGGGAAAATGAAGCATATTTTTCGATGTATGAACTAAATGTGAGTTAATTGCATCTTTGCTACTGTTGTTGTAAATAAGAGAGAGGTACATGTTCAAATGCGCTGATTAATCCGACTTCACGTATTACTATTAAGACACCAGCAAACAAAGAGGGACGTTTAGTGAAGTGCTTTTGGGTTTTAATTTAGTTTTTAACTCGGGAGCAAATACTTTCAAGCATCACTGAATTAAGTGCATATTCATGGATAGAATTTGTCGATGGATTTTTTCCATGCTAATAAACCTTGTTTGATTTCCGATCCAGACTGACTCGCCTTTTAAGCTCGTTTCTGATGATTACCTTTCCATATTCTTGTGATGAGCTGTTCAGGTGTTTTAATATGAACAGGAAATAAAAAATACAAAAAAAAAAAAGTGTTGAACTGTGTTTGTCTTATTTAAAAATAGCATTTATTTATTTCAGACTAGGTTTAAAAGGTTTAAGATCATGCAAATTTTTAAAAATATCATATCATCAGTCATAATTATTTGAGTTGATAAAAACAGTCAGAGTTGTAGTTATTGCACTGATAGTGTTGGAGCGTTAAAACAGGAATGTGAGAATCATTTCAGTGTCAGGAGAGTCATGTGTCACATCCATCGTCAAAAGCCACTCCTGTAGCAGAGCGCTTCCTGCAAAAACCAAAACAATGATGTCATCAATACCATATTTCATCATCATCACAATGTATCATCATCATCATCATCATCATCACCATGTTTCATCACCACCATGTTTCATCATCATCATCACCATGTTCCATCACCACCATGTTTCACCACCATGTTTCATCACCATCATCATCACCATGTTTCATCATCATGTTTCATCACCATCATCATCACCATGTTTCATCACCACCATGTTTCATCATCATCACCATGTTCCATCACCACCATGTTCCATCACCATGTTTCATCATCATGTTTCATCACCACCATCATCACCATGTTTCATCACCACCATGTTTCATCATCATCATCATCACCATGTTCCATCACCACTATGTTCCATCACCATGTTTCATCATCATGTTTCATCACCACCATCATCACCATGTTTCATCATCATCACCATGTTCCATCACCACCATGTTTCATCATCATCACCATGTTCCATCACCACCATGTTTCATCACCATGTTTCATCACCATCATCATCACCATCATCATCACCACCATGTTTCATCATCATCATCACCATGTTCCATCACCACCATGTTCCATCACCATGTTTCATCATCATGTTTCATCATCACCATGTTTCATCGCAACCATGTTCCATCACCATGTTTCATCATCATGTTTCATCATCACCATCATCACCATGTTTCATCGCCATCATCACCATGTTCCATCGCAACCATGTTCCATCACCATGTTTCATCATCATGTTTCATCACCACCATCACCACAATGTTTCATCACCACCATCATCACCATGTTTTATCACCACCATGTTTCATCACCACCATGTTTCATCATCATCATCACCACCATGTTTCATCACCACCATGTTCCATCATCATGTTTCATCACCACCATCACCACCATGTTTCATCACCACCATGTTTCATCACCACCATGTTTCATCATCATCATCACCATGTTTCATCACCACCATGTTTCATCATCATCACCATCACCATGTTTCATCACCATCACCATGTTTCATCATCATCATCACCATGTTTCATCACCATCATGTTTCATCATCATCATCACCACCATGTTTCATCATCATTATTATATTTATTACTATAGTGCTTTTTAATATTATTATTAATTGTATAGCACTTAATTATAGACAATGATTATTATTATAACAAAGTTCTATATGACTATTCAGCTAATTATACAAATTATTAATATAGTACTATATGATTATTATTATTATTATTATTATTATTATATAATTGTATAGCACTTAAGACAATAATTCTAATAATGAAAAGCACTATAATATGCTTATGAATTTTATAATATTTTATTACTAAAATGATTTTTAATAATCATAATATAGCACTTAATTATTATTAATATTCTATCATGTATTATTTTTATTAGTAGTAGTATAGCACTTAATTATAATAATTAATGAACTGCTTTATCATCATTGTTATCATCATCATTAATATAATTACTATAGCACTTTTAATTATAATAACATTCCTTTTTATGATTTGCATAATGAATATATTATTCGAGCACTTTTAACTAATATTCCTTTAATTATTATTATTATTATTATTATTATTATTATTATTATTATTATTACTACTACTACTACTAGTACTATTATCAAAACTTTCGATCCGTTCAGCATCAAATCCAGATTCTTCCTTCTGCTGAGCGTTCATGGTGTAACAAATGTGTGATTTGTCAAACAGGAAGTTTTGAATTGTCAAACAGGTGATTTTGAATTGTATCGAAACCATTTCCCCCACTTCTACAAATTATCCAATAACCACAACGTTTGGACGAAAGCATTGGGAGTCCAACCTGAACAAATCTTATTTCTCAGATTTTTAACATCATGGGTGGTTTGTCCATAAAGTGGAAACACTTTCTGCACAAAAAGTCTACTAAATTATTCCATGCAACTATCCACAGACTATCTATCAGCTTAGAACCTGTCCCTACTTTGAGATGAACTTTATTACATTTCTAAAATGTTCTTTTAAACATTCAGACACTCTAAATACATGTGTTCATACAAACTTCTTAAGGTCAGTCACCGTTTTGTTCCTGGGTTGATGAGTGAATCCCCTGGAAAGCGTTTCTTTACTGCTATCGTCGGGCCAGTGGGCTGTCTCCTGGGTTCAAATCCTACATATAAAAAGCTGACATTATTCACCATGTAGCCAACGTGTTGATCATCTGGGAAGTTGCATATAAAAACTGGTACGGCAGGATGTTTCTACATACCCGTGCTCCTCTTCTGTGAGGTCTTAAGAGGGCTTGATGAAGACGTGGCTCCTATCAGGATACAAAACCCTGCCTTTACATTCAGACGGTGCTTTGACTGACAACACTTTATCTGTAGGTTCTGCCTTAGACACTACAGAAAGTCTAGATAACATTAGTTATTTCAAACTATTCAATCCGTCTATACTAATCAAGTTCTTAACTATTTTCAAAAGGACAGAATCGGTTTATTTGGAATTACTACAATTAGTAAATAAAAGGTTTATGGCATTTGAAGCCCTGTTTTCAGCAGTCTCTAAAGCGCACTTTAAAGAGAAAGTGCTACCGAGCGGTTTTATATACCTGTATTGTCCTGTTGCATGAGACTGTCTGCCATCTTAAAGAGCAGATCTTTGAGCTCTGTCCTTCCCTCATGATCTGCGAGCTTGGAGAAAGACACATCGAATTCTGCAGGTTCAGAGCCGAGGTGAAGCACAGCGTTATCCTCGTGCAGGGAGACAAACGCACTGCCGCTCCTGCACGCATTCCTAAATCCAGCACACAAGAGAAGCAGGTCAAACCAAGAGCAGAAAAAAAAAAGGCCCATGAATCTATTAAATTTGAATGAAATAAGCAACCTTACTTTAGCTTCAGGGCATAATCTTCTGTTGATTTCAATGATAATTTCTTCTTCTGGAAAGAAAAAAAATCTATTAAAGCAATAATATTATCAGTACTCTCAATATCATGAGCCATGCTGGTCCAGGAACCCCTATAGACGCATAGCCAGGCGCCTGCGAGAACGGTCAATACATGCTATTTTATGATTAATATTTAGTTATTATAGTTATAGGTCTATGTAACGAAATGGGTTTAGAACAAAAGCTCATTAACTTAAAAACCAAATAGAAATCATGTTTCATTGAATCCATCTTAATAAAACTAGGAAAAAACTGTTTCAAATAAGATCCAAAATGTTTCAAATACACAATTTATATTCTGGGTTGGAAAAAAAAAAATAAAAAATCCAACAAGTCCAATAAATAAAACACAGCTGAGTGCAAAATTTTGCACACCCTTCAGAATAAAATAAAGAATTGAATTTATTCCAACGAGACATTTAAAGTATTGTGTTTCATGGCTCTTCCTTCAGAATAACTAGTAAGAAAAAAATATTAAATAATGTATGCCTCCCTATTTCCCATTTAAATACCATAGTGTATGCAAAAGTGTCACTGACTGTATGCTGGTACTTACAGTAATTGAATATTTGTATTATTCTGATTAAATCAATACAGCACGACATCAAGTCCAGTGAAATAGGTCTCTGGCTGCAAGAAAAAAACAAAACAAAACAAAAAAAAAACTTGAGAAGCCCGGATTTAGAAGAACTTACTAGTTGTGAGAGGGTTTCCTCTGACAGATCTGCTTCCCAAACAGTTTCACCATTACTCAGGCTAAAAGGAAGAAATCACAACACACCTGGTGAAACCTTTATAATTAAAAATCACACCTGTAATGATATGGTGGTAAGACAATGAATCCTCTGTACTGCATTATCAACTCACCCAATGATTATCCCTGCAGGCTTCTTTTGTGTAAAACAGACATATTTGGACAGATCTTTCTTATCTGTCAAAGTGCAAAGGACACTTTTGGACTGAGAAACAATCTGGTCCATGCCAAAGCAACAGAACCACAACGGACACTTCGCAATAAATAAACCATGTATTGTTAAAGCCTATGAGCCACAGACACGTGACCCGGAAGTACTTTTTGCCGGTAACTATTTTCTATTTTTTTTTATAACAAAAACGAACGAACAAACAAACAAAAAACAGATCCAAAATAAGTCCAAAAAGCTTTTACTCCTGCTTAATGATATTATATTTTTTCACAGAGGGGGGATTTTATTTATGCCAGCGGAATCGCTACCGGAAGTAAAAGCGATTTAATTGCCATTGTAAACAAACCCTGGTAATGAAATGCGAGTCGTTACATTACATCGCAAATTAGTTTAAACTCCGGTCAACATTTCAAACTGAAACGAACTTTTGCGCGCTGATATCCTTCTCCTGTGTTCATTTAAAACAACAACAACAATCTTAACTATCCTACACGTAATGCTACGTAATGACGTGACACTAACCACGTGACCTGGGCTCGTCCACCGCCCTGCGCCACCGTTTCTGCGCATGCGTACAGCGTGGAGCCATTTTCCAAACGCATGTCGTTCTGTAGCATGCAGAACTTGTTGCGATGGGTTCCTCTAGAACCCGCAACCTGCAGGTGTTTGACACGGAGTTGAGCGCGGACACTGTGGAGTGGTGTCCTCTGCCTCAGTACTCCCACATTTTAGCTTGTGGCACTTACCAGCTTCAGAAAGACGACGAGAAGGTGAATCAGGTGGAGAAGTTAGGAGTTAAAAAACAAACAAACAAACAAACTTGAGCTTCAACCTCAACCCTGTTTTAATGCCCTGTTTGTGTTTGCAGAGTCCCAGCAGAATTGGTCGACTCTACCTGTTCCGGTTTGACCAGCAACAATCTTTCACCCCTCCACTGACTGAGATCCAGCGCATCGACACACCAGCTATACTGGATCTGAAATGGTATGAGACCTTGATCCAAGTATGAATATAGAGTCACATCCCTACTCCGTACTAATGAGAATATTGCCAAATTCTGATTAAGATCGGAATATCGATGTGCATGTAAACATAGTCTGTGTTATTATTAATCAAGCCTCTTCCTCAGGTGTCATACAGAGATGTACGAGCGCCCCCTGCTGGGAATGGCCACAGCATGCGGAGAAATCCAACTGCACAGACTCTGCGACACACCAGTGAGACTTAACCTTCTGATGTAAGAAATATTACCCTGATTGCTGTTTAAACCCTCACGTTGAGTGTTCTTTGCGTCTGACGTCACTGTTGAGTAGGATAGCAGGTGTGCTCTGGAGCGTGTCTTAAGCACGGAGCTGGGTCCGGACAGATTAGCACTGTCGCTGGACTGGTCAACGGGGAGAGGTGACAGGTAACTGGCTCTACGCTTTTAAAGCTAAACCTGTTCTATACACACACACATGTGATAGCAGGTTTAATGTGTTGTTGCTGTTGTGTTTGTTTACAGAACCGACCCCCGGGTGGTGACCAGTGACTCGACCGGCTCTCTTACAGTGCTGTCTCTGGCCGAGGAGAACCTGAGTGCTGTGTCTCAGTGGAAAGCTCATGACTTCGAGGCTTGGATTTCGGCTTTCAGTTACTGGGACACGCAGCTGGTTTATTCCGGTTAGACATGAGTGGGCCGCCTTTGTTGTTGTCGTCAAGCTGCCATCTTTCCCTTTATATAAACCGTGTATATAAACTTGTTTAGAAGACACTACCTTTGTATATCGAGTAATAAATTGTTCCACTTGACATCATTATACGACACAGACACTCCTACACTCTCCTCAAGATAGTCATGTGACCGTCTCAGTTCACCGACTAGCCGTCCTAAGTAGTATCCGAGTTAGCGTGTCCCAAATCGTAGTATGTTTAAACAGGTATCCTAGAGGTGCTCAGATGGGCTACGATTTCCAGGAGGTTTTCAAAGTTTGGAACCCTCTACACTTTTTCAAGCTAATATTGCCCACAATTCCTTGTCTGAGGGAAGAGGAGGAGGAGATTTGTAATGGTTTGCTTCACCGAATTCAAGGATGCAGTTTAGAGAGGTGGAAAAATAAATCAAGGGAACGATGAATTAAATGATATGGGATCAATTCTAAGTAATAATAAGTGAAGAAAAGCAGAAATGCAACGACGTAGGCAACAGCGTTCTCTCACGCTACACGGCGTGTTCGTATGGTCCAGTACTTGCATACTCTTTTTGGGTTTTTTTGTTATACACTCAGTTATGTACTTTTTCTTCACCGAAAGAGTACATACTTTTAGTGTGTAGTATAAGTAGGCAAATTGGATATGCAATTTGATCACAACCCTAACCCTAAATGGACACACCGCCTTCACCAGCAGATTGTTAGGCTGTTTCATACAAAAAAAGTAACTAAAACTGCCGCAGTGAGCATTTTTTCAAATGAAGTGAATACCCTCAAACAGATCTAATCATTGCAAGTGTGCATGATAATATAATTGTCTGATTTAATGAGAGAGAAAATGTATCATGTGAATTCTTTTTAGGAAACATTTTCTTTCTCTTTATTTGTAATGTGACGTCCCAGGTGGCGATGACTGCAAGCTGAAGGGCTGGGATCTCAGGATGGGTCCCTCTTCCCCCACGTTCACCTGCAAAAGGTGACTGATTTTCCTGCAGATCCAGAGATCGAACTGTCCTCATGTCATCTTTATTTTATGTCCAAATCCTACTGTTTGTGTCTTCCTTCACAGACATTCGATGGGAGTGTGTAGCATACACAGCAGCCCTCATCGAGAGCACATCCTGGCTACAGGCAGGTAAAGCAGCTCCAGTTTCACTGCCACATACATGGAGGATGAAGATGGGCCACGCTGCCGAATCGTATTACTTGATTAACGTTTCCGGTTTGTGTTCACTTTAGTTATGATGAAAACGTGCTATTATGGGATGGCAGGAACATGCGACAGCCTCTCAGTGAGACGGCAGTGGGTGGAGGAGTGTGGAGACTGAAGTGGCACCCTGTTCATGAACACCTGCTGTTAGCTGCGTGCATGCACAACGACTTTCACATTCTTCACTGCCAGCAAGCTGCCGGTAAGTCGATAAGGACGCCCCATTCGCTCCACGATCTCTAACGTTGTTAAAATAGACCGTATTAAGCTATTGCACAAACTAGTCTAGTGGCAGCGCAAAAAAGGCTCGTATTAATCTTCCTAAAAGCTACTTTCACCTTAAGGTGATCTATAAGCGAGTGTGTGCTCCAAAAACGATGACGGAATTCACATTTCATATAATATGATATATGATGTATGCGTTGAAATTTAGTCTCTCTCTACCACCAAAACGGATTAACGTTTTTGATGAAATCAATCTGCACTTTAATGAAATGCTCTATAGAATCTTACAGGTCCCGCCCCCAACGTTATAAATATCACCTTACCAAAGTTGCAAGCGTGGGTCGTAAACGTGTGTCTGGCTGTCCGAACGTGCGCGGTTTATAACGAAGTTGGTTAAGAAGGAAATGGCTTGAGTTCATTCACTATGATGGAGATATTTGAGCCAGCTCACGACTTTGTGACAGGCATTTGTCCATGATATTGTCTAAAGTACGGCTTAGCCTGGGTGGTGAGGTAAGCTAAACGCTATTGGCTATTTATAAAGGGGGTGGTTCCACTCGAAATGTCCTGCCCTGACTTCCTGTTTCAGTGGAAATGACCTCAACACATCTAATGTTACTGTGCCGTTAAAGGCACTTCATGGGGATGTTACGCTAGAGGTGCGCTTCAGGACCGCGATCCCGCAGGACCCAACAAAAAGGGAAGGAAGTCCAGAAAGACTTCATGTTGTGTTTTCATGGCAACGGGACAAGCTGTAATTTTACTTTAACTTGTTGAGAGAGAAGAAGGGTCTGGTGAGGGAACGACTGTTTGTAGCTTGTCACACAGACGTTACAGCTGTAAATGGATTAAAAAAAACAATGCATCTAGCACTAATAATATTTTAAATGGTTGCCAATTTGCTGTTGTATATGAGCAAGAAAACACTTCGGCATGCTGTTATTAGAAAACTCTAGTGAGTCTACTTCATGTCTGGACACCTCACACCTATTTTCCTCATGTTTTATTTCTTACTGCTTTTATCATGGTCATGGTGGAAATGGGATTAAATACTAGTTTAAAAAAAATAATTTTTTTCCCCCTTCAGCTGTACGTTTAAAAAAAATAAAAATATATTTTTTTTATAAGCTCTATGTGTTTGCTTTAACAGATGGAAATGAAGGGCCGTGTCCAATCCTGGCTTCTTACATCCTTCACAACTCGTTAGCGTACGGAGCTGACTGGTCACGGCTTCCCCTGAGCAGCCCTCCACCCTCCTCGCCTCCTGCAGATACACCAGCTACCATCACCCTCACAGAGCCCAGAGGCCACCTCAGGATCCAATACGAATCCCCGACTGCCAGCTTCGACACCTCACTGGAGGACGAGTGTGGACGCTACATCCCCGATCACACCGCTGCTGTCTCGGCTCCGGTTCCTGTCCCCGTCGTCGGAGACGACTCGGCCTCGTTATCCTGCCTGCTGGCGTCCTGCTCCTTCTACGACCACATGCTGCACGTGTGGAGATGGGACTGGAGTCCAGAGACTGAGACGCAATCAGGAGAGACCGGGCCTACTCCCTCTTCTTGAGGGGTCGTTTTTTGAATGGACACAGAACTATGGGTTCTTTTGAGAAGAGACAGTGTATTCTGGGAACTAAACAGATAATGTAGCTAATAAATATCCAGAGTTGGAACTTTTTTTTTGTCCTATTCATATAGGGCTGTAGATCTTCCAGTCTTTCCTTCACTTGAACCATTTACATACTTTTATATATTTTAGCTATGCACAGAAAACACATTTATAATGCATACAGATATCAATAAATTACACTTGTTTATTTTTTTAATTTCCCTGTTATTTACAATGACCGTATGCTGTGTGCACTGGGCTTCCACTTTTCATTTGAGCTGGTTTTAGTTCTTGTTGCCATTAAACGTGGTACATTTGATGATCTTTGATGAGGCCAATCTTTCTCGACTAAATGTACTGACTTACAAATCAATGCTAGATTCCACCCAAAGTTTAATCTGCTATAGAAATACTCCTTTAAGCTACGTTCACGCACAGAGAATGGATCACCGCAAGTCGGTGTACTATGGAGTTGCCAGTAGGCGTTCCTACTACTGGTTTCCATAGTAACATTCGTCAGCGGGAGGCGAAACTATTATTCCACTTTTGACAACAAACCAGTTTTCTTGACTTTAAAGTGAAAGATTCTGGAGTAAGGTTTAAGCAATTCTAGTCTATACTCAGTTTGTCTCACCGATCAATGCACAGTCACATTGTGTTTAACATGCACTGTATAGTTGTTTTATATCTCTGTTAGGTTTTGTGTTGTTCTCCCATTTGATCATGTGATCTCCGAATTAGAGGAAAATATGATAAGGAATTGCTTCACCAATGCTTTTAGGGGACTCATGGTGTATTTTAATTTATAGTATGAAAATCAAGGTTTCAACAGTACAATACCGGTCGGTGTCTACATGCAGAAATCCGTAAATGTCCCCCCCCTTCACAGTCCATTCATCACTGCAACATATTTAACGTACAAAGTTTTTGGGATACAGTTTGAACAGCTTCCCTTCCTGCGCCTTCTCTAGGCCGTATTTTTCCAGCTGTTGTGCATCAAACGTGCCGGCTTCAATGTCTCTGTGGATGTGCGGAGCCACGGCCTGGTTGAAGAGGCTCTCGGCTGTGACGGGCTGCTCCGAACCCCGCGGGCTCCTGTACGACACGTACGCCTTCAGCCTGAAGCCTCCCAGATCGGGTACGACGAACTCGGGGATCATTTCCCTGACAGGGACGAACTTCCTGCTGGAGGTGAGCACTCCGGCCGGCCTGGCTCCTCGACTTTTGTAAAAGGTCCTCGGGCCACGTTTGCTGGTGAACTCAGCTGTGCGGTCTGCTCCGCGGACCAGTCCTCGAGTCAGGGCCGAAAGCAGCCCCATTTTCTTTATTCACCTCCCAAACCAGATCGCCTAGGATTCAGGACAAAGCAATCTACTCACTAATGCATGAACGCTAACTCGGTTACAAATCACGAAAAAACTCGATCAGATAAGTTCTAGCTAAAGTTCACAAGAATATCCTTAAGCCAAGTTAAATCAATTTTAAATTAAATTTAGAAATTAGATTAAATTAGAAACTAGTTAAGCTCCACCCACACGGAGAATGACCTCGTATATAGTACACACATTTCATATATATATATTTATTTTAAATAACAGCCAGATGTCTTTTATTCATTAAACAATAAAGAAATTATTTTAGAAATACTCCTGTAAAAGTCTATTTCTTCACTAGATAGATTTTTTTGTAATTAAAAATGAAAGTATATTTAATTAGAAAAAGCTTCATTTGCATACATTGATGCAAATAATTTAATGCATTTTTTGTACTCACGTTTACAGCCTCTCCTTAAAATAATAATTATTATTATTATTATAACCAGGTGTTCTCTATTATTAATAATAAGAATAATAATAATATCAGGAAAAACACGTGCCTCGCGAGACCTGCTAATATTTAGCAAATGACCGTGTTGTGAGTTTGCGTTAGCATTTCAGCCATGCAATACGACTACACTAACAATAACAAACCTTCCAAACTCCACAAGCTAATATGTAAATGTTACATAAAAATAAAGCATAAAACTACAGTATAAAATCTCTCACTTTCTATTATTTTCCTTTTCGCCCACACTCACCTTCACAAAGCGTGTATCCTAAATGACGCTCTGCAGCTTGTGAAGTTCCGGTATGGGCGTTTCAAAGAACTCGTTCCTGATTGGTCAAAACGTTGCCTTCCCGCCCAATCGAATCATCGGACACTTAAAACTCTTTTTTCCCACCCATATTCTGACAGATCTCCCACCTCCTGCGCCACGATTGCTTATTACGTTATACTCACGCACGCTGTTAGCCAGTTAAAAGCTGTGCGTATAGAGTAATAAGCAATCGCAGAACAGGAGGCGGGATTTGACGGAAAACGTTTAGGGGACAAAAAAAAAAAAAAAATCAATCTGACGGCGTGCTTTGATTCAAGCAGGCAAAGTGTATAGTGTTGACAAAGGGAGGGTGAGGGTGGAGACTGGAGCAGAATTCAGTAAGTAATCTTTCTAAAAATCTTCCACTAATTTTTTAGAAGTGTTCTGTGAAAAGGATCTGTAACTCAAATGCTAGTGATTTTTACAACATTACAGCTCTTGTTGTTGTTTGTATTTATAGAGTGTCTTGGTTGCGCGTGCGGGCATGTTCACGTGTACACAGTGATCCCATGGACGAGATGAAGTTGAAGTTCATGTACTCTCCGTCATAGTAATAAACTGATCACCAGGTGTTCTCGAGACATCTCAGCTGGACTGTAGTTTTGTTCTCATCAAGTCGAGATTGACTTTATGTTGACTTTGACTTGACTTTGACCCCTGAAACACACACTGCAGTGGTGAGGGTCCACTTACACTGATCTCTGACAGGCCTGAGCATGGAGCAGTGAATCGACCCTCTTCCACTGATTCCCTTTGTGTTTGAGCTCTTTGAAGATCTTCTGTTCTAGGACGAGGTCTGAAACTGTGTAGTTGAAGTTTTGCACAGCCTTTTTATATTGCGTTCCTTCACCAAACCTTTCATGAGAACAATCAGATATCGGCCTAAAAGACTCGACCGATGTTGGTTCAGATTCGAATTTTGGTTGGCTCAGATAATTTTCCCAATTTAACAGTCACAGAATTAAACACGCTTATTTAGACGACGCAGATTGTCCTAAAGCATGTCATCATTCCATAGCTTGAGTTCTACGTAACTTGGCGAAAGGGACGGGTGATCTAGACTTTAAAACCGTATCATGATATTTCATGGTATTTCTTTCTTTCTTTCTTTCTTTCTTTCTTTCTTTGCGATGACGATATGAAAATAGCAACATTATAGTAACATTTTCTTTTTATCCACAAGTCACTATACAGTCTTGAGAGTCAAGGCAAACATTCATCCAAGAAAGTTTAAGCTTAATCCTGACCATCGTCGAATACTAAACTAGACCAATTTAATAGGCTGAATTTTTTTTTAGAATATTTATTTAATTCCCAAATTAAAAAATTCCAGTGAAAATGCACCAGAAACACTCATACTCACAGGATTCATAATCTAACCTCAGGCAAAACAAATGGAAATGTTGTATCCGAATCACTTCTATATTACGGAGGAAGCTCCTTTTTTGAGCATTAATTCTTCTTCCTTGTCTTGGGTAGGAACTCCGCCTTCCGCCATGCTTGTTCTCGTTCTACGTAGGAGATGTCCACGTTGCGGCGTGTAAACACGTCATCCACCGTATCGTCAATATCGCGGGATGACAAATTTTTATATCTTTATTTAAAAAAAACAAACAGCTGCCACTGTTGGGCCCTTGAGCGAGGCCCTTAACCCTCTCTGCTCCCGGGTCGCTGTATCATGACCCTACGCTCTGACCCCAGCTTCCTGACTTGCTGGGGTATGCGAAGAAAACTTTCACTGTTCATATGTATATGTGATCAATAAAGACTCATTATCATGAATGATATGATAAAGCACAGCCCTACTTACCAACTTGGTAGCTCTCAGAAAGTTGTGGGGATGTCGCTACTCACCTCTTTTAAACCTGTCCACATTTTGTCGCATTAGCACCTCACAGCTTTAGGGTCCCAGGTTCGATCCTGCGCTCAAGTTAATGTCTGTGTGGAGTTTCACTTCCCAAAAGCATGCCAGTCGGTGGATTGAAGACTCTAAATTGATCCTATGTGAGACCACATGACACTTTTTAATAGAACTTGACCGATTGATCGGCACGATAACCGATTGCTGGCAAAAATCCCCAGAAGTGTCCGCTGTCATTATACAGTATGAGAGCTGACAAATTTTGTTGTGCTATTTGAAGTGTTTTTTGGATCTCTCTGTTTTTATCTGTTATTTGATATGTTACTTTTTTGGTTCAGTTTGGATGTATATCGTTTATTTGAATATCAATGAATAATCTTTTATTTAAATATTTCATGGATTATCATGAATTAAATATTCATACACTTTAATATTTATGAACAGCTAATGTACATTCATATTTGTGTTTTTCATAAAAAAAAAAAAAAAAAAAAAGTGCAGTACATTTGTCATGAAATGAATTCAGTCGTCTTTTCCGTGACAGTAATGGACGGGAAACAAGAGGAAGACAGTTGCAGTATTTATCCAGTAAGTCTTTTTAATTTCTCCGCAGAACTTTGTAAGGTGAACAAATACTCTGTTATTTTGTTTCTAACCTGGTCTGTATTCTCTTTATCTCTGTAAAGGAAGAATTTGCGGTTATGTGTTACCAAACATACAGCCCGTGTTTGATTAGTGTTCACGTCTACAGCGTTCCTATGGAGAGATCTTTAGAACTCTTTTTCTAACCTGACGTTACAAAGTTATCTATTCATGCAGTTATATTGACTTACTCTACACTAAATAATCGAATAAACAGTATGATGTGCTAGTCTAATAAATTAAAAATGATCATCGTTGGAGAACTGCTGAGGTTTAAGAGGCATAAAATACTCCAGGATGTACCTTTATAGGAAAATAAACAACTTTTGGGTGGTAAGAGTAATTCCATTTCACATCAGGCTGCATCACACCACCCCATCACTAATTACTTTCCTATCCCAGCATGCCTCCTATTTTTATTCCGTGCTTAATAACAAGCCCTAGACTTCATCTTCTTTCCTCAGTACACAATACCATGCTGGTGTATTCTTCTAGGAGAGTGCGAGTGTGTGTTTTCCTTAATGGCTTTGATAACACGGGTTCTGTTCATTAGGTGGTTCTGCCCACCACGGAACAGATTAGGGCTCGGCTGCTGTACTTTTTGGAGGACCAGATGCACACCAGTATGGTAAGACTTCACATTCGTCTAAATCAATGTCACTTGTTGAAAATTTACAGCGTGTGATGTCCTGTTGTATGTTTTTGATGTTTCAGTGGACTGGTGTGCTGATCGGACTGGCAGCGGCTTTCTCACTCAGTGTTGTCATATTTTTGCTGTATAGAAGCTACAAAGCAAGTATGTTTGCCATGTATGTTTAATGCCGGTGAAATGTTTATTACTCAGTAATGAGTCTATATATTAAGGTGACGAGAGATGTGTCATATCTCGATCATTTTTCAGTATTAAAAGATTAGAACACAAGTCTGATCACCTTCCCTTGATGAGCTTCGCAATTATGAGACATTTACAACGGCTTGCTTGTACAAATAAATGCTTTGTCTGCTGTGGATACTTGACTCACTGTTTTACAGAACAGCAAACTGAAGCCCCCAGGTATCGCTTCAGGAAAAGGGATAAAGTGATGTTTTACGGACGAAAAATCATGAGAAAGGTACACCTTCTTGTGGATATTGCATATAATACTTGCATGCATCATGAAAACGTATTCATTAAATTTGACCACATTTTTTTATTTTACTATAAGATCATAGATTTTTGATTCAACATTTACACAAATAAAGGAAAAAGGAGGTCAAATAAAACCAAATCGGTTCATTAACAGATTTTAAGGTCCCATCAGTAACTTATTACGGTGAATAACAATGATTAATGAAAGTGCCAACCACTGAAGATATTCTGATACTCAGGAACGTGCATCAGAACTGATTAATAAGATGAAAGATATAACGGCTGATTCATATAAATGCTAGAATATTCTAGTGGAAGTAAGAGTGCTGCTATAGGAGAATAACAGCTAGGTGGGGTGATCCAGCCTGACGCAGGGTGGAGATGCTATTCCTAAAGCTATTTCTGTAAACAAAGAACGAATCCAAATCAAGATGTTACTTTATATCGCAATATTGATTGTCCTAGGAAAACCCTTCACATGCTGAGCTTTTGACTTTTTTTTTTTACTTTCTGAATACTGAAAACCGAAATATATTTTCCTTTCAAAAATATCTGTTGTTTCCCACCTGCAGTGATAGTTGATGTTTTTCCCCCCTTATACCACCATACATATCATTTCATCATATCTCCCCAGCCCTAGTTAAGGATGAACACTGTATGTGTGTGTGTGTGTGTGTGTGTGTTAAACGGTCATAGTTTGACACTGTGTATTTGCTTTAGGTGCAGACGTTGTCCTCTCCAGCCAATTCAGGTCCAGTGTCTCAAAAACGAACCAGAAAGAGACCCAAAGTTCTTTCAATTGCACGCAAGTACATAAACCCTTCCAGCTGTAGTCCAGTTATTAATAACCATTACCATTAGATATTTGAGACAAATGTCCTGTGTCACGCTTGCTTTCTTTGTTTCATCCAATAAGGATATTGCGTATTCGGCGGGAGCCGCCCACTCTTGAGCCCAAAGAGCCGCCTCCGTCAGTTCTGGAGGCAGATTTGACCGAGTATGACGTTCAAAATTCTCACCTGCCTTCTGAGGTCCTGTACATGCTGAAGAACGTCAGGTGGGTTCCATTCGAGACTTTCAAAGATGTGCAAAGGTTCAGTAGTTTTTCTAAATGTAATGTTTATATTTTTTTATCATTCACAGGTCAGTTTTTTGAGCAAATTTCAAGTCTTTCCTGACCATAGTAAAGCTGTGTCATGTGTTCTTCTGTGCTGTGCTCAGGGTTCTGGGTCACTTTGAGAAGCCCCTGTTCCTGGAGCTGTGCCGTCACATGGTGTTCGTGGATCTGCAGCAGGGAGAGGGACTTTTCCGGCCTGGAGACACAGACGACAGCATCTTTGTTGTGCAGAACGGCCGACTGGACCTCTGCGTTAATCAGAGTGTAGGTACCGGACCGTCAGAAACAACTTCAGTGCATGTAGGGGTAGAAAGTTTGGCAACTTTATACTGCACAGTATTCTATATACGTGTGTATCTCTCAAAGGGTTTGTGGGGGTGCATCGAAATATGAAAAACTACTAGTTCAAAGAACTAAAAAAAAATTTCCCATGAAAAAGCAGCAAGGTCAAACAACTGATAAAACTACCAGTCTAAACATTTACACACCTGGAGGTTTTGTTTGATTGCACGTTAATCACTATTCCTGCCGTAGACACAATAAAAAGTGGCAGTTAAGCTAGGCAAATATAAAATAAGTCTCCCATAAAAAACCTGAACGTTTATAATGGGTTATGAATAAGCTATTGAGCACTGGATCTCTATGATTAGTATAACTCTTGTAGGAAACTTGAGACAAGGTCTAGAAGTGTTTACAGATCTCCTTAGATAAACATAGAGTAACATATAATCAGTAGCATATTGTCCTAAGGTGTGTGTTGCTATGAACGAGTAAAGAATTTGTTCTTTCCTCTCAGGACGGCACAGAGCTGGTGGTAAAGCATGTTTTGCCTGGAGACAGCGTTCACAGTCTGCTTAGTATCCTGGACGTCATCACTGTAAGATTCATCACAGCTCCCATATATTATGCGACTCATTGAACTGCTACTGTGATGTTTGACGTCATGTGTTTGTCCTGAATAGGGATATCCAGCCCCCTATAAGACAGTATCAGCCCGCGCTGCAGCTCCATCCACCGTGCTCCGTCTCCCTGCTGCAGCCTTTCAGTCCGTGTTTGAGAAATATCCTGAAACTCTGGTCCGAGTCGTTCAGGTACTGATTATTCCGCACAGCAAATCGAATGCGATTCAGTCATGCAGTGAAAGATGGTGGTGTGGTGGTATAGTGGGTAGTGTTACCACGATACAGCTCCAGGTTCCTGGGTTCGATCCTGAGCCGCGGTTACCATCTATGTGAGGTTTCACAGTGTCATGTTCTTCCCTGTCTATGAGGGTTTCCTCTGGAATCTCCCACTCCCAAAAAACAAGCCAGTGGGTGCATTGGCTACCCTAAATTGCTTCTAGGTGTGTGTGTGTGTGTGTGTGTGTGTGTGTGTGTGTGTGTGTGTGCATGATTCCCTGAGATGGACTGGCATCTCATCCAGAGTGTGTCGTTTCCCAGGATAGTCTCTGGATTACTCAAGATGTTCTGAAGGTCTGAATATATTTTAAAGGCATGTCAACCAATCACTAAGTCTAGTAGTATAGTATACAATAAGATCAAGGATGGACCAGCAACTGAACCCTGGGGAACTCCCATAGTGAAGCTGTAGCTTGTGTAAAAGGTTAATTGACTTAAATTTGTGAAGCAAGTAGCCACATTATCTAACGAGCAATAACACACACGGCCGGTCAAAAGTTTGGGGACACCCGACTGAAATGTTTCTCATGATGTTAAAAACCTTTTGATCTGAAGGTGTGTGATTTAATGTTTGAAATCGGTGTTGTAGACAAAAATATAATCGTGCCGACGTATCCATTTCTTTCATTAGAAAACGAACATTTTATTTACAAAAAATATTTTTTTAGAACGGATGACTCATAGAGAAATATTCCGAAAAGCAGCCGATAAGAGTCCGGCGTCGGTGTGAACTACTTTAATACTGTTTAAAAAGCATCTCAGGGAGATTCCTCAAGAAACCGGATGAGAAAATGTCTAGAATACATTTCTGGAATTTCTAGGCAAAAAGGGTGAGTACTTTGAAGATGCTAAAATACTAAATTATTTCGATTGATTTTGGATTTTTTTTTCACAGCATTATTCCCATAGTTCCACTTGTGTTACTTCAGAGTTTTGATGACTTTATTATTATTCTAAAATGTGAGGAAAAAAAATCTAAATAAAGATTGAATGTGTGTAAACTTTTGCAAGCACTGTTATGAAAAGATAGAAATTGCAGTTGGAAGACATTTGGGTAAAAATGTACCAACAGTCATCACTCTAAGTACAGTTTGAAAGTAAACAGGGGAACTTCCATTTGGAAATCCATCCATCTTCTATACCGCTTATCCTCTTCAGGGTCACGGGGAACCTGGAGCCTATCCCAGGGAACATCGGGCACAAGGCGGGGTACACCCTGGACAGGGTGCCAGTCCATCGCAAGGAGCACTCACATACATACACACTCACACACCCATTCATACACTTTCAGACACTTTAGACACGCCAATCAGCCTACCATGCATGTCTTTGGACTGGGGGAGGAAACCGGAGTACCCGGAGGAAAGCCCCGTTGCACGGGGAGAACATTCAAACTCCACACACATAGGGCCATGGTGGGAATCGAACCCCCGGCTCTGGAGGTGTGAGGCGAATGTGATAACCACTAAGCCACCATGCGCAGCTTTTGGAAATCCATTAATTCATTTAAAAAAAAAAAAAACATTTACAAAACAACTTTTGTATGTTGGATGTTGATTTTTAATGTGTGTGTCTTGTACAGATCATGATGGTCCGTCTGCAGAGAGTGACCTTCCTCGCCCTGCACAACTATCTGGGGCTGACCACCGAGCTGTTCAATCCGGTCAGAGCCTCAATACTCCACCTGACATGCACGTGAAAACATGCTGACAGAAAAGTGTCACATATTGAAATATCCATATCAAGTTCACATATTTGAAAGGAAGGACTTTTAGATAACACTGAAGCGTTCGTGCAGACAGATCATTGTGTTAGGGAAACTTCTCTTGAAAATCGTTTATCAGTTATTGCAATTGATAAATAAAGGTAATTAGCACCGCTAGTCATTTTTTGACCCGACACTTCTCTGATTTTCACCTCGTATGCTTGTTGTTAAAAGATCAGCACCTTGATATTTAATATCTAACGTCCAGATGTGTGTGCTGTGTGTCTCAGGAGAGTCAGGCCGTTCCTCTGGAGAACGTGGCCAAGGTACTGGGTGACGGAAGCCCAGGCCGAAGCCATCGCAGACTCTCGTATACCGGAGAGGAAGCTCTAGCTGAGAAACTTGCTCACGGAAGCACAGAGAAGAAAACCGAAGCAGGTCTGTCTTCTCCTCTTAGTTTTGTGGAATGGTATGAAAAAGTCAGGATCTGTTCATCGTGCCATCAAACATTACACTTTTCTTTAGCGGATTAAAGATTTTGTTGATAAAGTTGTTACTTCAGTGGTTAAAAAATAAATAAAATGGTACCCTTTGATGTACTGGTGTTCAGTCCATGGTGTATTCCCACCTCACGCCTAGTGTTCCTGGGATTGGCTCGGGATCTATCACTGACCAGGATAAAGGCTGTGACAAGCCCCACTGGCACCGTTAATGCTGCGTAAATGATGTGTAATTTTGATTCTGGTCATTTCAGGTGAGGGGAAGCCCAGACCGATGCAGAGTCCCTCAGCGGTTTTCAGGAAATCTCGTTCCATGTCCACGCCGCTAGAAAGCTCACTTTCAGGTAGTTTGATTACAGGCCCTTCTCATTATCTAAGCACATCTGATGGAGTACTCCATTCATTGACTTGGACAGTTCTGTGGGTGGAAACGCCTTGTTGATAATAAAGGTCAGAGGAGAATGACCAGACTGGTCATAAATGAGCAGTTGTGCAGGTGTTCTTATTAAAATGTTCAAGTTGTTGGATAGCTAAATGCTGTAGTGAAGTGGACATAAGCCTCATCAGCTCAGACTAATAAAAACCTGATAACTGATAACGTCTTTCCCAGAGTGAACTTAGAATTCTTTAAAATGTCATGTTTCCTTCCTACAGCAGGAGGCAGTGATCTCAACACTGCCTTTGAGGAAGGGACTCTTCAGAAAACTGAACTTCCTGTCATGCATAAGGTACTTTCACGTATAATTTACAACCTGACAACTTTTACACGATTTCTAAATGTGTTTTTGCTTTAAAGATTTTCTTCTTCTGAATTCTCAAGTCAATTCTGAAGAAGACCGTGACCATGCAGCCTGCTCCATCTGCCGTGTACCACTACTCTGACACTGGGGGGCACTCCGGCAACGTCCACCACAACAAAGTCAACGCCATCTTTCAGGCTGCCAAGAAGGACCTGCTCAAGATCATTCAGCTCCAGGCAAAGCTTTGTTCTGCATGGAATAATTAAACGAATACAATCCTGTGAGTATGGAGTCACGCCTCAGGCTTTATAATAATATTGATTCGTCTTTGTCCTCCAGGACCCAAGTCTTCTGGAAGGCAGAGTTACTCTGAGACAAGTGAAAGCTGGAAGTGTGGTAGCAAGCCAAGGAGACCAGGTCTGTAGTGATATTCAACCCAGGTGTTCAACATTATGAGAGCACATCATCTTTCGGTCTTTTCTGTAAAACGTCTGCCTCGAGTTACGTACAGTATATTACGCTTGATATGTAAAATTTATCGCTTGTAATTTACCCGTAAATAGTTCCCATGTAGGGAGGCATGGTGGCTTTCTGGTTAGCACGTGTGCCTCACACCTCCTGGGTTGAGGTTTGAATTCTGCCTCTGTCTGTGTGCGAGGAATTTGCACGTTGTCCTCGCGCTTCGAAGGTTTTTTCCGGGTACTCCAGTTTCCTCCCCCAGTCCTAAGGCATGCTCTGTAGGCTGATTTGCATTTCCAAATTGTCCGTAGTGTGTGAATGGGTGTGAGATTGTGTTGGCACCCCATCCAGGGTATACCCCACCTCGTACCCTGAGTCCCCTGGGAACCCCCCTCACCCCAGATATTTGACCCCCCCCAATATTTCACACTCTGTGACGTTTCCTTTCAGGACGTGAGCATGCAGTTTGTGATCTCTGGCATGCTGCATGTATACCAGCGGATGATCGACAGAGATGAGGACTCGTGTCTGTTTGTGACTCACCCGGGTGAGCTGGTGGGTCACCTGGCCGTGCTGACTGGGGAGCCGCTCATCTTCAGCGTGCGTGCTCACCGTGACTGCAGCTTCCTATCCATCTCCAAAACACACTTTTATGAGTAAGTAACACCCCCCCCCCCCCACCCCCACACACACACACACACAATGGTTTTGCACACAACTCTGCACTCCACTCTATGATAATGCTTTTTCTTTGGCAAGATTAGACAAGATTTTTACAGTTCCGTCTCCTACCCATCACTCTGTCTCTTTGACATGATATCACTCTGCTGCGTGTGTTTATGGCATAATCTTGAAGGTATTGAAAGATTTCTCCATGGCAACAATGCGCATCTAAACCAGTAATTAGATCTCCCTAAACGAAATCTAGCCCGTCAGGTAGATTTTACTGACATCCCATACATTTCTCATGAATGTTTTGTTATGTATAATGGGCCGTATTCAGAGATTCTCTGGGCCTCTCCATTTAGATTATGCAAATCAGTTGTTGCCAGATGTTTCTTGAGTAGAAGCGTCCACCGCATGGTCTAGAGCTCTGCCGTTAAACACGCGCACTTGCCTTTAAGCCTGAAAAAACAAAATAAAAAATCAGGGATTCAGACTGATGAAGCATTTTTTTCTTTGCTGTCAAATGCAATACAATGTACCATAAAAGTAAGACATCATTTAGAAATGAAAAAAAAAAAAAACCTAATGCAACGATGTATGAGACGATGGCAAGCATTGAAATAAATATCTAATAATTATCACATTAATCACTGCAAAATTGGTTTCAATTTAACAATACGGCTTATTCAGCAGCTTATAAAATAGCACTTGATGCAGCACACCTTTTGCATTTTATTATTTAATAACATTCACTGACAGTTAATTGTACTTGGCTAATTTGTCTGCTATTTTGAATGGTCAGATCAACTAAAATGTCAGGCAGCGGAGGCGGGGACGGTTGCGGGTTAAGAGCCTTTCATTTGAAACAGGCGGACAAACCTGAAACGTGAAGCAGAATCAAAGTCAGAATACAGGAAGGAGTCAGGTGACGATGCGTTCAACCAAGAAATGTAATCAGGTCCATGAACACTAGAGCAAAGGCTTGGTATTGCAGGTACGGGACGCTGAGCATCTACATAGTGTAATGTACAAATAAATACGAAGGCTTAAATACAAAGACTGATGAAGGGGCGACCTAAAAGCAGGTGAAAGTAATCATGATACACTTGGGAGACAACCAATGACGAGACATGGGCGGAGACAAGGCATGAACTGAAACAAAATGCACATGGCAATGTAAACAAACACTTGACCACACGTGTTCATTTGATGCAGTCTGATATAAAGACAATCTGCCCATGGTTTGAAGGATAATCTGACCAAGCACTTATCTGCACAATTGTTTTATGGATAAAATGTAATGGCTCACTTGAATTTATAATATTTATCCATTATAAAATATAAATAAATGAATTGTGTCATTGTTTTGTATTTAACACTGACCTAAAACGGCATCCCATAGATTCGATGTTTAAAAGATAAACATCGGTGTGACGTATTGTGATCACATCGCACTGTCGGATATTATTGAGAGAAATAATCACACGTAACTGAGACACACAAACACCACTAAAAGCTACGTGTGCAGTTTTGGTATTACAGTAAATCCACTCTGTAAACGGCGCAGCATGTTGTTCTGTTGTTATCAGGGTTTTTTTTTTATGTTTATTAAAAAAATTGTTGATGTGTCTCCTCTCTACCAATGCTGCATTCCTGGAGTCTGCTATTGATTCACTCATAAATGATACACCCCCCAGGTCTCTTCCTGGGAGATATTAACGTGCAGTGACGTGCTCATGTGAGTAATAGTCCTGGAGATGTTGGTCTCCACTGTTCTGGCAAAGGTCACGTGTGATTAATATCCAGAAAATGTCAGCCATTGATTTTTCTTGAAGATCTCATGGCTGCGTCTGACAAACTGTTTTGCATCTATAGCAGTGTGGGTGAACGTTTTTTCAGAGAGTTTTAAACTGAGTAAAACCTGCGTTGGGCCATTGAAGCGCAAATCAGTATTTATTATTCTTGTAGGACGGATATTCATGCATTGGTTTTGTGGAAAAATAATTTTTTTGTGGTGGTTTTGTTTTTTTTTTTTTTTTTTTTTTTTTTTTTTTTTTTTTTTTTTTTTTTTTTTTTTTTTTTTTTTTTTTTTTTTTTTTTTTTTTTTTTTTTTTTTTTTTTTTGTTTTTTTTTTTTTTTTTTTTTTTTTTTTTTTTTTTTTTTTTTTTTTTTTTTTTTTTTTTTTTTTTTTTTTTTTTTTTTTTTTTTTTTTTTTTTTTTTTTTTTTTATTTTTTTTTTTTTTTTTTTTTTTTTTTTTTTTTTTTGGGGGGGGGGTGGGAGCATGGAACCTATCCCAGGGAACTCCGGGAACAAGGTGGGGGACACCCTGGACGGGGTGCCAACCCATCGCAGGGCACAGTCGCACACATTCACACACTATGGACAATTTGGAAATGCCAATCCGCCTACGAGGCATGTCTTTGGACTGAGGGAGGAAACCGGAGATAGAAAAAATTTCCTATTGACTTTATTCAGCTAATGCAGTGACTTCACAAGTGATATCTTGAAGAAACAGCACCATGGCCCATAGCCGAAACGTTCATCAATGACTTGCTGACAGTTTGTCAAGGTCACAAGCACGTTAGAAACCTTTTTTTTTTTTTTTTAAGAATATATTAAATGACCACTGCTACACAGTCATCCATCCAAAACGAATTCATACTCATTCATTTGACCCAGTCTTTATTAATGCACTTAACTAGCTATCTAGCTAGACATCCCTTCTCTCATTATTATATTACAATAGCTAAGCATTTTTAGGACATGGGACTGGGCAAGACACTTGTGTGGTGGACAAGCTAATGTATCCACTGTATGGAGTGTATGTGTGTTTTGACTATTTGATGTTGCACACACATGTAGGATGATGCGTGAGGAGCCACAGGTGGTGTTGAACGTGGCTCACACAGTGGTACGCAGACTCTCGTCCTTCGTCAGACAGATTGATTTTGCACTCGACTGGATGGCAGTGGAAGCCGGAAGGGCTGTCTATAGGTACCGTCTCTCTCACTATCTCTCTCTCTCTCTCTCTCAAATAAATCCGACTTCGTCCAAGAGTGTGAAATGACGACTGTAATTACTAAACCATCTTTCCACGCTTGATTATGCACCTTACTATTCATTAACAATGGGGTCTATAGGGTCTGTATCTGTCTCTCTATCTCTCAGGCAGGGTGAAAAGTCAGACAGCACCTTCATCGTGCTGAGCGGCCGTCTGCGCTCCGTCATCATGAGGGAGGACAAGAAGAAAGAGCTGGCTGGAGAGTACGGGAGAGGCGACCTCATCGGCGTGGTAAGACTCCTCTCGCTGTTCGTAGTTAAAGAGGCTAATATGGTGCTACTGATCCCTATTACCATCTCACATTGTTCCCTAGGTGGAAGCTCTGACCCACATGAACCGAGCCACCACTGTTCATGCAGTGAGAGACTCCGAGCTGGCCAAGCTGCCTGAAGGAGCTCTGATCTACATTAAAAGAAAATACCCTCAGGTTCCAGCAATCAGCATTAATAACACACTAACCTTACATGGAGGGAAGTTCTAAGCTTCACGCTGTTGTGATTTTTAAACAGGTTGTGACTAGACTGATTCATCTGCTCGGTCAGAAGATCCTGGGAAACATGCAACAAGTCAGTGGACCGTTATCAGGTGTGTGAAGAGCTGCAGGGAGAAACCGGTGTATTTTACCCTTGACTTTAGTATGAGATCGTACTGTATTATTGAGGAAAAAGAAAAGTATACTATTAAAGTATATCTATTTAAAAGAAAATAGATTGTCAGCATATGTGTAATCTGTCAGTACTTGTATCTTTTATCAATAGCAGTAATCAAGATCACTCATGTGTTAGACAGCTCTTTGTTTTTATAGGATAATACAGAATTGTAGTGGATTTATGCCTTTTTCGTACTAATACTACTCTGCTGCTACTACTGTTACTGTGTAACTAACTTTAAAGTCGCTCAAGGAGGAGGTGGGAACCGGCTGAACATAAACATAAAGTTTAATAATCAACAGAACTCAAACAGAACAGAAAACACACAAATGTAACACAAAGCACACATGCGTGTCTCTCTCTCTCTCTCTCTCTCTCTCTCTCTCTCTCTCTCTCTCTGGTGCTTCCAGCTACTCCTTTATCTCTCTGTCTTCCACGGATTAGCCAAATCAGTGCCAGGTGTGCATCCTCATAATCTCGCTTCTCCTTCCTCCTCGTCACATACTGCTACTACTACTGCTACTCCTCCTCTTCCTCCTCCTCCTTCTACTGTTTCTACACCTCCTACTACTACTGGTACTTCTACTCCATCTCCTCCTCCTCCTCCTACTACTGCTCCTTCTCCTCTTCCTCCTCCTATTACTACTACTCCTGCTCCTTCTCTTCCTCCTCCTCCTATTAATACTACGCCTGCTCCTTCTCCTCTTCCTCCTCCTCCTCCTCCTATTACTACTACTCCTGCTCCTTTTCCTCCTCTTCCTCCTCCTCCTATTAATACTACACCTGATCCTTCTGCTCTTCCTCCTCTTCCTCCTCCTCATACTACTACTAATCCTGTTCCTTCTCCTCCTCCTATTACTACTAATGCTGCTATTACTAAAACTGCTGCTGATGCTGCTATGGCTGATACTTTTACTACTACTACTGCTATTACTACTACTACTGCTGATACTTTTATTACTACTCCTGCTTCTACTACTACTGCTGCTGCTGCTGCTGCCTCTACTACTAATATAGCATTGATAAATTTGACTAAATATTTATAACATTTATTATTTTATTTGAACATCTGTTATTGTATTTTGCATTTCTCCCTTCATGGCTACACCCCTCCTAGCTCATGGTCGGGGTCTGCACTCTTCTGGCAGTAAGTGGGACACGGGTAATCCCGTCTCCAACCTGTGCACCGTTTCCATCCTGCCTGTTTCTGATGATGTGCCCATGACATCCTTTGCTCTGGAGCTGCAGCACGCTCTCAGCGCTATTGGTAACTTCACCTCACAGCCTTATACAAGGCCATGTCCCATTGTACGTTTGTATTAAAAATAGATCAGTGCTAAATGTCTAATATTTTTCAACTTCGGTTTGGCTTAGCTGACCTAATGTATATGAAAAATCATTTTAATATACGTTACATTTATTAATGTACAGACGAGTGACAAGTGAAATATCCGAGTGGAGAAAATACTCAGTCTTAAGGAGGAGAAAGAGAAGATTGGTTATTTTAATAAGCTAATAGATATCAGAAGGATATCTGTTTTTAAGTGACAAATGATCATGACCTTGTCCCTATCCCAGGCCCCACTTTACTCTTGACCAGTGACACCATCAAACAGCGCCTGGGTGCCGCAGCACTTGACAGGTCAGCCTGGTTGTTCATCCAGCGTTCATGTTGCACAGCCTCTCTCTTCCAGTACTGTATCTCTGTGACTTATACCGTCCTGTCTCATGTCCAGCGTTCATGAGTATCGGCTGTCCAGTTGGCTCGGCCAGCAGGAGGACATCCACAGGATTGTTTTGTACCAGTCAGACAGCACGCTGACGCCGTGGACGCAGCGCTGTATCCGCCAGGCCGACTGTATTCTCATTGTGGGTTTGGGAGAGCAGGAGCCCGCTGTGGGAAAGGTACACACACACTATACACTATACACACTGCACTTGATTTTTTTTGTTACTTATATGTTGGAAAAAATGTCTTTTGGTCGATATTCATAGAATCATATGCACATTGGATCTCTTTTATCAAGCTGGATAAAAACAAATCTCTTTGTAAAACATTCTCAGGAGCATTTACACTAGAATTGTGGTATATTGTGGAAAAGTTCGTTTTTTTGCATAATTTTATTGTAAAAGTGCAACTTTCATATATTCTAGATTCATTACACAGAAAGTGAAATATTTCAAGCCTTTTTTTTGTTTTAATCTCCATTATCTCAAAATATTAGAATAAAGAATTTATAATACTGAAATGTCGACCTGAGAGCTCTAATCAGCGAATGAATTCAAAACAAAAGCTCTGCAAAGCTTTCCTGAGCCTTTAATCTCAGTCTGGTTCCGTACACACATCCACAATCACGGGGAAGATGAAGGTAAATGTTGCATTTCATTTGGAAATCAAGGTCCCAGAGTCTGGAGGAAGAGTGGAGAGGAACAGAATCCAAGTCCAGTGTGAAGTTTCCACAGTCAGTGATGATTTGGGGTGTCGTGTCATCTGCTGGTGTTGGTCCACTATGTTTTCTCAAGCCGAGAGTCGATGCAGCGTCTACCAGGAGATTTTAGAGCACTTCATGCTTCCATATGCGCTTTATGGAGATGCTGATTTCCTTTTCCAGCAGGACTCGGCACCTGCCCACATTGCTGAAACTACTAGTAACTGGTTTGCTCTCCATGGTGTTACTGGGCTTGATTGGCCAGCCGACTCGCCTGCCCTGAACCCTATAGAGAATCTACGAGAGACACCAGACCCAACAATACAGACGAGCTGAAGGCCGCTATCAAAGCAACCTGGGCTTCCATAACAAACACCTCAGCAATGCCACAGGCTGATTGCCTCCATGCCACGCCGCACTGATGCAGTAATTCATGCAAAAGGAAACCGACCAAGGATTGAGTGCATAAATTAACATACTTTTCAGAAGGTCGACATTTCTGTATTATAAATTCCTTTTTAATCTATTAACCAGTGAAACATATTACTAAGTTTTGAAAAGATGAGGACCCTGTCCTGCTACTAAAAGTGTGCTGGGATGGTATATTGTGCAACATGAAGCTCACAGCAAATCTCAATTCTCACAAGGATGCATTTCATGTCCTCCTGTCCTTCCGAGTCTGTTCTTTCATGGTAGCCTGGCAAGACCGGTGTTCACAAGAACGCAAGATCATTCCTTGTGTTCTAACATTGTGAAACAGCCAGTGTGTGTCTTTGATAGCTGCAGTGGCTGAACTGCATTATTGGAGCATTTAGTGCAAGGCATGATTAGGAAGCACTCTTTTACCGTTTAGTCATCATTTTATTATTTTCATCTTGCCTTTTATGGAGTTTTGTGGGCGGCACTAATTGTGAATCAGCTTTGTCATGAACATGCACAGTCATTTTGAGGTGATTGGCATCTTTCAACATATGCACATGAGTACAAACATCATCAGCATTTCCCTGTTTCAATTTTAGTTTGGTTTGACTTAAAAATAACAAACAAACAAACAAACATTTATACACAACTTTACCAAAAGACTGATAAATGAAACCAGTCATGTATGTACTGTGTGTGCATTGTGTGCCCACTGAGCATTCACTGCCACGTCTCCAAGTGGAACATGTTAGCAATTAGCACTGTACATAAACCAGGACATTTCTATAAGTGTTAAATGAAACCCTGCCCCCTTGCATTACACAACTACACCTGCCTATTTAACTCAGTGTCTAGATAATGAAAATTACAGGCAGTAATTACAGCTAGAGCCGCAGAGCTTTCTTTTCATATATTACACGTTCCGCAATGTAGAAGTTGATGTCTTGACATCTGCAATTTGTGTAAAAGAGCTTCCAAAGCCTTAATGACACCTTTTGAGCATAAAATCTCACACTGAATTTCAAAAGCTAACATTATTCACCTTTTTGCTTTTGCCTTTTCTTCAAGACGAAGGCATGTGATGTGTACAGACTTGAGGAGTCATGCTAGGTGTGAAAATGTCCTCTATTGATTTTTGTCAGTGGAACGAGCTTTTAGAACATGACTACAGCAGTGCAATCAACGATGTATTAACAATTACAAATGACTAACAATAGCATTACTGGAAGATAATTAACCATTAACAGGCAGGTTGTAATCATTATTATATTAATTATTAAGAGATAAGTTGGGAATCAAACACTTGGGTGCTTGCTCTTATAGGAAAATAATCAGTGATACGGTCAACCACCCCAAAGATGATTCTTTTCCCAGCACCTCCTGAAGTGTTTTATTCCTCTTATACTGCAGCAATTTTACCAACAATTGCATCTTTTTTTTAATTGTTTGTTTGAAATGACATTTTTTGTTGTGGAAATCCCCAAAACAAGTTAGTTCTTGCCATAAGAAGTCGTTCTCTCACTCTCTCTTGATGTTAATAAGACAAAAAATCCCCTACAGTTTGTCATGTTATCGAGAATAGTGATGTGCCATTCATGAACGATTCGTTCATTTTGAACGAATCTTTAAAATGACTCGGGAACAACAGCTTGTCTCAATGAGCGATTTTGTTCATTTTTGACCGCGCATGCGCTGCAATGTTCCCATAGGTTTTGTACAGGAATCAGAAACGATCAGTTCACGTCTCGAATCTTCGGGTTCGAGTCGTTCGTTCATCACGTCACAAGACTGCATTCAGCCTTCAGTATGCGGCGGTCACAGGATGAACGAACAACTCGTACCCGAAGACTCGAGCCGTGAACTGATCATTTCTGTTTCTGGGGAACAGACGTGACAAATGTGACGTGACAAAAGAAAAGAACGACTCGGATGAGGAGGCGAGGTGAACTAACAGACTGCATAGCCTGAAGATCCAGCTAAGCTGTTAATGAATCATTTCTGTTTCTCAGCATTCAGCCTTGGCTGCATTAGCCTATAGTTTATTTTTTATTCCAAACGTGATCAATGTTTGCGTAACTACTAGATGTGTTCTGGAATTGAACATGTAACATTTTAATGATATTCTGCGGAAATGAACGAAGTGACTCGAAAAAGATTCGTTCATTTTGCTGAATGAGATTCAAAGATCCGAGTCAGTAAGATGATCCGAACTGCCCATCACTAACCGAGAAACCGCAAACTCTTCTGTCCTGAAGACTTTACCGTGTTAAAAAAAAAAACTTCAAGCGCTGACACTGGAGACTCCTTCTAAAAATGTCTCTATACAGGCAATTTCACTTTAACCAGCAACACCTAACTAAAAATAGCTTTAGCTTTGAATGTTACAAGGCACTGACGCCTTGGGACTCATTAAATGTCTCCTTGCAGAAAAAATCACTTCACTTCAACAATTACACACATTTTTATAATCCATTAATGTAGTCATTAAAGTTATTTCAATGGAAACAATCACATATTAGAACGTGTACATTAATATAAATTACTGTTAGAGCTGCCGTTTTAGAAAATGAATCAACAATCAGTGTCAGGAATTGAGTAGCACTGATATTATGAACCCTCATATGCATCTTTTTGTCTGCTGTAGCTGGAGCAGATGTTGGAAGGCAGCGCGGTTCGGGCTCAGAAGCAGCTGGTGCTCCTGCATCGGGAGGACGGACCTCCACCTAGAGGAACAGCCGAGTGGCTCAACATGCGCAGCTGGATCTCCAGACACCTGCACCTGTCGTGCCCTCGCAGGGTTTTCAGCCGCAGGAGTCTGCCCAAGCTGGTGCCCTCATAACATTTTAAAACTAACTGCTAGTGCTAGGTCCTGATCTGAGACACACAGCCAGTCTATGCTAAAATGCTAATCTCAAAGTTAACACCAGCAAAAGCCATTTGATTGCACTGAATTTCTGCAGTAATTACAGGTGTGTGAGCTAATCTCGTATCCTCTCCTCTCTCACTTTCCTCTTGTCAGAGAGAGATGTATCAGCGTGTGTTTGAGAAGCCCCCAGACCGCCACTCGGATTTCTCACGCCTGGCTCGATTGCTGACAGGCAACGCCATAGCCCTGGTGCTGGGGGGAGGAGGTGCTAGGTACTGCTCTCTCTCTCGCTCTCTCTATGTCTTTCTTGCTCTTTCTTTCTCTTGCTATCTCTCTCATGCCATAACATATCCTACATAACATTTGGAACTGCTGATGTTCTGGGATTTTCACTCACAGCAGTCTCTAGAATTTACACAGAATGGTGTGAAAACCAAAAAAAAAAAAAAACTTCCACTGAGTGTCAACGCTTTGTTGATCAGAGAGGTCAGAGGAGAATGGCCAGACAGGTTTGAGCTGACAGGAAGGCTACATTAACTTAAATAACCGCTCTTTACAACCGTGGTGAACAGAAAAGCCTCTCAGAAAGCAAACCACACCAAACCTTGAGTCAGATGGGCTACAACAGCAGAAAATTGCACCAGGTTCCACTCCAATCAGCCAATCCTCCAGAAGGTTCGAAGTAAAGTGTGTTCTGAGATACTTGTCTGCACACCATGCTTGTAAAGAGTGTTTATAATTGCAATTAACCAAGTGAGTAGTAGAGGTGTAGCAGAGGTAAGGGAAAAATAGAACGCAATAATGTAAATACACATGTAAAATACAATGAAACCGAAGTTTTTCTGCTTTTATTTATTTTTTTTTTTTGCAGCGAAAGCAGTGGTCCGAACAACAATGAACAAAGATTTTCTCCAGGCAGAATAGCCAGGGGGAAAAGACGTGGGATGTTTGGTTCTCGAACCAATGACTTTCGCTTCGTGCCAATTTGATCTAAGTGAACTTTGAACTGTGTATTCATGAGGTACAGCCTTGTGAGTCAATAGGAAACGAGTGGGCGGGACTGTGGCCTCTTCGGTCACTAAAAAAATGCAGGAAATGCTAATGATCAGCTGCTGTTTTCACACTGTTGCTTGGCATACAGCAGAGAGAAAAATTAGCCGTCTTTTCCCGTCTCTACTTACTAGGATTTTCTCAGAACTCTCGCCGTAAATGTAGCTTTGCAACCTAACTGTACGTGCATGTGTTTGTCTGTCTGTGTTTTTTACTCTGAAACATGTGTAGGTTGTATTATACGGTATATTTCAGTCGTCATCCATGATGTGAAAGTTTACTCAGCTGGCTATGCAGTATGTGCACATTATTGGTGCAATATTACATTCCTTTCAGCTGACTGACCTTCTCCACCCTCCAGAGGCTGTTCTCAGGTGGGCATCATTCGCGCTCTGTGTGAAGCAGGGATTCCCATTGATCTGGTGGGTGGCACTTCTGTCGGCTCCCTGATGGGGGCTGTGTTTGCCGAGGAGAGAAGCTACAGCCGGATGAGAGTCCGAGCACGCGAATGGGCCATCGTGAGAACAACAATCAATACATTTCTGTATGCAGTACTGATTTGAACTGTCGTATCTTTTCAAACACTCTGTTTCCCATCTGCTTTCTAGGAGTTTGGGTCAATGTTTAAGAAGATTCTGGATCTGACATATCCAGTGACCTCCATGTTTACCGGGGCGTCCTTTAACTCCAGCATCAGTGCACTGTTTAAGAACAAACAAATTGAGGTGTGAACGTTTTAGCTCTAGATTAAGGTTCGTCTCTGATTCAAGTTTAGAATACGCTAAATACCAGCTCTTTCTCGGAGCCCTCAGTCTTATCATCTGGAGAAAATACACATTCTGTTCTTTCTTCTGGCAACAATATTATATTTTCAGCCAAAAATATTTCATATTTTCAATATTCTATTTAAATGAAAGGTTTCTTTAACTAACATTACTTACTGTATTAGTTAACATGAACATAGCATACACTTCAGCAGAAGTAAAGTATAAATAATGTTTAAAATGCACGAACATATAAAATTGGTGTTTCTATTAATGTGAACGAAATACTGTCCTGTAACATCTACAGTAAGCAATCAGTTTTATTCCATCCATAACATAAATGAGCAGAATTTTTGGACTAAAAGCTAATCATCTGTTACTACTATATTAATTACTTTTATTAATGGTGTATTGGTTTATTTATTTTTACTTTCATGGTTTGTTTACTGTATGCTGAATGAATGCTCGTTAAGGGAATCTTATACCGCGCCACTGCTGCATTCTCGATTCTGATTGATAATTTCGTAATTTCGTCTCCCGGCCGAATCATTGGTTTATATTAATGCAGTCACTCTAATATGATCTAGTTTCTATAGTAGCAACAAACACAGGGACTTGCATCGTGAATGCTAAAAATGTGTGTAATTGCTGATATGGTGACGTTTTCTGTGAGGATTTGGCATTAAGGAGTCTTGTAACAGTCAGAATTAAAGCTGGAATTTTTAAGTTTTCCGACATGGGAAAGCATTAAAGACAGAGGATTTTCCATCACCCCATATTATCATTGATTATTTTCCTGTAGCAGGTTTTATTCCTTATTTAATACTGTACAAAACGTTACCAAAAGTATATAATACGAATTTCATTTAAAGTTTAAGATACCTTAAACAGCTCTAATTTACAGTAATACCATGCCATGAATATAGTACGTTTCTTTATTTAAGGCTTGAGTCGACATTTTCTGGCCCTGAAATTAGCTCCACCCCAGACAACTCCTGCCTCTGCGATGAACTCCTCCCCCCTTTTAAATAGCCAATCGTGTTTAGCTTACCTCACAGCCAGGGCACCTACAACTGTTGGGGGCGGGACCCTTCAGATTCTAGAGAGCATTTGATTGGACAGAAAATCTGAGGAGAAGCTGAAGTGCAGAATGATTGAATTGAATTGAATTGCGGAATGATGTCATCAAAATTGTCAATCCGTATCGGTGATGGAGAGAGTCTGTAAATTTTGAACGCATATATCTTCTAAATGCGAATTTTGTCATTGTTTTGGAGCACACACTCGCTTACAGATAACCTTAAGACTAACATATTCATACTAAAAGCCTGAAAACTTCCATTTTGATTTCATGGGAACTTTAATAGAGTGCACAGTGGTTAGTGGTTAGCACGTTCGCCTCACACCTCCAATGTCCGGGGTTCGATTCCCGCAGGGGCCATGTGTGTGCAGAGTTTGCGTGTTCTCCCCGTGCTGCGGGGGTTTCCTCCGGGTACTCCGGTTTCCTCCCCCAGTCCAAAGACATTCATGGTAGGCTGATTGACGTGTCTAAAGTGTTCGTAGTGTATGAATGGGTGTGTGAGTGTGTATGTGATTGTGCCCTGCGATGGATTGGCACCCTGTCCAGGGTGTACCCCGCCTTGTGCCCCATGCTCCCGGGGATAGGCTCCAGGATCGCCGTGACCCTGAAAAGGATTAAGTGGTAGAAGATGGATGGAAGGATGGATGGATGTATGGGATCCTTAATAGACAACTCAAGGGGAATTCGAAATGTGTATACTGAGAGAAAAGGGTTAATTGATTGGCAGGAAGGTGAAGGCTTGTCTAGTTGCAGTTTTCCTCTTTGAAACAGTACCTTATCTGTGGAGCACCTGGACTTGGTAAAGAGCTTGCTAAGGGATTTGAATGAAATTAGGTTTGTTCTAGCATGTTCTTGCTTGCTGAGGTTGAGCGGTACTGATGTTCAGCATGCTCAGTTCTGTTCCCTCTCGTCTCTTCTCTCTACAGCATCCTGATTTCTAGTGAGAAATCTCATCAACTCATTATTGGAGCTGTGATTAGTCATGTAGCTGTGTAACCTTTTCTTTTATTATTCATATGCCCCTATTTAATTGTATTCATTTTTTTTAACATTCTTACAGGACCTCTGGATTCCGTACTTTAACATCACTACAGATATCACCGCTTCTGCCATGAGAGTGCACACTGACGGTCAGCAGTTTCCTTTCTGATTCTTCACTTCCTGTCTTTCTGTGGATCGTCGATGTATGAACTGTATGTTCTGTATGGTCTCTTTTATAATTAGGCTCTCTGTGGAGGTATGTGCGTGCCAGCATGTCTCTCTCGGGCTACTTGCCTCCACTGTGTGACCCGAAAGATGGCCATTTACTCATGGACGGTGGTTACATCAATAACCTGCCTGGTAGGAGTGCATTTTGATGACGTGCGTGTTCAAATACTGTGTGTTTATGATGTTTAACACCCATTTGTTCCCAGCTGACGTAGCTCGCTCCATGGGTGCCAAAGTGGTGATTGCGATTGACGTGGGCAGCCAGGACGAGACCAACCTAACCAACTACGGAGACTCTCTATCTGGGTGGTGGCTACTATGGAAACGCTTGAACCCTCTAGCAGAGAAAGTGAAGGTTAGGACTCTGGAAGAAGCCCATGGAATAAATAATGCAGCGTAGGCCTACATCAGGGAAAAGCTAGCACCACTTGGCTGTATTATTAAAAAATATATATTCGCCAGCTAAAATAATGAAGTGATGACCATCTGGTTTGAATTTTCATCTCAAGCAAACCCTGCCTCGTTGCCTTTTCTTTATTCGCTCTGGCCTGCAGGCACCGGGTGATGAACAGTGACATGAAAAATGCATCTCCTTATGGCATGTGGTTTGTAACAGTGATGAATTACCCTGCAGGTGCTGAACATGGCGGAGATCCAGACGCGGCTGGCCTACGTGTGCTGTGTGCGTCAGCTGGAATTGGTAAAAGACAGCGACTACTGCGAGTACATCCGGCCTGCTATTGACCGCTACGGCACTCTGGAGTTTGGCAAGTTCGACGAGATCGCTGTGAGCAACAATTCCTCGCTCGTTCGACCTCTGTGTTTCGGTCGTGTGGCCAGGAATTCATTTCCGTGGCATGTGTTAAATAAAATCTTTGACTATATTGAGCATTGAGCTCTGTGATTAAGATATCCTATTTTGGGTGGATGCCAGAGTACGACTGAAGGTCGATCTACCAATCACCATCAATTCTGACACATTAATAAAATGAATATGTGTAGAATATAAAAAAAAAAACCTTTATGACCGTTCCACTGCTTAGCATGCTAGTAACAGGGGGAAAGTACATCGTATCTCATGATGACTATATTGACCTTTTCTGAATATAGGTACAGCACAGTTAGCATTATAACGATAGCACTTCAGCTCTGTCTCACCTATATCCGCTGTGTCTGCAGGACGTGGGCTATCAGCACGGGAAGACAGTGTTTGACGTGTGGTGCCGCAGTGGTGTGGTGGAGAAAATGCTGAAGGATCGACATCAGGAGGAGTTCCACAAGAGCAAGAGCACCAATGTGAGTGGAACCCCAAACTGTCAGTAAGAGAGGCTGAGCTAGAGTACGACTCAAAAGTGTACTAATAAGAACTGTCTTTATTTTGTGTTTTATTAATATATTATTAAATAAGGAATAAAATATGACGGACCATGCTGTTATACAAAAATAATGAACCCCATGCTGGTGTGATGCAGCATGAAGTGACCCCAAGGTAAGTTATTTTCATACAAATGCACAGTCTGGAGTGTTTTATTCCACTTCTACCACAGCGGGTGGCCAGTGATTACAACGTTTACTTTATTAATGAACGACACCATGCATTTGAATGGTTTATTGGTAGATTTAATGTTGGGGAATGTTCAAGAGACAAGTTAGTTCCTGTTCTCACTAATGTTGTCACGTGCAACTGTCGTTCCCTTACCAGCCCGTCTCTCTGTCTCTGTCGGTCTGTCTGTCTCTCTCTGTCTCATTCTTGCTCACTCACTCACTTGCTCTCTCTTTCTTTCTCTCCCTTCTCTCTCTTTCTTTGTCTCATTCTTGCTCTCTTGCTCACCCACTCACTGTCTCTCTCTCTCTCTCTCTCTCTCTCTCTCTCTGTCTCACTCTTGCTTGCTCACTCACTTGCTTTCTCTCTCTCTTTCTCTCTCTCTGTCTCACTCTTGCTCGTTCACTCACTCACTTGCTTTCTCTCTCTCACTCTCTCTCTCTCTCTCTCTCTCACTCTTGCTCGCTCACTCACTCTCTTTCTCTCTCTATCTCAATCTCTTTCTCTCTCTTTCTCTCTCTCTCTATTCCTCTCTCTCTTTCTCTCTCTCTCTCTCTTACAAAATCGATGACAACTGAGACTCCTTCCATAAATGTTAAATAAAGGTCTTTAATAAAAATAAAAAAAACTCACCCCTTTAATGATTATACACTTTAATTTGTTAAGCTGTTAGTATAGAAACAATGAAACATTAAACAAGCACATGCATTTTAATCCATCATTCATGTTACAGCCGGAACTACTGTCTGAGCCGTGCGGTTATACAGAAATAACTTCTGACCAATCAGATTTGAGCACTCAGCCGTGTGGCGGTATAAACTAATATACAGTACTGATGCACTGATCTGATATTGAGTACCCTTAAGGGTTCCTTCAGAGGGACCAAACAAAGGACTATTTTCTGCTAGATTAAATCTTTTCTTTCCATGTACAGTAGAGTCCTACAACATCCCATTTATAGAAAAAGTCTTCGGGACAGAAGATTTACTTTCCAGTTTATCTTTATCTTTCCCAGTTTCTTGGTAAAAAAAACAGATTTTTTTTGTCTTACTAACGTCATGAGAGAGAGAGAGAGAGAATAATACAAAATATCAAGAACTTTTGTAAACTGTGCTACATGTTGTTCTTTAATAAATAACTGTTGGCAAATTGCTGCAAAATAAGAAGAATAAAAGACTTCATGGCATGCTGCTGTTGGAAAATAAACAACTTTTGGGTTCTAGCTTTAACAACACCACATTGTTGTTGATTATTTTCCTATAATACCACACATTGTCGTGTTTTATTCCTTAAATGTTGCTACTATTTGCAGTATAAAAAACCTGTTAAACAAGATGTATTTTTTCACAATAGAATAAAATATTTGGTAGTAGTCTCTGATTATTATTATTTTTTTTATCCTACTGACCCTACTGGACCCTACTATATATCCAGCTAGCTCATAACATGTCTTGCTAGCCAGTTTGCTAAATATTAGATTAGCTGTAGCATTTTGCAGGTTAAGCAGCTGCTCAGGAATTCTTAACAATTCCAAGAGTAACTCATTAAAGGGTTATTAAGCTTCGGCCAAGCATTTCTTTCCTAACTGATGATGATCAGTGAATAAATAAGGACCCAGTTATCTTATCTTGCAGGTGGTGACCTGTCCTAATGCCTCGTTCACTGACCTGGCTGAGATCGTGTCCCGGATAGAGCCGGTGAAGCAGACCATAGTGGATGGTGAGAACTGTATTTAGGACATACTTTACATTTATAGGCCCTCTATTTCCTCACATTATACTCGCCCCTAACCTCTGAATCACACAGAGGAATCGGAGTATCACACCGACTACGATGAGGACATAGTGCTGTCGGAATTCGACCTGTCCAACGCCAGCAGTGAGCACGAGCACACGGAAGACGAGGACGAGAATACAGACGAGACGGCCGACACCGCAGATACAGTAAGACCACTCGAATAAAGTCTGCTTTGTGAAGAGTATTGTTTGTTTTTGATGATCTAATATTTTACGCAGGATGAGGAAATCAAGACGGTGAGAAGACAAAGACAGCACCGGCGCGCCAATCACACGAGCCATGAAGCACATTGAGGAAAGAGTGAGGATACCAGGGGTGGAACGGGCAGATGATTTGGATCGGCGCATTGATTTAAAAGGCAACGACTGAAATGATTCAAGACGCTAATTATACAGCGTGTCTCAAAAGTCTCCATACAAAGGGGAAATGAAATGTTATTTTTAGCAAAATGTCTCCCAAAATGTTTCATAATTTAGTTTTTTTCAGATAGCCTTTAAAAATGCCTTTGACAAAAAAAATAACGGATTGAAATCATTCTCATGGCTTCATCACGAGTGGGAGGGACGACTACGTGCAAGTTTACAAAGAAATGGCAAAACGAGGTTTTGTAAATAAAGTTACATTTCGCGAAAAAGCGTTAATTTCCCCTATCTTTGGAGATTTTTGCGACACCCTGTAAATTGATTATTATTGATTATAATTGATTATTGATATATTGATAATTGTTTATTGACGGTGCATAAGAAAAGTCATGTTTTTAAAATGCGATATAAATAGCCTACTAAGGTGATTGCCCCGTAAGCCGAACATAGCCGGTGAAATGTTAATCAGAGGCTATTAAACCGAATCGTATCATATGATATTCAGTAGATTGGGTGGTATCATCAAATATTGATTCATTGTATTGTATTGACTGTATTGAGCAGATTCGATGGTATTGTCAAATATCGATTTGTTTTGATATGTCATGAATCAAACCCATATTATATCATAACATAGCAGGTTCAGGAATATTGCCAAATACCGACTTGCTGCCTTATGAAATGATTCAACAGATTTAGCAGATTCAGTAGCACTGTCAAATAACAGATTGTTGCCTTAAGAATCGAAATTGTATCGTAGCAGATTCAGCGAGCGGTATCATCAAATATCGAATGGTTTCATTATGAATCCGATCTTATCATGCTGTAGCAGATTCGGTGGTCTCGTCAAAAATATCGCATTGTTGCCTTAACAATCGTCAAATATTGAATTGTTGCCTTGTGAATCAAATCGGATTTCTATTGTGTTGTGTGGAAGACCGAGATTTGCACCCCTAAAGGCTACATCCCTGACTTTTCCATATACCTTAAGTATAACAGTTGTTAATTCCAAGAAGGATTTCTGGTCATGTTATTTACTGTTACACAGAAAAAACGAAAGGGTAATTTGTTTGAGTGTTAAGGCAGCTTGAGTAAAGTGAACAGGATATACGGACAAACTGCATTTAAAGTGTCAATTATTACGGTTCTGGCTGCACTTTTGTACAATTATGAAGGGATTCAGAGTTACCGAACAAGTACTCCTTCAGGCCTGGAACTGTGTGCCTTCTATAGATTAAAGGGATCCTCCGGCGATTTTCAGGCGAATCTCTGTCCACTTCATCTGTAGCATTTGTGTTATTACTCGAGACAAGAAATTCAATACAATTCTCTGTACTTGGAAAAATAACAATAATAATAATAAAAGTTTAGCGACTTCCCTTAGACTTTGATTTTAAGTGAGTTTTGAGCAAACGAGGTACGTGTTATTTTCCTAATGCAGGAAAACGTGTTGAAATTCTTTTCCATGGTTGTTGCACATACTGTCCAGATCCAGTGGATACAGATACGGTTGATATATTCTTGAGTATCCCTTTAATATTAAATATATGACTCCTAGATAAGCTGCTATACACAAAATACATATCACACAAGCCTTTTTGGCTCTGGTTTCTCACTTCTAATAGCATTTCTAACGCAAAGCCAGTCAATGCAATATTTATATCTATTTTAGCTGCTCTTTGTGTGTACCATTTTGTTTTGTTTATGTCTGTGATTGTTAATCGATGGGAGAGAAAGATCTCTAGTAAGTCTGTATGTGCTGATTGTAGTGTGATATTGTAGTGTGTGACTGACATTCATGATGATAAAGTAGACAGTGTTTCAGTATTATTTATCACATGGGGGATGCTATATGGTCTACCTGAATCCGTTTTTAATACAGGGCTTTACATTTCAAACTAATGTGACCTGACAATAAAAAAAGAAAATATGACCGTAAGTGTTTGTGTATCTTGTTTGAGGTTGTCTATGGTTGTGTTCCTGTTTGCACATTTACAGTTAGAGATGCATCAATAACATTTTATCAGACCAAGTATGAGTACAAGTTTAACTAAGATATATTTCAGTGCAATGTACAGAGGCACTTTAACTCCAATAGATTTCAGTACAATGGACAGAGACAGTGTAAATAAGATAGATTTGAGTACAATGGACAGTTTATCTCAAATACATTTCAGTACAATGGACAGAGGCACTTGAACTCATACATTAAAGTACAATGGACAGACAGTTTTACTAAGATAGATTTCAGTACAATGGACAGAGACAGTTTAACTAAGGTAGATTTCAGTACAATGGACAGAGGCACTTGAACTCATACATTAAAGTACAATGGACAGACAGTTTTACTAAGATAGATTTCAGTACAATGGACAGAGACAGTTTAACTAAGGTAGATTTCAGTGCAATGGACAGAGGCACTTGAACTCATACATTAAAGTACAATGGACAGACAGTTTTACTAAGATAGATTTCAGTACAATGCACAGAGACAGTTTAACTAAGGTAGATTTCAGTACAATGGACAGACAGTTTAACTAAGATTTCAGAACAATGGACAGAGGCAATTGAACTCGGATAGGTTTCAGTACAATGGACAGAGATAGTTGAACTCAGATATGAGTGCCATGGACAGAGACAGTTTAAGTCAAATAGATTTCAGTACAATGGACAGAGACAGTTTAACTCAAATAGATTTCAGTACAATGGATGGAGACCGACTGCTGATGTTCTGATGTTTGCAGTGCCAGCCTTAGCACAGTTGGTGTGTGAACTTAGCTTCACCCCAACCCTATTCCTTCCTTCATCAGTGCTGCCAAGCTCCAAAAGGTTTACAGTTTTAGGAAATGTTGCCAGCAGGTTTATTCTGATCCAACTGGCTGTACATTCTATAATTTTTAATTTTCACAAACCACAGCTGCCTGTTGCCAAGGATCTGCTATGCTTGTTTGCACATTCATCATTATGATTAACACCGTGTACAGTCAAGTGAAAATGTATGTACGCCCTTGCGTTCCTTTATTATCTTTTCTTGTGTTCCTTTCGTATTATTTAAAAATGTTTAAACAATGTTTATTAAGATGTGAATAGGGAAAATAAAATGATGCCTATATAAATGTCCCTCAGGCAGGACTGCAACCAGACACACCACTGTGGCATCTAAATGTGATATAAATATTCTCTAATAGCTTGTAAGACTACTGCCTCAAACCTCTTTTATACTCGCTGACCAACTTTTGGAACCTTTGAGTCATACTGTTCACTCCTTATTCTTTTTTATATTGAACTTCAGATTGTTCCAGATTGGACAATCTTATCCCATTCCTCTTGACATCTGTGTTATAACTCTGCCAAACATCATACACTAGTTTATTCACCATTTTGAATAGAGTCAGTGTTCTTTGCAAAACTTGGAATTGTGTTTTTCTAGGTAGATAAATTGTACAATAAAGTTCAATGTTGTTTTTTTTTTTTTTTTTTAGCCAGAATCCATGCGGGAACATTTGCAATTAAGTGAATATTTAATGTATTATTCTAAGCGTTTTGTGTTCAGTGCCATTGTTGTCTTAATCCACCTTAATGTGGAGTATACTTTCAATTAAAAATGAGTTTTTGTGTGCTTATTTACGCTAGAGGGAGAGCCAGGTGGAGAACATTCTGTAAGAAAATTAACTTGAAAATCGCAGAGGCTAAAAACAAACACACCACCAACAAACAAACACGCACACAAATCAAACCTCAGGCTACAAGAACATCTGCAGCGGGCCAGTGTGCATGAAATGAAATCCCCATCTACAGGATCTGTGATCAGATTCTTTTCGAATAATGAATAAACCTGCATATGCAGTATACACTTCTGTCCTTTTGTGTTTATCAGGAGGCGACGGAGATGCCCCAGGAACTGGATAAACTTCAGAACACAGTGCTCCTTAACCGTTTTGAGCTCAGCAAGCTGACCAGGATGTTATGCCATGCCCTAGCTGATAGGAACAGCACCGAGGTGGATGTCATGCCTACTCAGTGCTTAATAACAGCAACTTGTTTTCCATGACTCTGCTCCTTCTCTTGCAGTCTCTGCTGATGCAAATGGAGAAGCAGATGATGATAGAGCAGCAGGTCATGGAGAAAGAGCTGAGTGCAGCACAGGCAGAGAAAGAAAGGGGGTTGGAGAGAGTCTTGGTTGGTGAGAGAGAGAGAAGCACAGCACCGTCCCTTGTCTGAAAGTGAATAAGCAGCTTAGAGAGATACAAAGAAACGTTTGGGAGGTGAGTGGACTTTTATGTGATAAGAAGAATTTGTTCATATCCTAAAGATACGAGAAATGTTTGATTGATGCACGGTGTGTTTTCTGTGTCACTGAAGAGAAGCACACACACGACCTTGTGGCTGAGAACAAATCCTGCCAATAAGACAAACAATATCCTGATATCCATCTATCCATCCATCTTCTACCACGTACTCCTTTTCAGGTTCACAGGGAACCTGAAGAATATCCTGATATATGAGGAATAAAACACAGCCTAAAATACGACATGTTGTTGCAGGTCTTTTATTCCTCTCATTCCACAGTAATGGTCCAAGTATTGCATTATGTGTTTAATTATTTATTTATTAAAGAACAACTTTTTTTTATCCATTTAAAGGTACATTTAATGTTCCGGACCATCCATGAAACAAGTTAGATCCTGTTATCACTTACACTATAGCAGCTATAAACAGTAGTTCCCGCACCAGCCTCTATCTCTTGATGTGAATAAAAAGAAATTAAACTTGAAAGCACAAAGTCCTCTGTCCTGAAAACATCCATGGTGTAAAACATACTGTTACAAACATCTGAGACCGGAAATGTAAAATAAACTCTCCTTAATACATGTCATCAAAACCTCAATGCTTATATGCTTTCTCTGTTACATATCAACATGTTTTTACGGCGCCCCAAACATGACATCTGGGTTAAAAAAACCCCAAAACAAAACAAGATATCCTGGCCATGAATTAAGAATTTGTTCCCATGACTAATTAATACGTTTCCATGTTTTCACTCCTTCGCTTTTGGTCAATCGTGGACACATTTTATTAATGTATTCCCTTGTTTTATATAAATCGTGGCCATGTTTTACCAATCTGTGCCCGGAATTTCATAAATCCATCGTCCTTTTATTGTGTAGTGATAAAAGACATCTATAGCTGCTGTTATGGATAGAGATAGTTTGATTGAGTTTTATTTTGATTTGGGATTGAGTTATAGAGTTATATTATCAAAAGCCTTGCGGTGTATGTAATCTTTTTAAGTGAACAAAATTTTTAACAAAATTGTCTCTGTCTTCAAAATCTGATGGATTTATGAAATTGCAGGCATGAATTAATAAAACGTGGCCAGGATTTACCTAAAACAAGGGAACGGATTATTAAAACGAATTCATATTATAGTAATAAAATTAATATTGTTTTGTTTAACTGCATGTCATGTGCGGGTCTCCATATGTTTTTAAGAAAACTATTAATGATGAATTAATAATTTTAGATGATGTGATTGTTTGCCATGCACGTCACCGTGTATGAGTTGTTTCTATGGAAACGATAATGTGTTAGAATGTGCGCATTCATGTAAAACTGTGATTTGAATCACAAAGTTAATACAGTCCTGACTGAAAGGCTGTTGTTTCGTGTGTTTTCTCCAGTGGATCAGCAGTCCTCAGACCAAGCGATTAGTCTACATCGTGTGATCAAACAGATCAAGGACATGGAGAAGCTGAGAGACGCTCTGATCTGAACGAATCAGCATGTATCCTCTTCAAGAAGCAGTTAAGACTGTTGACTCTGTAAGTAAGCAAGGATAGAACCTGTTTCGCCATTAAAATGCATTTTGGACTAAAATGATCCATGTTACGGCCAATGTAGTGGTCATAGTAACAGTAGTCCTTATCATCGCAAGAGTTGGAGAAGCGTCTGGCATCTCAGAAAAGCACACGGGAACGGCTGCTCTTTTATAGAGCCAAGAACGAGGAGCTTGTGAAGAAGAGACAGTAGAAACTAAAGGCCCTGGAGCTCCAATTCAGCAGAGTGGTGAGAATTGCACCGAGCACACATCTACGGCGTGACTAACTAGGGAACATGAGTCACCAGAGCTTGTTACTTACCCAAAAGCATCATAACACATCATAAAATGTTAAAGCAAGTATTGCTTTGCAATAATCTTAACGTTATTGTACTCTTGGGACAGTGAGTGTTATGTATTGGGCTAATATATTGTGTGGTACATTACCGTCCCTGTGCTGTGTTAAAGCCTACAGCAGTACTATCCAATATCAGTTCACACAAGACCAGTGTAGAAAAGAGCACACAAATCACTGCTTCTACGTCGCTTCTCTTTCTGCCTCAAGCGGAGTGATTTTACTTGCCACCAACATGCATTGTTAGATGCGAATCGACGTGCTTTTACGCTTCGTCAACAGTGAGGGAGTTTTACTTTATGCAAATAGATGCATTATCCGATCCTGATCTTAATTGTATCAGACACCCTACGGCTCTTACTTTACATAATGTACGTAATGGACATACAGTAACGTAATGACTCTTTTAGCGGTGCTGTTAATTGATGATGTTTTTTTAAAAGGATATTTTACTAGGGTCTGGTGAACAAGACACCATTTTTGCATCTTGGATATCAGAGAAAACATCTCAGATATTACATCCTGTAAGGAATGGCAAAGATTAGAATTGGATTTAGGAAATACATTTTTGGATAGTATTTTTGGAACTGGGAAGTTTTACATTTAATTTAAAGTGACGATTGTTTTCATGTTTCTTTTGTTAGAATTGATTTTTTATTATACTGTATTTATACTTTATTTATTATATGTGATTCTTGTGTGAAATTTAATGTTAAAGCTTAGGAGTTGTTTTATTTATTTATTTATTTTTTGTAAAGACAACCATATCAAATGGGGTTCTGTATTGGTATCAGAAAAGAAAAAGTGGTATTGTGTCCTCTCCAAAAATGATGGTGAACTTTTCTGTAAGGAGATGCTTATTTAACATTTATGGAAGGAGTCTCCAGTGTCAGACTTCGTAATAGTCAAGATAAGGTAAGATACGATGACATAATACTTTATTAAACCCCTAGACATGTTAATAGCATTAATAAATCAAGAAATATAATATTGGCCAAATTGCTGTCGTACTATAAAAGGAAACTTCAGGACATGCTGTTACTTCAGCTTGCTAACACATCACACCAAACAGAAGTTGATTATTGTCCATAGTCCTTAACAGCACACATTCCAGGACAACTAATATGAGAGCTTGTTATTACTTTAGCGGTTTGACCGAATAAAGGCAGAGCTAGAAAAGGAGCTGACCCAGGAGAAGGAGCAATGTAACCAATGGGAGCGCAGACTGGCCAAGGCGCAAATAGTGGAACAGAGGACTGATCAGAGCACCTGTAATACAAAATAAGGTGTTTGCCAGCTAAGGTAGGAACTATCTATGGTGTGACACTACTACTATTAGAGTGACACTAGCCATTTGTAAGCATCTGTAAGCTCATGTATTCGGAAGATGGCAGGTAGTGCTTTCTTCCTGAGAGTGTTATGCTGCACAGTCATACAACTTAACATGAGCAGCAGTTTGAGGGGGGAAAAGGCAGTGGCTGACTTCATGTGCCTCAGAGAGAGCATGAGGTGAAGCATCCAGGATTCCCAGGGAAAAGTAGATGCTTTCAGAGTTCAGAGCTTTCAGCATGTGTATGTTGTACTGAAATAGATAACTTCTTATTAAAGAGCTAAATTTCAACTTTGCTGTAGAATCTAGCCATTTGAGTACAACATAAAAGTCTAATGTCTGTCATCTGTGCTTGTTTAATTTAAATAAATAAATAAATAAATAAATAATCCATATAGGGTTCTGATTTATTTATTTTTTTTAAAGAAATCTCAAGATCCAAATTTCAAATTGGTGTAGGATTTTAAAGGCAAATTGTACACTTAGGAAGTTCAACACAGAAAAAACAGAGGCAAAAATGTACATCTATTAAATACGCTTCAGAAATACACAGATGTGTGTATACTTCAAATATACACTCATAAATTCATATCATGGAAATTAGACAACACTCGCAGACTCGTCCTCTGAAGGTAAAAAGGTTTATTACAGAAAGATGGTTAATACTGTATAGAATAAAGCAGGAGAGAATAATGAGAGCGCTCTGACCCCCTTGTACTAAACCACTGCTATATGTATGAAACGCAGAGCATGACATAATTCTGTGTACCGATAAGAAGCAGTGTGAGGCAGTTCAACAGAACAGAAGAACCTTGAACAGAAGAACATGTTTGTGTCTCTGTAAGCAGATAAACATTCTGTACTGATCTAAGTGACATGGCATGGCCTTCTTATGCGTTATCCTCACATCAAGAATGAAACAGAACAAGAACAAACTAATTACAAAGTACAAATGAGTAATTTCCCCTCACACAGCTTTCAAGCTCCATATTCAAAAGGGCAGGGAATGAATTTCTGACTCTTCAGTAATGCTCTCATAACAGTCATAACAAATGTTAGGACAGCCTGCTGGAAATTGTGAAATCATGTTATACTGTCAGCTGTGATGAAGGGAGAGTATTTCACCAGGTCTTAATTCCATTTAAAATGTCTCTGAGGGGTTGTTTTAGAGTTTGTCTGGATGCGCACATGTTTTTTTGTTCATTTCACTGAACTGAGTGAGAGTACACAGCGCTCTGGACTTTCTCCATGATTTGCCCACAGGGACCGCCATGATAGGGCGAGCCGGATGCTGTGGAGAAGCTGAAGGAGATCAGTACTTGTGTGTAGATTTTACCTCCCATAGAAGACCAGGTCCTCTAGGAGAAGGCCTCGTAACTTCAGGCTGTTTCATATTGCTTCTACTCTATGCTTATACTATATCTTATAGCTGTTAATGCTGTTAAGGCTGGGGCAGAGCATTATGATGAGAGTTACAAGCATGCTATCAATCCTATGCAGGTGGGGTAATGTAATTATTACCAGAGTATCTCTGGGATTTTAGTCCCTTCTCAATCCATCATGTCAGTATTTATTTTATTTTTTTTCAACAGGCTGTGCTTACATGTCTGTAAAGATTGCATTGTATTTGACCTTTTATAAAATAATCAGCAGAAATAACCCCCAGGTAAGTAATATACACACACTGCTCACTTTAATAGAAACAACTGTACACCTGCATAATATCCAATCAGGCAGTCATTTGGCTGCGTATGTGGAATGCATAAAATCATGCAGATAAAGGTCAATAGCTTCAGTAAATATTCAGATCAAATAGCAGAATGGAGGGAAACATGTGATCTCATTGATTTTGACCATGTAAAGCTTGCATGTAAAGCAACTTATGTAATTTTCTTTGCGTTTAAGAGAGGCTTTTCAGACATCTATTTAGATGCATTCTAGACATTGATTGTCTAATCTCCTCCTGTCATTCCCTTTTTCTCTCACGCAAGACAACCCTAAACAGCACAGCATTCGAATAATTGATACTAGGTGATCCAGAAAGGGTTCAGAAAAAAGCTCAAGAAGTCAGGGTGAGAAAAGCAGAAGTCTAATGTGAGAAATTAAACATTATAAGAATAATACTCCTTGAAAGCGGCATGTCCCATTATGTTTTGAGTTTTATGCTTGTTTGAGTTTTCATTTGATCACTCTCCTGAAGGCTTACGTTCCCTCACGCAATCTGCGATCGATTAATGACCGAAGCTTAGTTGTGCCTACTCATCGTGGCTCATGGTCCCTTTCCAGAACCGTGGTATGAACTTCCAACCTCAATCCAGACCGCAGAACCTCTTCCATGAATATCCAACTAACCCCTAAAACGCCAACCCCACATTATCCTTTTAAAACAATCAAACAAACAAACAAAAATCCTTACTCTGGCTCTTACACCTCTACTCGGCGCACTTTGCTTTTCTACAACTATTGTTCTCCGTAAATATGAACTTGTTTTTCTCATGTCAAGTTGCCCGTCAGACTTAGGCAACCATTCAGAGTCGCACCCTTAAGACACATTAAGACCAACATTATAAAATAGATTCTATGCCGCATAAAATAGGTTATATGAAAATATAAAAATAAAATATATATTTTCTGATTATTTTCCACAAATAATGAATGAGCTGCATTTCCGAGTACAACAGCCAGTTACACCAGAAGAATGTAAACCTAACTTGAACGTAAATGACCAATTCGTTCAAGTTTACAAAGTACTAAAAATACTAAAATACAAGAATCAAAGGCATACACTGGGAACAAAAGACATTTATTATTCTTGATTGTGTATGCAGTATTTCCTTTATATGTTGAATTGCGTTTCTGATTGGCTAGTGATGATGTAATGCGTCACTCTTTGTGAGACAGTATTACGCTATGAATTTTTTTTTAATGCACTACAGGTTATGAGGTACCTTAAGTATCCGTGGTGCAACTGAAATTCTAGTTTTAAACTATGTATGGTTTCGGATCAACTTAACACTATGGCTTAGGATTGAACTTATGTTGAACAAACTTGTGAAATGGCCTACAGGAATTTTTTTGTTGTTGTTGCATTGCCTAAGTTTGTGTTGTAAGCTGTAGTGAAGCAATTTTTCAAACATTCATATGAGAAAACGAAAGTGATAGTAGTCATACACGTCTAGGAATAACATTAAAAGCATGTGAATTGAGTGTTAGAGAAGAAAAAATGCTGAAAAACACGTACAGGGTGCCGTTGTGACATCAGCATCTTTCCCATCCATATGAAAAAAAGAGAAGATTTCTCCACATTTTATGGTGGGGTTTTTTTTTTCCAGGTGGTGGTGTTTTCATGTTGGAGGGAGGATAAAATATCCATCCATCCATTTTCTGTACCACTTATCCTATACAGGGTCACAGGAAGCCTGGAGCCTATCCCGGGGGACTTGGGCACAATGCAGTGGACGTCCTGTATGGGGTGCCAAACCATTGAAGTGCACAATCACACACAGCCATTCACACACTATGGATAATTTGGACAAGCCAATCAGCCTTCAATGTATGTCTTTGGACTGGGAGAGGAAAACGGAGTACCCGGAGGTATGTACTCCTCACAGGGAGAACATGCAAACTCCATGATCACATGGTGGAGGTAGGAATCGAACCTCCAACCCTGGAGTTGTGAGACAAACATGCTAACCACTAAGCCAAAACACTGAAGGGAAGAAAAAAAAAGGTTTTTCAAAAATGGCTTTAGATGTAGGACAACACCGTTGAGTGCTGACTGCTGAACTTTGCCACTGATGTGTCTGGAATCCCTGAGGAAGATGCCTTTGACCATTTGAAGAATAGCTGAGCACTTGAGAAAATTAGTTTGGGGGCAGAGAGCTGTCAGGAATTGGGACATAAGCAGTCAGTTTAAGAAGCAGATCAATATGGTGCAGGAGCCAGACATGAAAAGAGATTGACAAGTGGGAGGCTACAAATGACACAATGGAGTTTAGGAGTAAAAAAAGACTTGACATTTTGACATACAGCATAGTGGATGGTGTCTCTATCTGGTGTCTAATGTCATGTAACCAGATCGCTTTAACTGCCTTTATAGATCAGATTTCAGCAACGAGCACTAGACTGGAGAAAGGAAGTAAACCATTTCTCTCTGCTGCGAAGTTATTCATTCCCTTTCATGACCTTCTTCTTACCTTCTCTGTTTTTCCGCTGCACTCTACTTTATTACCTTAATCACACCCAGTCCCCATCTCCCCTTGCTCCACTTCCTGCTTCTGTCACCGTCCCTTTTTTAGGGCAACAGCACCAACAGCAGCATGCTCAGGTATGTAGGTCAGGGTGCAGTTAAAGCTGAATTCCCCCTGTGTCCTACGTAGTAGCACTACCCTACGTCACAGCCTGCTGACACTATGAGTAATTGGCCGTGTTCTTTCACGTGCAAGGTGCAACATGGATGAAAACGTGTGCAGCAAAGGAACAAAAATGTTACTGCACCGATTTTCATTACACAGTACACAGATATTTTAGCTTCGGCTTGAGTGGAATATTATCCTGGTTTTGAGTGAGGTTTTTTGCAAACTTTATTATGACAGTTTGAATATTTCAAGGATTGATATTTAGAAGAAAAATAAAAAGAAGCCATTAAATGTTTAGGAAGGATTTACTTGCAGATCGCAGGAGGGTGGGTGTCATATATGGTATGTACATAAAGCCACACACAAACATTTCAGATTAGGCATGATGTTTAGAGTTCTTCTGAAATTATAATAACAATCTTTTCAGAATTCTTTTATGTTTTCCAGCACTAATGTGTCTGGTCTGATACCAGGATTGCTTGCGTATTTCAGAAGCTTCTGATCTCCTAAGATTTTTACACACAACACTCTCTGGGATTTACACAGAATGGAGCGACAAACAAAAAAACATGCAGAAGCAGTTCTGTGGATATATGGGATAATGACTTATTGATGAGAGGTCAGAGAAGAATGGCCAGATGGGCTCAGTGAACAGTTTAATAAAGATGAAAATGTTGTAAATCACATGCTATGGTTTCACAATCACCAGATCTGAACACTAATGGGAGATTTTAGAGTAATGTGTTAGACAGATCTCTCCTCCTCCTCCATCATCATCATCATCATTATCATCATCATCATCATCATCATCATCATCATCATCATCATCATCATTATCATCATCATCATCATTATCATCATTATCATTATCAAAGTACCGAACGATTTCTTGATAGGACTGTGTTTGTTCCTTTAGTGCCATTCCAAAGACTTGTGGCTTGTGGTGGCCCAACACCTTACAAAAGCACTTTATGTTAGTTTTTTTAGCCACTTGTTTATATATGATTTATTATTATTTTTAATTTAATGAACTGCACTTTTAAAAAGTGGTGAGGAAATGTCACCAGTCATAGCTGATAATTATGCTCAGGTGTAGTGGCATGCAATGAGTGGCACGGAGGCACTCTAGATGGGTAATTATAAGCCTATTCTCCTGGACAGAGGTCAGGAAATTAATTAAAACACAGGAGGTGGGCCCGTTGACTGACAGCTGGAAGTGACACAATAGATCCAAGCAAGAGGTAAGCACTATGGGCTAAACTAAGTAAAAATAAACAGCTAAATTAAGATTTCCCCATGAAATCCCCCATCCTGTCTCCTCTATGCCCACCCCCCACCCCTTGTCTCTACAAGGAGTTTGCAACAAACCTGACCTTCAAAAGGGTTTTAGAGATCAGCTCAAACACTTGCTCGTCTTAGGAAACCTGTGTGATTAAATTACAGTTGTTTTACACCTGGGAAAGCGTCAGACCTCTTAAAAGATCACTGTGTTGTGGAATTTGTTAAAAATGGTGTTGATTTGTTTTCTGTATCAGCAGCTCTGAGAGTTACTTGTTCTAATACATTATCATTTCTATAGTAACAACTGTAGAAAGCATGTTGCATGGCAGATGATCTACGCTATTTTATAGCTAATAGTAAACAGATTTAAATACGTGTTGCTATTTAAGAAAGGAAAAAAAACGAATCATTGTTGATAAGGTGAGGTTTTGTTGTTTATTGTTGTTTTTGTTTGTTTTTCTAATACGTTATCATTTCTATAGTAACAACTATAGAAAACATGTTGCATGGCAGATGATCTACGCTATTTTTTTTAGCTAATAGTGAACAGATTTAAGTAAAAAATGAATCATTGTTGATAAGGTGATGTTTTGTTGTTTTTTCTATTGAATGTTTTTGGAAGGAGTCTCCAGTGTCAGTGCGTTGTAACTTTCAGTCAATTTTTTCCTCTCTTATTCATTTCAAGAGAGAGGAAATGTGAGGAAATGACTGTTTATAGCTGCTGTAATGTAAGAGAAAACAGGAACTAAGTTCCACTACATTAAACATAACTATAACTGTTTAAATGTATGACGTGTACCTGCTGTGGTATAAGAGGAATAAAATGCAATGCTATAGGGAAACAATCAACTTGGGGGTGATAACATTAACTCTGCTTCTTGCTGGGATGTATCACACCAACCTGTTGTTGGTTAATTTCCTGTAACAGCATGTCCCGCATATTGTATTTTTATACGTAAGGAATATTACTGGGCTCTAGGAGTGTGTTTCTTCGATTGTAAACTAATTTGTGAAATCACAAGTGTAGAGGGTTTATTTTGCAACCAAAACAGTGTGAAGTTGTTGAGGACATTCATTAAGTACACATTCACAGCTTCTGGTGTTGATTATTGACAGACACAAAAACAAAAAAGATAAAATATGCTCAGTTGTGCCTTCATGCTGGGGTTATTGGAGAAAATACACAACTGAAAGAATGAAATTGGATCAATAAACCAGTGTATCATTTTCATAACTTAATTATGAAGGTTAAAATATTATGGTTAGGCTGAGAGGTTTCGAGTTGTAATTCATTATGGATGAGAAAAGCAAAAAATGCATAAACTGCATGTTTTTTTTGTTTGTTTGGTTTTTTTTTTTAACCTAAACTGATAATGTTCTTATGGACGAGTTAGAGCCCAGTTCAAGAGAATGATTAGATGTAGTGAGGAGAATTTCAAAAGGCCAATTTACCAAGGATCATTAAAATCACTTTTAAGGTAATCTTAGTAAACCAATGTAATTAAATGACATTCTTTTTCTCCTGGGAAAAGATCAGGTCTATTAAAATCTTCAGAGAACTTCATTAGGCAGCACGAGCTATTTCTGGGATTTTGGACTCAATTTTAAAATCACAAGAGTAGAAGCTTTGCTTTTTAATGAAGCAGTATTAACAACTGAGAAAGTTTTAGTAAATTTAGGGAATAGAAATGACATTTCATGGACAGGCACATTCAGCTCAAACCTGCTTTTGGTTTATTGGCAGATAATTCATGACATTATCCTCCTCAGTCCTGGAAGATAATGGCTGAAGAGGGGGGAAAAGGAGGCAGGACACGTACACGCATCCACACACACGCACGCATACGCGCACACACACACACACACACACACATACGCACACACACTCTTCAAGGAGAGGTGTGACTTACAGTTCTTCATGTAGTCTGAGATTCAGGATTTTGCCTTCGTTTTAATCAGATCTGAAGTACCTAGTAATTTGCTACTTGAGTAGTCTTCTCATTGGGTACTTTATTACTGTTACTTAAGTCATTATTAACATTATTACTTTTACTGTTATATGAGTAATTAGTAACTAGTTTTACTTGTGCTTGAGTTAAATGTCTGGCTACTAAACCCACTTCTGCTGACTTGATTGAATTGGATGGATGGATGGAATTTGATGATATGGGTAAAATTGGATAGAATTGGATGGACGGTTGGATAATATAGCATGCTTTGCTTTAGATTTAAGTCAAATCTAAATATTGAATCTACATTTACATTTACGTTTATTCATTTAGCAGACGCTTTTTATCAAAAGTGACTTATAAATGAGAAAATACAAGCGAAAGTCTAAAAATCTATCATTTTAACTTCGCCCATACTTAATTAAGCAATCAGGCATTCAACAGAGCTGGCAAATTAAAAAAGCAGACAAATGGACCAGTAAATTAAAGCAGCAAGAAGTAAGGAGCTATAGAGCAGCCAACGTCTTCCAAACCTTTCCAATGCATCAACTGACACTTAAAAACAAACAAACATCTGACTGAAATAACTGAAAGCAACTTTCTTCTTCCTTACTATGTGGAGTCCACATGTTTTCCTTGTGTCCATTTGAGCTTCATCCATGTTCTCCCACCTCCCGGCAGGTGGATTGGCTATGATAAGTTACCTCTAGATGTGATTGAGTGTGTTCAATGGAATGGTGCCCCATGCTGTTTGTATTTCCACCATACACTCAGGGTTCCGGGGATAGATCCTGGATCCACCATGATCCTGACCAGTATAAAGTGGTTACTGAAAATAAATGAATGAATGAATGAATGAAAACAATACAAAATTGCTCAGACATCTTTACCAACATGATTAAACTTTTACTTTAAATGACATCCCATAAAAATTAGACCTAAATCACAAAATGACTCCTAGAGTAGTTAAGCGGTTTGTGTTTGTTCAGTTCTGTATGCAGTTTTTAATAATTAAAATAGTGCATGTTTATTTATTTATTTATAGCTTATGCTATATTATTATACAGTATATGCTTCCTGGTTTGCTCTGGGATTTTGCCTTACAGGTGCAAGCTATTCTGTAAATTAGGTCTGCACTACTTTGGGAGACTTTGTGCTAACACGTGCCAAAAGATTTTGATACATTTAGCCATTCTCCTCATAATTTCAGAAGTAATTGGTCTCCAGCAGCGTTCTGACCTTCTAAAGTTTCCTCGGACTCAGCCAGAGCGAGTGACCCTCACACACACACACGCAGATACACACACGTCCAAATAAATTTCGATATTGTTTGAACCTGACCTATATAAAAATGAAGAGAGCCACTCTGTTCTTTTCCAGTAGGAATAACTGTTCAAATCAATGGCTCGTGTTCTCATGAGCCGTGTTATTTTTCCGATGACATTTTCCCTCAGATCTGCATCACTATTTATATCAAGCAATTCAATCTTTCTTAATCGACAGTAAATGATTATTTACTGTTACGTCTACAGCCCGATACGATAGACCCTTACCCAGTTGTCTCATTAGTGTTCTCAGTCATGACGTGGGTTATCAAGAATATCGCTGTGACCTTCTGGTGCTCCTTGGCCATCTCCATCCACACAGAATCAGAGCTTCATAGAGATCACAGGTAGTCTCAGTACATCGCTGCAGGCTGCCAGCTTATTTTTAGGACCTGATATTTTTTGATAAAGGGTAGGCCGTGATGTGTCTCTTGTGCGTCACCGTTCACTGAGGTTTCTAAAAACAGCTCAGGGAATATGTGAAGACCCATAATACACACACACACACACACACACACACTCTCTCACTTACTTACTCACACACAGAGCTTCATACACACTCCAGAAAGTTGTGTGCTGTCTGATCTAGTGTTTCTGTTAATAAATAAATAAATATCAGTAGATTGTTCTCAGAGATTGCATTCTGCCTCCAGGTGGTTATAACTCTATTATTTTCTAAGAGCTTATTACCTTTCAGCATCTTTTCTACTCTGAGGGCATTTGTGCTTGTTTTGTGATGTGTCAAAAGATTGAAAACATGACTCAGCTTTTGCAATACATAAAGGCTAATCTAAAAGTTCCATTGATGATTTTTTCACTTATATCTCGAGAAGGAAAACACTGCATCAAACCACAAAATGTTTGAAATGCGTCAGAACTGATACTATTGGCACTTTTGTTTCAAACAGTGGGTAGAATTATTCATTTAATCTTATTGTAAGGATCACTTGAAAAGATGTGCACTTTCAAGGACTAACCCTTGCTTCAGTGGATAATCTCACCTGGATACTGTAGTTTTGTACAGACAACAACAACAACAACAACAACAAAAGCAGTTGTTTTAATCATCAAGACTGTCCTGTGCTCATCCCAACAATATACTCATACTGGTTAAGACACTGGGTTAATGATCGGAAGGTTGTGAGTTCACATCCCAGCACCACCAAGCTGCTACTGCTGGGCCCTTTGACCCTCAACTGTGCATATGTATAAAAAATGAGATTAATGTAAGTCTCTCTGGATAAGCGCGTCTGCCAAATGCCTTAAATGTAAATAAGTGTAAATCACCCAGAAGAGGTGAAAACTGTTTCCCTTTTGGGTCTGGTTCCTCTCAAGGTTTCTTCTTCATGTCATCTCTGGATGTTTTTATTTATTTATTATTATTTCTTTCCCTGCCAGTGTTGCATCTTGCTTGCTCATTCGGGCTCTAAATTTATATCCAGATTTCTGTAAATCCATGCACTTTACAGGATTTCTGTCAAGTCAACAATTACATTCTGTATACTGTTCAAACCAAAACAATGCTTTATATCATATTTTAGAGTTTGATACAACAGGGAAATATTTACAGTGCTGGCAGATGTGACTGTAAAACTAGGCCCTGGCTCATGCTGGGACAGGCTCATTTTTGACAAAACAGCCTAGCTTCAGGGGGAGGGATGATTTTAAACTGGGGCAAAGCTATACAGGAGACCTGTTAGAACCAGGCTTGCTGATTAACAGCCTACATTGAAGACATTACACTGAAAGCTGGATACTCACACTGAAAATGAGCTAAACTCTCATTACACCCTGCACCTTGTCTACAATCCAGCACAACAGATGGCAAGTGAGTTAATTGATCTCAGACATTTACTCAGATAGCAAAGAAAGCTAGCTAGCAGAAAAGCCACTGATATAAAGGAGGGCTTTCACAAACACTTTTAGATCACTTGTTAGGATTTAAAAAAATTTTTTTAAATGATTTAAAAAAAATACAAAATAATTTTATATATATATATATATATTTGGAAAGAAAAGTGTTAGTAAATGTAAACAATTGTCTTAAAGGAAAGTGTAACAGTTACCTTTACAGTATTATACCTGTATTTAATATTGTATCCAGTGATAAGTCTGGTTCTAGAAATCCACAGATTTTTGGACTTGTATCTAAGGAATCTCCAAATCTTCAGCCCTCCGACAGCCCTTTCAGCCTGTTCTACCATTACTACTATTTAGTTCTGTGCTGCTATGAGCGAGAAAGTGTGGTTTACCGCAGAGTGCAGGCCTGGAATGAGCACACACCCTGACTGAGCAATGCATTATATCACAAAGGTCTCTTTGATGGCATAACAACAATGATGTGGGACAAACTGTACTATGCTATACTGGGTTCATGCTCTGTTTGTTCCTCCAAATTCATCTCTGGCCCTTATTAAGCCAGTTACATGGATGGGAATTTTTCAGTGGCTCTCTCTTTAGCTGTCCTTTCAATATCTAAGTGGTGTTTACAGCTCACATTCCCTTGTTTCTATCAGTTCTAAGTGCAAAAACGTAAGCTGGTCCTGTCCCATGTCTACAATCCACCAGTTCTTCCATTCTCATCACTTCCATTGCTGTGGGGTCCTGCACAAATGACAGGCTACAGCGAATAGTTTACATGACCACATACACACACACACACACACACACACACACACACACACACACACACACAGAGACAGAGAGATAACCACAGATAGTACAACAGTATCTCATGACGCCTAAAGTGTTTATTTACAGAAGCAGTTTATCTGATGAACAAGAAATCCAAGACACACTATGAAGGACTCCCATCAGCACCGGACAGGAAGCTGCAGACTGATCCTTATCAGGAAGTTTAAAATAAAAATAAATAAATGTTATTATGCCTGCAACTAACAAGTATTATGATAATCGATTCATCTGTCGATTATTTCACCAATTAATCAATTAGTTGGATTAAAAGGGCAATTTTTATTTTCTGTATTCCGAAAACAACGTTATTTCACATTCTGCCTGAAGTTGTCCTTCAAACATTGATGGCTATGAAAAAGTATTAAATGTGTCTATGTGGACTATGCTATACATTGTGCAAAGGACTTTTAAAATATTAACATTTATATTTTATTTTGAAAACAAACAAACAAACAAAGTAACCCCTTAACTGATTGTCCATACGCTTTAAAGTAGAAATTAAATCACTGTATTAAAAATGCTAAAAAAAAAATAAAAAAAAAACCAAGAAAAAAAGAGAAAGAAAGGCACAAACTAATTGTTAACTGGTAAGAGGTTGAATGTTCTGCAGTAACACACACATTCACTCGTCTGATCACAGTAACATGTTCCTTTATTCTGTAAATGTACGACACTTTTTACATTTATAAACAATTACATGTTCTAACCCCATTACAGTTACTGCTCTCATAAAAACACAATTACCTTTGTTTCTAACAACAACATATTTGATCAAAATGAATATTTTAGTCAGTGATTGCACTTCCTTTCTATCGCGCGCTGTTTGATTGACGCGCATGTGTGGACTCGTGCTCATTCAGTGAAGGTTAATGAAGACTCGCTCGCTGTCTGGACGTTACATCTTTATGTAAAATGGAAATACTGTGCTGAAGAAAACACGTCTGGAACACATTAAACATCACACCCATCTGTCACAGCATCTGACACAACGAGCCACGTTAAAATAATTAACGGATCATGCACTTTTCCCAAAGCAGCTCACTCTGTGACCTCCGCTTTTTTCCAGATGTGTTTTATTCATAGAAATGCGTTTTTCACCGTCGTGAAGTGACGTCACTGACGGGGTTATCCACAGTGATGTCACAGACCCAACTGATCCATCAATTATTATCGATTTTACCGATTAGTTGTTGCAGCCCTATATATTATATATATTATATAGTTGTTGATTAGTGATCTTTTGCATAATTAAAGAAAAACTGATTCAGGACATTGGTACTATGTTAAGGTTATGTTATTAGTGCAGTTGATAAGCAACAGCACAGAAGACATCAAACTGTACTTCAATTAACAGCCATATGCTGGGTATAAATTATATTTCCCGCTCCAGTGCTTTAGGCTACATTGTAAAAGATGAAATAAATAAATCAGTGTCTGTCAAAAAATATGCATGGTAGTAAATGTGTATCATATTAAACTAGTATATAATATTATATTATACTCCTATATTATACTATACTATTTAAGGACCAGTTCTTAAAATGCACTCATGTGGATGCACATGCGGCAAACGTAAGTGGCTCAGGTGAAATAAATGATTCTGGAAATGAGAATATACCGAAAGGAAGATCATGTCCATCAACAGATCCATCCTTACATTTATCCTGGTCCTCTTAACATCTGCCTCGCTGCTGTTTTTCTCCACCACCCTGCTGATTTGACCGCCTCCCACAGCAGTAACCAAAGAATGTATTAGTCAAATAGTCGATGGTATTTAACCCTTAGTTTGAACCCTGGGTTTGGACTGACATGAAATGGCACTACTAATTCTTATACTCAAAAACCCAGCATCCTCACGATTCCTGTCTTAAATGCCACCACCGACTAGTCACAAAGTGTGTCCAGCACAGTGATTCAGGAGTGTGACAGTCTTCAATCTTATCAGCTTGGCATTTCTCACACTTATCTACCCACTCTACTGTTGATATTTAAGTCAGGCACATTAAATTCCCCAATGAGACCCTTTAGGTGACTCCGAACAGTAGAAACTGGGATACTTTCTGAGTCACCTCAGTACTTTAGGTGATGAAATATCGGAGGTGGCCATTTTGAATTCTGGAAAAATTCCTTTGCTTATCTGATTTTGTCTGGTACATGTAGAGATCGAAGTATCTCCAAAGCATTGCTCTGTGAAGCTTGATAAGCTTTTTAATGTCATTCTATTGGTATCACCATGAGCTCACATATGCAAATTCATAATTTGCATGAGTCATGAGTGCCCAAGGCTTATTGATGCAGCTGTGGAGTGAAGGCTAGCCTGTCTGGTCTGATCCCACAAAAGAGCTTCTGTAGCACAAATTGCTGAAAAAGTTTATGCTGGCGATGACGGAAATATGTCGGAACACACAATGCATCACAGCTTGCTGTGTAAAAGGTTGCGTAGCGCAGGCCGGTCAGATTGCCCATGCTGAACCCTGTCCATCACCGAAAGCACCTACAATGGACACATGAGCATCAGATTTGGACCATGGAGCAATGGAAGAAGGTGGTCTAGTCTGATGAATCACATTTTCTTTTATATCATGTGGACAACCGGGTGTGTGTGTGTCACTTACCTGGGGAAGAGATACACCAGGATGCACTATGGGAAGAAGGCAAGCCAGCAGAAGCAGTGTGATGCTCTGGACAATGTTCCGCTGGAAAACCTTGGGTCCCGGCATGTTACTTTGGCATGCATCACCTACCTAAACATTGTTGCAGACCCTTCATGGCAACAGTATTCCCTAATGGCAGTGGCCTCTTTCATCAGGATAATGCGCCTTGCTACATTGCAGAAATTGTTCAGGAATGCTTTGAGGAACATGACAAAGAGTTCAAGGTGTTGACTCAACCTCCAAATTCCCCAGATCGCAGTCCGAACAGCATCTGTGGGAAGTGCTGGATAAACAAGTCCAATCCATGGAGGCCCCACCTCGCAACTTACAGGACTTGAAGGATCTCCTGCTAATGTCTTGGTGCCAGATACCACAGCACACCTTCAGAGTTCTTGTGGAGTCCATTCCTTGATGGGTCAGACCTGTTTTGGTGACACAAGGGGGACCTACATGATATTAGTATAATAATGTTAATGCTAGTATACAAGTTGTTCTGGAATTATGGTTCTCTACAGTATTCTGAGTAATGATTCAAATGGATTTGCTGTATATTTTCAGAGCAATTGAAGATCAGAGAAATACTCAAAGCAGCACATACACTGATGAACCACAGCCTCATCAAGACAGAAGCCTGATTCAATGGATCGTTCCCAATTCGAATAAATACCTCCACATTACCTGCTACCTACTCATTCTCTCTCTCTCTCTCTCAATCTTTTTCCTTCAAATTTGTTCTTAAACACTCGCTTCATGCCTGCACTTTTTTCCTGCAGACACTTCCTGTGATCATCAAACTTCATCCATCTTTCACTCAGTGCCCAGCTTAGAATGTGCATCCATTCATCAACAGATAAGAATATCATTTATAATTAATTAAATGGTAGTTCATCACCTTAAGGACACTTGAGGCATTTCAGCAAGGTTAAAGATTTGGTCACATTCCACTTGGTAAATGAAACTGGCTAAGTGCACTTGGCAATGACCCCCCCACCCCCACCCCCCCATTAAATATGTACATATATAATTGCACATACAATTTATACAGTGCATACAGTACATTATTTATGTTTGGTTTTTTTTATCCATTAGGAATTCAAATGTGCCATGTTCTGAAAGGTGAGTGCGCTCTTGCATTCGTGTTCCATTTTTCACCTGGAGCTGTCTGAGAAACAAATGAGCTCATGTGCCGGTTAAGTGAACACTGAAAACCAGGGCAGAATTTCAAATAAGCTTCAGTTAAAGGTTAAAGAAGTGATGTCTGCATGAAATCATTTCTTTCATCATGGCCTTATGTTTTCTTATATACTTGCTCTGTTATATTGCTATGCAACCGTTACCTGATTGCTGACAGTTAAACAGTAGTCTTTGGTTGCTTTTTGTACGTGTGTGTGATGAGACAAAAATGAGAGACTTGAAGTTCTCTGGGTGAGAACAATTTGTTGAAGAGCGAGGTCAGAGGAGAATGGCCAGACTGATTTAAGCTGACCAGGTGATGTTTTTCTAATCTTTACATGTCCAGTTTCGGTGAGCCTGTGCCCATTGTAACTTCAGATTCCTGTTCTTGGCTGACAGGAGTGGAACTCGATGTCAGCTTGAATTGTTCTGGCCATTCACGTCTGACTTCTCTCTTCATCAAGGCTTTTGAACATGCGGAACTGGTGCTCGTTGGATGTTTGTTTTCTTCTCATCATTCTGTGTAACGTCTACAGACTGTTCTGCATGAAAATCCCATGAGATCAGCAGTTTCTGAAATACTTAAGCCAGCCCATCTGGCACTGACAACCATACCGCAGTCAAAGTCACTGATATCACATGTTTGATGTGAACATTAACTGAAGGGCTTGACCTGTTCATGCATGATTTTAGGCACTGTGCTTCTGCCACGTTTGGCTGATTGGGTGAATGAGCGTGCATGAGCAGGTGTGAAGGTGTTTTTATGAAAGTGGCCAGTGAGAGCATACAGTATATGCTTTGTATTAAATTATACATATAGTGTGTGAATAGTGATGTTGAAACAGTCAGCTAGCTGCCTTATAGTCTCCAGGTGTCTGCCTCACATCTTCACAGTGGTGAGTCGGCATACCACTGTGTTCTGTTCTTGTGAACTTTCACTGCTTTGCTGTGTTGCTCAGAAATGACATTCTGTTAAGATCAGCAGAAGCTGGTAAAAAATGACTGCAACTCGGACTTCATTAACAGTTGTGCAAACCCCTTTCAATTAAGATATTTTAGCGTGACCTGAAGACAGCATTTCATCACAGTATTTACTAACTAATGATCTGTAATTTTTCCCATCCATAGTGCGAGTCTGATCAGCAGCTACTTGAAATGTTTCGTGCAGGTTTAATGCTTGCTGAATACATTCAATTAAGCATACAGCAATTCAATCTCAATAGGCAGAAGAACGAGTTGTACTGAAGAATTCGGTGACTTCCAACACAGCACTGTCAGAGGAGGCCATCTTTGCATCCAAGCCATTTTTATCAAATTTCCACTCTTCTAGAGCTGCCCTGATCGACTGTAGTTTTTCTGAAGCAGAAGTGTCTAGCAGCAACAGCACCTCAGCTACGAAGAGGTAGACCATGCAAATCACAGAGTGGGGGAGTAAAATCACCTGTTGCAGCACTGATTATTGAGTTCCATACTGCCTTGTCAGCACAAGAACTGTCTGTCAGGAACTGCATAAAATAGGTTTCCATGGCCAAACAGCTGCACACAAGCCTAAGATCAGTATGCACGATGCTAAGCAGTGACTGGAATTGTGCAAAGTATGCCATCACTGGAGTCTGGACCAGCAGAAATGCATTCTCTTATCACATGTAAATGAATCATATGAAAATGAATAAATAAACAAAGGCAAAAAAAGAAAAAAAAAAGAAATGCATTCTCTTATCACATGTAAATGAATCATATGAAAATGAATAAATAAACAAAGGCAAAAAAAAGAAAAAAAAAGAAAGAAATGCATTCTCTGGAGTGATGCATCTCGCTTCACTATCTGGTAGTCTGAAATACCAATTTAAGTTTGCCGGATGCCAGGAGAACATTACCTGCCTGAATGCATTCTTCCAACTGTAAAATTTGACTGATGTCAAAGACTGAGGTCTGTGACGGTTTTTCATGAATGATGTTTGGCCTTGTAGTTCCAGTGAAGAGGAAACATAAAGCTACAGCATACAAAGACATTCTAGATGATTATATGCTTCCAAGTTTATTGCAACAGTTTAGGGAACACTCTTTCCTGTGCCAGCATGGCAATGCCCCTGGGCACAAAGTGTGGCCTATAAAGACACGGTTTGGCAAGGTTGTTTTTATATCTTGGTAGGAACCAGTCCCCATATGTTCCCACAGTGATAGAAATATCTGACTTATGTCTTATAGCTCCTTTTTTTTTTTTAAACAAAAACTGCAGCTTTTATTTCAAATACAAACAGAGGCAAAATGTTTTCTTTTGTTTACTGAGGTTAAGGTTAGCATTAGATTTAGATGTTGGCATAGTATTTAACTACGTTGATAATTATGTTAATGTGAATGTGTGTGTGCCTCCACTGTTGGAAATTAGTTTATCTACCCACCCGGCAGAATCCATTTGTTATATTGATTTTATTAAGCTTTGAGTGTGAAAGGGGTTCTGATGCTTAAATGCGTGAATCAGTACTATAAAACACACTCACCATATGATGGCCTCCTTTTTTTAACTACTTTTTGTCACTATGGCTTTTGATATCTCCACATTGTATTAAGATTTGCTGAGTAAAACATACAAGATGTGATATATGTGATACCACACTGATATTTTAAATGGTTTCATTTGTATAAAAGCATGGTAATGGTGATTTGTCAATATCAGTGACAAACAACTGTTTCTTCATTTCTTTGTTCCTTATTTGCTACCTTCCTTCTTTCTTTTCTTTCCCCATACCTCGGCTTTAAGGAAGTTTTTGCTGCCTTAGGGGCTGTGTTTTATCTCTGCATGAGAAAATCATCATCATGTTGCCTGCCTGGTTTACCTCAGACACCCTCATCCAGAGTGTCTTACATTTTTATGTCATGAGTAGTTGAGGGTTAAGGGCCTTGCTCTGGCAGCTTGGCAGTGCTGGGATTTGAACTCAAAACCTTCTAAAAAATGGCCAATGTCTTAACCACTGAGCTACCACTGCCCAGATCTGATGTGAGTTTTGTCACTAGCTTTATTCTCTGGTCTATTCTCCCAAGGGAGATGAGGTTTGCGGATGTTGTCACATTGCTTAAATGCATCACATAATTTCCATATGAGACTGCCATGAATGCTGCATGTCATCTCTCTGTAGAGAGTCCAGTGCCTGCTCTGTCAGGGTGTCCCACTGGAAAAACATTGAATTGAATTGGGTCCTTCTAACTCAAGCAGATGGACAGGTGGATCACCCCCATCTGGGACTTACCCAGAGGAATTACCCCCTAAAGTTTGTAAGTACCCATTTACCCAGTTTGCACTGGGCAATTTCAAATACTAATTTCTAATACTGCCTTTATGTACCTAAAGTTTTGTGACTGAACTCACTCTCATTTCCATCATGTAAATCACTCTGTAGATTTTAAAATTGAACATCGACACATTTATAAATATTATAATGTTAAAATGGACGCATGAAGAACTGCAAAATTCTGTGTTGGACTTTTTGCCACCACAATGTCTGAAAATGCATTGTTGACGCAATGGACGGTGTTTTTTCTACACTGGACAGTACAGAGACCAACACTTCTGCTTACTTTAAAAGCTAGAGTTTCCTCACTGCCCTAACACAGTATCCAACAATGCATCAACTCAACTCATCAAACAGCTCTCTCACGTCTCCCATCTTAACTGAAAGCCTGATTGCCAGTAGTGTACTGGCAGTTTGTTTCGTCTTGGGAGTTCCTGGTAACATAGCAGTAATGGTACGTCTTGCTGGATGGCTGAAGGGAGGCAGCTTCACTCCGAGACTGATGCTAAGCCTGGCCATATCAGACCTGCTCACTCTGCTTTTTCTGCCGGTTTGGATTTGGGCTCTTCTGCATAGCTGGGTCTTTGGCTTGTTCCTGTGTAAGCTTCTGTCCTATTTGGTGTACTTCAGCCTCTACTGTAGCATGTTGTGTGTGATGTTGATGAGTGTACAGCGATACATACAAGTGCTACATCCTCGGAAATGGAACAAGCTTGGCAGAAAAGGACAGAGGATCCTCTTGAGTGGGATGTGGATGTTAAGTGGAGTATTATCATCCTATTCTCTCATACAGCGCACACTAAGCTTGGACAAAGAAGGACACCTTCAATGCCGTCTACACTATCATAATGATGTTGAAAGAGTGGCTACTTTAATCTGGGAGATTATGATATTTGTGGTTTCGTTCCCCACACTGACTTACTTCTACTTTCAGCTTTACCGGGAGTTAATAACTCAGCTTTCTTCAGCAGTAACTTAATGACAAAGCTGGTGACCAGAATTGTGTCATGTTTCTTTATTTTTTGGGTCCCGTTTCAAATCTCCAACATTGTGCTCATCATTGCTGTGTTGCTTGGGAATGACAGTCTGTTAAAATCTGCAGAAGCTGGGAGTAATATCACTGGAGCTCTGACTTTCATTAATAGTTGTGTGAACCCCTTTCTGTACGCTTTCTCTGCCCGGGCTCTACGTCAGCACACAAATGAAACAGAAAATACTTAGTTGCTTCATGATGTAGACATTTGAGAGAGTGTATGGATTTTCTCTGAGAGCCAGTGATCTGTGTATAATTCTGCATATTATTGCAGTCTGTTATTTTTTATATACAGTACTGTAAATAATAGTAATCCATAATAGTACTCTCCAGTACAATTAGTGCAGTTTTATAAGGAAATGAGCTGTAAGTTTTATTCAGCATCTTACAGAACCAGATACAGTTCTTCTGGAGACTTTGATTGAGACTTATTTTTGCAGCAAAATCCAGCAGGCTTCATTGTGTTTTTTGTCTGAAAAGTGGTCTCTTATGTAATATGCTGCTTTCTTTAATGACATACAAACGTTTAATTTTGTTCTAGAAAACTAATGTTTGGGAATCTAAAATGTTTTTTGTATTGACTTGATAATGTAGAAGTAAAAAAAAAAATTGTACAACAAAAATAAATAAATAAAATAGGGTGCCGAAAACTTAACAAAGCTAATGTTAATTTGCCAATAACAATGAGAAACAACTGTTTCTTCATTTCTTTGTTTCTTATTTTCTTTTATTCATTCTTTCCTTCCTTCCATTTTGCCTGTCTGATTGTTGATCAATATGCTCATTTCATTTTAAATTCTCTGTATTGTATCACTATAAGAGTTAATGATCTCTATCTCCACCAGAGTATTCAGCGAACAGCTGGGACAATAACCAGATATAATTTCTTCATGGTCTTATATAGACATCACTAGTTATTATCAGATGAGCCTATTACTGGTACATTACCTAAATAATATGTATAAAAGTGGTGGATAGTGTAGAAATTGAGAGATGGGATTTGTCCTGAAGTCTCAAGGCTTTTCTTCTCCCAGTTTCTAGAAATTGCACTGAATTATGTAAAAGTACTGCTACTATAGCAATAATTTCTTAAATAATCGTAACAATAGTCATCAAGAAAATGACTTAAGTAAGAGTAGATTAATCATCTGGTGATCTATATAAATCATCATCCATGTGAGATATACTGAACTAAGCACCACCTCAAATTTCTAAAGTATATAAAGAGGAATGCTGGCTGGCTAGCTAACTTAGCCAAAGGCTACTGAGGCTTTATAGCTTGCTAGGTTTGTTAGCTATCTAGTTAGCTAGTTAATTCTTACCTATTCCTAGCTGTATACTTAGCTATCTAGCAAGAATGCCCATATCACATTATCCTGAGCCTTACCTATTGGCTGTAGCAGAACAAATTATGTTGTGTTTATTTGTAATTTCCAGAATGCTGTTCTCCATCCTCTTATTTTTTTTAGTTAATTAATTTTATTAACCAATTCTCTGTATAGCAGCTTTATACAACCCTGATGGGCTGTGTGTGAGAGCATGCCATATTAAAGGCACTAAAATTTACATTGTGTTGGTTGAGAATCTCCAGAATCGTGCATAAATATTTCACCATGCAGAGAATTTCCACTAAAACTACACACTTTTCAACCACATTTCAGTACACAAGTTATAAGTTTACATTCTGTACTGTATAGTAGGGGTTAGATGATTAAATAATCTGTTTCATTTTACACTATTTAAGATGCACCCATGTGGTTGAGCTGGCAGCTCAGCTGGATAATGAATTCTGAACATAGACTGTAAAAAAAGATGGACGATGCACCTTCACTCTCATCCATTGTAGAAAAGTGAAGCTGGCAATGCCGCAATATGGCGCTGACATCGTGGAGCCTGAGTCTGCACAGTAGTGAGTGTGAAGTGGAGCTGTGGTATCAAGGTCCCGCCCACACTCCCACAGAATCAATCGCAATTTAAATAACTAACTAAAATCAAACTTGTTTAAGAAAATAACACTTGAACTTACATCAGCGTGATAAAAACTACCTAAAATGACAGAAATTTGATTATTTAGTTTGTCTCACATCCCATTAGATTACATGGAGTGGGCAGCTTTATGACCTATACTGCATCCAGCCACCTGGGGGCGATCAAAATGTTTTGGCTTCACTTTTTAGGGCTTGTGCGGCACGTTTGATTCTGAAACTGAAAGCATGCAGTGCGGTGCAGAAACTACTTGTAGCTTAATGATGGATGAAGGATGCAGCATCTACAGCAGGATTTGGGAGATTTTCCATCCATATTCAACTCTGGCCTCTGTAGTGTCTTTTCTCTGTAGTGTCAAAAAGCAAGTCTGGATTGGCCTCTTTGAGCTGGCATGTACTGCTGATCTGACTCTAAGAAGCTGTGAAGATAGTGGACCGTTTTGCTCCAAAAGGACTCTGGTCATAGTGGAATTCACTACCAAAGTGCAAGATTTTATTTAAATTTTACTTAGCTGTGAAAGACAACAAAAAGGAGGAAGCAAAAGTAGCACAATGGGGCCGGCTATATACAACCACCCCCGGGGGCACCTCAATGTGGAGTTTTTATGAGATTAGTTCGAACAAGTAGAGGCAAAAACATATCGGAAAATTCTGCTTACAGCTTGCCAACCTCCGTGATTCGTGACAAAGTGTGGTGGTCTCCACAGGGTACCGGGGTGGACTGAGGCACACGTTTTAGATTCACCTCTGGTCCCAGCTCGTCTCTCTCTAGAACTTCCGATGCCAAAGCCACAGGGATCACATCTCTCCATGGTTTAAGGAGATTGAGCTAGTGTATATGTTGTGCCTGAGTGTGTTTGCAGGGCCATTCTCACTCTCCATGTCTTCCTGACAAGGAGTTGACATTGACAGCCCAAGCAATTCCTCCCCAGTCAATGCTGTTCAAATCCCACATAATGCTATGCTATTTCACGACCCATCCACATACTTTCCCCTTGACAACTTCTGAAATGTGGTCAAATTTATCTTCAATATCAGTGAATGGGTGAGGCAAGGACTAACCCCTGCATCGATTATATGTTTTTGTCCCTGGAATTTAATCATGGCAGGCACTAGTGGATATTGTATCCAATGCGTCATCTTGTCAGCAGACATTGATGAACTGAGGTTACAGCCCGAATCCACCAATGAATAGTATGTAAATGCTGTAATACTCACAGGTATGCAATATGTCCCAACTGGGTCAGGGGAAGCCTGTGGTGCTTTGGGGACCCAAAGCAATGCCCCCACTGCCATCATGTGGCATTGGTCCTGGAAATGCCCAGGTTCCCTGCAACACCACCACACCTGCCCAGGCTTTACTCCCACTCCCATGGCCCCTGAGTCTCCTCCCTGCCTGGGGGAAAAGACAGAAACAGAAAAGAGGGAGGGGTATTCAAAAACCAGGACCAGGGAACTTGTTTCAGTGGAAAGAGACCCCATTTCTTTGGTACAGGAACAGGGGGAAGGTAGGGAGTGAAAGGGGAAGAGACCCAAAGAGAGGGAGAAGGGGAGGGCCTGTCTATCCCCAGCCGGTCCAGAACCGGCTCCTTCTCCAGACCAAACGCCTCTTTTAACAAGGCCGCTACAGCAGCGGTTGTACAGGTGTCATCGCCCTCTGGAACTCCAACTATCCTGACGTTATTGCGCCGTGATCTCGACTCCAAATCCTCACATTTATTCTCTAATTGAGTCACAGTCGCAGTGAGAGCCTCAATAGTAGTCTTCATGTGAACCAGAGAGTGCGTGCCCCATTTCCCCAACAGTACCTTTCAGTGTTGATATGTTGGCATCGGTAGCGACTTTATCGCTAGCCAGCTGTGTTTTCATGACCTGCAGGTCATGCTGGATAGTAGACAGCGCATCCCTGAGAGTCTTCTGAAGATTCTCCTGGTGATTCTCCTGGTTCTTCTGATGCTCCTGGAACTCCTTTATAAAAATATCTGCGATGTCCTTCCTCAGTAAAGCCAGGAACTCAAGCCTGAGTGCGGCGAGGTCAGGGCCACCGCTCGGGGATACGGATGCGACTGCGGGTTCACGGGGAGAAGGGAGCGCAGCTACGGATTCATGAGGAGAAGGAGGCGTGGGTGCGGGTTCATGGAGAGAGGGAGACGCGGCTGCGGATTCACGGCGAGAAGGAGACGCGCTCGCGGTGCACTCTATAGACCTCAGTTTTGTCTGAATGCTACCACCGTTTTTCGAGTTTTCCCCTGACATCTTAACGAACCACCGAGTTAAAAAATACAAATAAGTAAACGAAATAGAATAAGTCAAAATATATTAAATTACCAAAAAAAGTGCTAAATAATTACAAATTTTAATCGAAATCAGCAGGAGACTCAAACTTCACATCTTACTCCATCAAACACAGAATTCGAACTCTGCCCCTCTTTGGTCATTGTTTGCTTTACGAATGTGTGTCATCGTTTTCAGCTGTCCGTGTTTATCCCGTGATTAGATTTGTCATATAAACCCCTCGTGTGGTCATTACCAAGCAGTTGTTTTTTTGTTCAAGTTTCTGTTTGTAGATCGCCTGACCTATTGCCTGTTTTGACCATACTTCTGGATTTGTCTGCCTGTCGCTTGTAATTAAAGTCTTTTACTGCACTTATATCCGTCCTCAACTCACATACGTACCGGTATGTGAAAATACCCTGCTGGCCTTTTTTTCACCACTTCCGGAAGTGAAGTCTTTTGACACCTTGGTCTTTTACATGCTATTTTGAATCTAAACTGGAAACCACAGACAGCAACACTTCTGCTTACTTTATCTAGAGCCTACACCCAGGTACACAACAGTATCTAACAATGCAGCAACTCAACTCATCAAACAGCTCTCTCACCTCTCCTGTCTCAACTGAAAACCTGATTGCCAGTAGTGTACTGGCAATTTGCTTCATTCTGGGAGTTCCTGCTAACATAGCAGTAATGGTACGTCTTGCTGAATGGCTGAAGGAAGGCAGCTTCACTCCGAGACTGATGCTAAGCCTGGCCATATCAGACCTGCTCACTCTGCTTTCTCTGCCGGTTTGGATTTGGACTCTTCTGCATAACTGGGTCTTTGGCTTGTTCCTGTGTAAGCTTCTCTCCTACTTGGTCTACTTCAGCCTCTACTGTAGCATACTGTGTGTGATATTGATGAGTGTACAGCGATACATACAAGTGCTACATCCTCAGAAATGGAACAAGCTTGGAAGAAAAGGAAAGAATATCCTCTTGAGTGGGATGTGGATGTTAAGTGGAGTATTATCATCTTATGCTCTTGTACAGCGCAATGTAAGCTTGGACAGTGAAGGACTGCTTCAGTGCAAGAGATGCTATCAGAATGATGTTGAAAGAGTGGCTACTTCAACCTGGGAGATTATATTGTTTGTGACTTTGTTCCCCACACTGACTTACTTCTACGTTCATCTTTACCGGGGAGTTAATAACTCAGCTTTCTTTAGCAGTCGTGCATTGACAAAGATGGTGACCAGAATTGTGGCATGTTTCTTTATTTTTTGGGTCCCTTTACAAATCGCCAACATAGTGATCATCACTGCTGTGTTGTTCGGGAATGACAGTCTGTTAAAATCTGTGGACTCTGGAGACAACATTGCTATAGCTCTGACTTTTGTTAACAGTTGTGTGAACCCCTTCCTCTACGCTTTCTCTGCTCGGATTCTACGTCAGCAAACAGCTAGAATAGAAAATGCCTAGTTCGTGTTGGTTTCAGATATTTGGCTAAGTCTGGCTAAGTAGTCAGAGTGCTGCATCATACCTCCAAAATGAATACATGAAGAAATGTAAAACAACCTGCTGGACTTTATTTCACCATCATTTCCTGAAGTGTATCTTTGACATCATGCTATTTTTTTTTTTTTTTTTATCTAAACCGGATACCACAGACACCAACACTTCTGCTTACTTTGTTATCTAGAGCCTACACCCAGGTACACAACAGTATCTAACAATGCAACAACTCAACTCATCAAACAGCTCTCTCACCGTTCCTGTCTCAACTGAAAACCTGATTGTCAGTAGTATACTGGCATTTTACTTCATACTGGGAGTTCCTGCTAACATAGCAGTAATGGTACGTCTTGCTGGATGGGTGAACTGAGGCAGCTTCACTCCGAGACTGATGCTAAGCCTGGCCATATCAGACCTGCTCACTCTGCTTTCTCTGCCGGTTTGGATTTGGGCTCTTCTGCATAACTGGGTCTTTGACTTGTGCCTTTTCTCATATGAAAACCACAGAACTTCACACTTCCCTTTTCTAGTCAGCTTTAAAATTAAAGATGAAAAGTGCCCTTTTGAGAGCAGCAACCCACATCCACTTTCTATTCCTTTTGGTATCATTAAACTTTGTGTATCTTTTATACAGTGCATGTAATCATGTAACCTGTTTTTTAAAATTATTTTATTTTATTTTATTTAGGCCTAGAAATGGCCTTAATCTTACTGCACAATAAATAATGATGTCATCAGACTATAATCTAGGAAGATAAGAGATGTTTAGTTTTAAGTCAACTGATTTATTAATATACTGATATTATAAATGTATAATAAACATGATTTTTTTAATGAAAGTATGTAATGTTATTTGTGATACAATTGAGAAACAACGATAAACATATCTACCTAATTTCTTTCCTTTATCATTTTGCCCTTACTTTGCTGCTTCTTCTGTTTATTCATGTTCTTTTCTTAATCCCTTCTCCTTCTTTCCTTCATTCTTTGTTCCTTTCATCTTTCTCTTCTTCTGAACTTTTCCCTTTCTGTTTCTCTTCATTTCTTCCTTGACCAACCTACCTTCCTTCCTTCCATTCAGTCTGACAGATTGTTAATTGATTTAGCTCCATCTCATTTTACATTCTCTTGTATTGTATCTCTAAGAGTTGATGATGTTCTCTATCTCCTCCAGTATATCTAGAGTACAGCTAGGAAAATAATCTGATATAGTTTTCATCATGGACAGTAGGTTATTATCAGCATTTATTCTTACATTACATGAAGACTATGTTCAAGTCGGTGGCCACTGTGGCACGAGTGACAACGAGAAAGCGATGGCATGTTTTGTTTTAAATTTAGATGATGTGTATAGTACAAATTTATATTGTTGAGGTGAGGTAATGTTAAAGGTATTGATGGCTTATATACTATATATATACAGTGCCTTGCGAAAGTATTCGGCCCCCTTGAACTTTTCAACCTTTTGCCACATTTCAGGCTTCAAACAAAAAGATATAAAATTTTAATTTTTTGTGAAGAATCACCAACAAGTGGGACACAATTGTGAAGTGGAACGAAATCTATTGGATATTTTAAACTTTTTTAGCAAATAAAAAACTGAAAAGTGGTGCGTGCAAAATTATTCAGCTCCTTTACTTTCAGTGCAGCAAACTCACTCCAGAAGTTCAGCGAGGATCTCTGAATGATCCAATGTTGTCCTAAATGACTGATGGTGATAAATAGAATCCACCTGTGTGTAATCAAGTCTCTGTATAAATGCACCTTCTCTGTGATAGTCTCAGGGTTCTGTTGAAAGCACAGAGAGCATCATGAAGACCAAGTAACACACCAGGCAGGTCCGTAATACTGTTGTGGAGAAGTTTAAAGACGGATTTGGATACAAAAAGATTTCCTAAGCTTTAAACATCCCAAGGAGCACTGTGTAAGCGATCATTTTGAAATGGAAGGAGTATCAGACCACTGCAAATCTACCAAGACCTGGCCGTCCCTCTAAACTTTCAGCTCAGACAAGGAGAAGACTGATCAGAGATGCAGCCAAGAGGCCCATGATCACTCTGGATGAACTACAGAGAACTACAGCTGAGGTGGGAGAGACTGTCCATAGGACAACAATCAGTCGTAAACTGCACAAATCTGGCCTTTATGGAAGAGTGGCAAGAAGAAAGCCATTTCTCAAAGATATCCATAAAAAAGTCTCGTCTAACGTTTGCCACAAGCCACCTGGGAGACACACCAAATGTCACACCAAACATTGAGAAATGGCTTTCTTCTTGCCACTCTTCCATAAAGGCCAGATTTGTGCAGTGTAAAATTTAATGTGCAAAAGTCGATTCAAAAGTAACTATAATTCACTGAAATTTCAGCTTCTATCCTGTAGATCATCATGTAGATTTTGAAGTTAGGTTAACATTGATATAAAGATTCAATGATTTATAATGCCAAAACAGATACATTTAGAACTGAAAAATACCTCTCTTATGGAAGTGTATCTTTCTCATAATGAATGCTGTGTTTTTCTACATTGGACATCACAGACTCCTACGCTTCTGCTTACTTTATAAGCTAGAGTTTCCTTACTGCTCTACCACAGTATCTAACAATGCAGCAACTCAACTCATCAAACAGCTCTCTCACCGTTCCTGTATCAACTGAAAACCTGATTGCCAGTAGTGTACTGGCAGTTTGTTTCATACTGGGAGTTCCTGGTAACATAGCAGTAATGGTACGTCTTGCTGGATGGCTGAAGGGAGGCAGTTTCACTCCGAGACTGATGCTAAGCCTGGCCATATCAGACCTGCTCACTCTGCTTTTTCTGACGGTTTGGATTTGGGAACTTCTGTATGGCTGGGTCTTTGACATCTTTCTGTGTAAGCTTCTCTCCTACTTGGTGTACTTCAGCCTCTACTGTAGCATACTGTGTGTGATGTTGATGAGTGTACAGCGATACATGCAAGTGCTACATCCTCAGAAATGGAACAAGCTTGGCAGAAAAGGAAAGAAGATCCTCTTGAGTGGGATGTGGATGTTAAGTGCAGTATTATCGTCCTATGCTCTTGTACAGCGCGATATAATCAAAGACAGGGATGGACTGCTTCAGTCCAAGAAATGCTATCGGAATGATGTTGAAAGAGTGTCTACTTTAATCTGGGAGATTATGATATTTGTGGTTTCATTCCCCACACTGATTTACTACTACTTTCAGCTTTACCGGGGAGTTAATAACTCAGCTTTCTTTAGCAGTAACATAATGACAAAGCTGGTGACCAGAATTGTGTCATGTTTCTTTATTTTTTGGATTCCATTTCACATCAATAACACTGTGCTCATCATTGCTGTGTTGCTTGGGAATGACAGTCTGTTAAAATCTGCAGAAGATGCAGATAATATCACTGCAGCTCTGACTTTCATTAATAGTTGTGTGAACCCCTTTCTGTACGCTTTCTCTGCTCAGGCTCTACGTCAGTACACTCCTGGAACAGAAACTACTTCATGATGTGGAGGTTTGAGAGAGTTTATGGATTTTCTCTGAAAGCCAGTGATTTGTTAAAGCATATGCATATGGACCTAAACCCACTTCTACTTATTCCTACAATCTGTTTTTAATTATTATTATTATTTTTGTATGTTTTAATCAAGTAATTTGTTTGCAGATTGAATGAAAGAAATGAAACGAAGGAACAAGTCATACTGCAACATGACGATATCTCTCATGACGAAAGCTGTTCATCAGATGATTTCCCTTAATATCCATGCTTTATAAGAAACAGTTTTATAAGAAGTTAATGGTCTATAATATCCAGAAATTGTGTGGTGCAGAATATTTCATGCTCAAGTACACAGCAATATCTCCAGTGTTGATTTAACACCCAAAGTGTTGATTTTACTCTCTACAGTGTTTATAGAAGTCCATTGGACTCAAATGAACACTCTGGGTGTTAATACAACACTAGGAACTTTACTGTGTAGGATCGACTGGATACTAAACAATCGATCAGACTCTTCCCAGCCTGTACTGTAAATGTTAAATTCATTTTAGATCATCCAGAACTAACATATAGTGAGAGATTTTGTTCTCCTCTTTTAAACTGTACTTCTTTTCATTATGACTTTTGGAAATGCATTTCTCAGAGTATAGGCAATGCCTTTTCTTGCATGAAAACCACAGAACTTCACACTTACCTTTTCTAGTCAGCTTTAAAATAAAAGAAGAAAAGTGCCCTTTTGAGTGCAGCAAACCACATCCTGTCACAGCTCAGCCGGATCAGAACTCCAAATCCCAAGGTGCACTTTTACCGGCGGTTCATCCGCAATTTCAGCCGGATTGCGCATCCCTTGACCTCTCTGTTAAAGGGAAAACCCAAGCACCTGTCATGGGGCCCAGCAGCCCAGAATGCCCTGGAGAAGCTCAAGAACGCCTTCACTACAGCGCCTGTTCTCAAGCATCCCGACCCATCCAGACCATTCGTCGTGGAGGTGGACGCTTCTGAAACTGGGGTAGGAGCGGTACTCTGTGTCTGAAAGAAATTATGACGTGGGTAACAGAGAACTCCTGGCAGTAAAGTTAGCTCTCGAAGAATGGCGTCATTGGCTAGAGGGAGCGGCACACCCCTTTGTTATCTTCACCGATCATAAGAACTTGGAGTATTTGCGCACTGCAAAAAGGCAAACCCCGCGGCAGGCCCGTTGGGCCCTGTTCTTCACCAGGTTTCAGTTCACGTTGTCTTACCGACCTGGGTCAAAGAACACCAAGGCCGATGCCCTCTCCCGTCTGGATCACCCGGAAGTTAACAAGGACCAGGAGGAATACATTGTTCACCCCTCGTATATTGTCAGCACCCTCGAATGGGAACTGGACAAAGAACTAGAAAACATCCCTTCGTCTCGTATCCCCACAGCATGTCCCGCAGGCCGACGGTTTGTACCCGAGGAACACCGCCAGGCTACCGTCGTCTGGGCACACACCACCGTCGGCACAGGTCACCCGGGAGCACAGCGAACGTACCTCCTACTAAGGGAGAAATACTGGTGGCCCAACATGCAGAAGGACATCCACAGAATAGTGGCATCATGCTTGTCCTGCGCACAGAATAAGGTCCCCCGAACGCTTCCCATGGGCAAGCTCAAGCCCCTACACATTCCGGAACGCCCATGGTCTCACATTGCAGTGGATTTTGTGACAGACTTACCCGAATCCCAGGGCAACACTACCATCCTGGTTATAGTGGACCGGTTCTCAAAATCGGTACGCTTCATCCCTCTACCCGCCTTACCCACTGCCTTTGGGACTGCCAAGCTGCTGTTCACCCATGTCTTCAGGTATTTCGGCATCCCGGAGGAGATCATCTGTGACCGGGGCCCCAATTCACATCCCAAGTCTGGACCAGTTTCATGTATAAGTTGGGGGTCACGGTAAACCTCACCTCAGGATATCACCCACAGTCCAATGGCCAAGTGGACGAGTCAACCAGGAATTGGGCCGTTTCCTCCGCACCTTTTGCGCAGCCAATCCCGCGGCGATCGGACAAGTTTCTTGCCATGGGCCGAGTACGCCCAGAACTCGTTACGTCATTCAGCAACTAATCTCACCCCGTTTCGTGCGTGTACTGGGGTATCAACCCCCTCTGTTCCCGTGGAATGCAGATATCACTAACTCACCCGCAGTCGACCAGTGGTTTGAGCGGAGTGAACAGGTATGGGCAGACACCCATCGACGTCTGACACGGGTCACGACTCATACAAGCGCGAAAGCCGACCGCGCGCAGCAACCAGCCAAGTTACCAACCCGGTGATCGGGTATGGTTGTCTACAAGGGACCTGAGGCAACCACACAGCTGCAAAAGCTCGCACAGAGGTATACGGGCCCCTTCAAGATCCTGAAACGCATCAATGAGGTCACGCATCGGCTGCAACTACCCGGCACAGCCGCGTGCCCCCTTCCTTCCATGTCTCACGCCTGAAACCAGTCGTTCCCGGACCCTTAGCATCTGATGTGCCCTCTGAGACGCCTCCGCCTCCCCTGGATATCGAAGGGCAACCAGCTTACCGTCTTCAAGGACATCCTCAGCTCCAGGTACAGGAGGGGTAAGCTGGAATACTTGGTCGAGTGGGAGGGCTATGGTCCTGAGGAACGCTGCTGGATTCCCGAAGCAGGACATCCTCGACCCGCAACTCATTAGTGACTTTCATGCCTCGCATCCTGACCTCCCCGCCCCCCCCCCGGGAGACCTAAAGAACGTGGGCCCCCGGATTGAGCCCTTTGAGGGGGTTCTGTCACAGCTCAGCCGGATCAGAACTCCAAATCCCAAGATGCAGCGGCTGCTACTCAGGCACGCATGCGCTCTCCATCCCCGGAGTTCTGATCCAAGACACCTGTCACTAATCACAGACTCACACTCAAGCACAGCTACTTAGGTTTGCCAGTCACAGAGTTGCATTGCGAAGTATACGCTCAGTGAACCTCTTTCTCTGCTTTACCAAGCCTTCCGATTATCTTTGATTACCTCGTTACCTCGACCTTTGTTTCCGCCTTCGACCACGCTCTTCGTCTTGCCCTCCTTACTCTGTTCGTCCGATCGCCTGACCCCTGCCTGTTACTCGTTTACGATTCTGCATTATCCTCGTCTCTACGCTGCGTCCGCCGATTGCTCTTGCCTCTGTGCCCCTTCCCCACGAATCCGTGACACATACACATTCTATTCCTTTTTGGTAACATTAACCTTTGTGTATCTTTTATACAGTGCATGTAATCATGTAACCTCTTTTTTTTTAATTATTAGATAGGAAGATAGAGAGATTTCATCAGAGGTTTTCATTATAGACCGTAGGTTATTACCAGGTGAGCCTATACTCTTACATTACCAAAAGACTATGTTCAAGTTGGTGGCCACTGTGGCATGAGTGACAGCGATGGCGTGTTTTGTTTTAAATTTAAATTATGTGTATAGTATAAATGTATATTGTAGGAATGATGAATGGAGTCCTTTACCGGGGGATTCTTGAGAAGAATCTGCTGCTATCCACAAGGATGATGAAGATGAGATGTTGGTGGAGCTTCCAGCAGGACAACGATCCAAAGCATACAGTGTAGCGAGCCTAAACAACGGTGTTTTGCCTCTGGGGTCTGCGCTACTTGCCAGTTACCTTTTGTCAGGTTCAGTGTGGATTATGAACCGAGCTCTCCCCAATCGCTCCACTAGGTCATCCACTTGGGGGAGGGGATAGCTGTCGAACTCTGAGACCTGATTCAGCTTCGGGAAGTTGTTGCAGAGGTGCATACTTCCATCAGGCTTTGGCACAACCACAATGGGGCTGGACCAGGGGCTGGTGGACTCCTCTATAATGTTATCCCCCAGCACCTGGCTGACCTCAGTAGCCTTGGGGCGGGCCTCCGGTTCTTTACAACGATAGGGCTGCTGTCTTATCACCACTCCCGGATGGGACTTAATTTGGTGTGGCGAGCCAGCTGCTATCCCTGGGGAGGTAAAAAAAGACATCGGTGAACTGGTACACCAACTCCATCAGCTCCTGTCTTTGTGTGGGGGTGAGGACTTCACCCTCCTGGACCAAGGTGAGTTCATTGTGATCTATGTAAATGGGCTGCAAATGGGCTTCATTTATATAGCGCTTTTATCCTGGGCCGAGAATCGAACCGCCAACCCTACAATTAGTGGACAACCCACTTTACCACCTCAGCCAAAGCTGCCCAGGACTAGGGCAGTGAGTGCAGATAATACTGAAGCTGGCTCAATCCAATTCTTCAGCAGGTTTACATAGTAAGTCTTTGTCTCCACTCGCCTACCAGGTTTCAGCAGGCGATACTTCACGGTGCTCCTTCTCTCGAGGACTGTATATAAGCCCTGCCATCAGGCTAGGAACTTACAGGAGCTGTTTGGCATTAGCAGGAGTACCCAATCACCAGGATGGAACACCTTGGTCTGTCAGTATGTCCTTCGGGATCCCCACATGGCTGATCAGGAGCACCAGTTCTTTAGCAATGTTGCAGTAGGTGGCTTTAGTTGCTGCCGAGTGGTTACCGAGTTCCAGGGTGGCCAAGGTGTGTTCCAGGGTGGTTCTTTGTTCTTGTGTTATGGGAGCCTGCATCCCCACGGCCTGGCGTTCTGTGGGTGGCAGAGTTCTCAGGAACCGGTCCATGGGCACCTTCCCTGCAACGTCAGTGGCAGTGTACTGGTCTGGTTGGAGCTCCCTCTTGGTGATGTGCAGGAGGGCATCCATCTTGGCTCCAGGCCTGTAGTTCCATCAGTGGTACTCTGCTGCCGCCTGTTGGGGTGTTTCGCCCACACCATGCCAGGATCTCCCTCTTTACCTACCCGTAGTCTGCTGCTTCCTCCAGTGAGAGAGCGTAGTAGGTCATGCGTGCTTAGAGTAGAGTGCCGAGGATGCGTGGCCACTCTTCAACGCCCCAGTTTTCCCGGTGGGCGACAGGTTAAATTTCGTCCTCCTGGGTCAGGTGGGGAAGAAGGCGCTGGACTTCTTGGCTGGGGTCAGGGAAAGGTGTGGTAACCACAGGGGTCATTGTCTTCTGTGCTCTGGGCGAGCTGCTACGTCACAGCCTGCTGTTGGATGTTGGTCTCCATCAGGTGCTGCAGCATGGAATTAATTTTTTTTTTGTTAAGTGGGTGGGTCTGTGCTCATGCCCATATCTTCCACCAGTGTAGCCAGTCTAGACAATGGTGAGTTGAGCACAGACACACAAGAAACCGTTTATGTGGCAAATGTGGAGAGTATATTTTTAGTTTTGTGAGTGTGAGGGTGCAAAGGAGGTGCTGGGGGTGAAGTGGTCCTGTGTTGGCATCATCCATGGGGCCGCAGAGGGCATGCTGGGGGATTCCAGATCGGCCAAGATCCGGTTCTGCAGTCAGGGACCTCCGTGGGTGCAGCCAGGGGGCAAAATCCTCTGTTGCGTCTGAATTTACTGAAAGACACACACAACAAATGATTATAAATATCTCAGGAACCCTCTCTCCATTTGCTAGAGGAGGATGGCCCTTTTATAGTCTCCTGGTGGCTACTAGATGGTGTAGATTATGAGCCGCTAGCCGTGTGTATGTCAGCGGCCCCACCTTGCAGCCACGTGCTCTTGGGCTATCCAAAACATTGGTGGTGCTGAAGCAGAGCTGTCTTTTCAGCACCATAGTGGCAGTTGGGGGAGGAGTGCTCTTTCACTTTTGTGTGCCAGCCGCCGTCTCCAGGCATCTGTCTGTAGCCAGACGCCCTGCTAAATGGTCCTCAGCTAGTTGGACCAACTCCTCCAGCGATGTTGGACGGTGGCATGGGAACCATTCCACTGTCCCCTCAGGCAGCGTGGTGACAAACTGATCCAGTAACATGAAGTCTACTTTGTTTTTGATGCTGCACTTCTCTGCCAGCAACCACCTTCGACAGGTGTCCCAGAGCTGCTAAGTCACAGAAAACGGGCGGCCGATCTCTCATAGTCATCAACAAGCTGAACCACTGATGGCCTTGTTTGGAAGCATGGCCTTTCTGTTGCAGGATGGCCCTATTCAGTTCTGGGTACCCCAGCAGCTTCATAACTGGGAGCTGGGCTTCCCCTAACAGTAGTGGAATTAACTGGACCGCCCACCTGGACTCAGTCCAGCCCAATGCTGCCACAGCATGATCAAAGAGAACAACCAAAACCTCAGGGCCATCATCCATCTTTGACAGTGCAATGTGGGGTATGGCTGAGGCATCTGCCATGGCTGCTGCTAGAGAACATGTAGGCTCAGTCCTCAGTCTATGTCTGGAGAAGGTTGATGGAAGTACTGCTCTTGCTCCAGTCTGGTGTTGAGTCTTGTGAGGGTCTTGATGGAGAGGGAGATTCCATGTATCTTCCTCAATTCCTCAAGTTTTGGCACTAATGTGACACTCTGTGTTCAAATGGGAAATGAGTAAACGAGGCAGGCTTGGAACAATTAAAGAGGCCTCTTTATTATATTTTTGTTTTCACTCTTTGGGGAGAGCTTTTCATCGCTTCTTGAATCATGGTCACACACACACATATTAAAGTTCAGTTCAGCTCAGCTCTAGTTGTGGGGCTCTTGTATCTCTCTCCCTGTGTTATCATGTCATCCATTAATTTCCCTGCTGCTGCTCACTGAAACAGAACTTTCATTAGTAAATCACCCAAAAGGTGCATCCTCATCCTTACCATTCACTTTCCCGGCTCCACCCTCCATTCTCATATCAACGCTTGGCCACGCCCTTCCTCCACAGGTCAGTTAAAGAAAAAGAAGAATTTTCTCAGAAAATACATCTCTTTAATGTAGTGTAGATTTTGGAATTTAAAAGTGATACATTTATAAAGCTTAAATTGTTATAATATCAAAATATAAGTATGTAAGTAAAAATGAAAATAATGAAAAAATATGTTGCTGGACATTTATTCATCACTTCCTGAAGGGAAGTCTTTTGAGACCATATTCTTTGACATCATGCTATTTTTATCTAAACTGAAAACCACAGACAGCAACACTTCTGCTTACTGTATCTAGAGCCTACACCCAGGTACACAACAGTATCTAACAATGCAGCAACTCAACTCATCAAACAGCTCTCTCACCTCTCCTGTCTCAACTGAAAACCTGATTGCCAGTAGTGTACTGGCAGTTTGCTTCATACTGGGAGTTCCTGCTAACATAGCAGTAATGGTACGTCTTGCTGGATGGCTGAAGGAAGGCAGCTTCACTCCGAGACTGATGCTAAGCCTGGCCATATCAGACCTGCTCACTCTGCTTTCTCTGCCGGTTTGGATTTGGACTCTTCTGCATAACTGGGTCTTTGGCTTGTTCCTGTGTAAGCTTCTCTCCTACTTGGTGTACTTCAGCCTCTACTGTAGCATACTGTGTGTGATGCTGATGAGTGTTCAGCGATACATGCAAGTGCTACATCCTCAGAAATGGAACAAGCTTGGCAGAAAAGGACAGAGGATCCTCTTGAGTGGGATGTGGATGTTAAGTGGAGTATTATCATCTTATGCTCTTGTACAGCGCAATGTAAGCTTGGACAGTGAAGGACTGCATCAGTGCAAGAGATGCTATCGAAATGATGTTGAAAGAGTGGCTACTTTAATCTGGGAGATTATACTGTTTGTGGTTTTGTTCCCCACACTGACTTATTTCTACTTTCATCTTTACCGTGGAGTTAATAACTCAGCTTTCTTTAGCAGTGGTGCATTGACAAAGCTGGTGATCAGAATCGTGGCATGTTTCTTTATTTTTTGGGTCCCATTACAAATTTCCAACATAGTGATCATCACTGCTGTGTTGCTTGGGAATGACAGTCTATTAATATCTGCGGACTCTGGAGACAACATTGCTGTAGCTCTGACTTTCATTAACAGTTGTGTGAACCCCTTCCTGTACGCATTCTCTGCTCGGATTCTACGTCAGCAAACAGCTGGAATAGAAAATTCTTAGTTCGTGTTGGTTTCAGATATTTGATATATTCTCTCTAACAGCCAGTGACAGCCATTGCATTTAAAAGCAGACTCTCTATCATTTCCTTCTAACTTCAGAAACTCAGCTTGTCTGAGTTGGTCCATCTCATTTCTACAAATCCACCAGCGATTCCATTCTCATCACATCCATCACTGTGGGATTTGACTTTGACCTCATCTTCACAATGAACAGACTACAGCAAATACACTAAAAGTCTGGCTAAGTCGTGAAAGTGCTGCATCATACAGCCAAAATGAATGCATGAATAAATGCAAAACAACCTACTGGACTTTATTTCACCATCATTTCCTGAAGTGTATCTTTGACGTCATGCTATTTTTTTTTTTTTAAATCTAAACCAAATACCACAGACACCAAGACTTCTGCTTACTTTGTTATCTAGAGCCTAAACCCAGGTACACAACAGTATATCTACAGCATCTTGTAGAACCAGACACAGTTCTTCTGGAGACTTTGTTTGAGACTTCATTGTGTTTTTTGTCTGAAAAGTGGTCTGTTATGTAATATGCTGCTTTCTTTAATGACATAGAAACGTTTAATTTTGTTCTAGAAAACTAATGTTTGGGAATCTAAAATGTTTTTTGTATTGACTTGATAATGTAGAAGTCATAAAATAAAAAAGTTTGCACCAAAAAAAAAATAGAATAGGGTGCCGAAAACTTTAAACAAAGCTAATGTTAATTCGCCAAAAACAATGAGAAACAACTGTTTCTTTATGTCTTTGTTTCTTGTTTTCTTTTATTCATTCTTTCCTTCCTTCCATTTTCCCCCTTGAAGCAGCATGCTCTCGCGCGGTTGCGCATGCGTGTTGCGACTTCGGAACATGAGCTCTTTGTTTTCGTTTCTGTCAATGGCTGGGAGGACACGTGTGTGTTGTTTATGTTCGTCATGACCCCGCCTCGTGTCTCTCATAGGTTGTATCCCCATGTGTGTCTGAATTACTCCCAACTGAATTCGGTTTAAGTTGATTCATGCCGGTATATATACTACGCGCCGTACTAGACACGGCGCGGTTAATTAAATAGATTAAACGGAGTAAACTTACTAAACGTAGTTCCTTGTTAGTTATAGCTCACGCTGGGTTATCCGCTCCCGGATCATTATCATAGCTCTCGTTCGTGTTTATGCTGATGTTCATGTTTGTTTATCGACCCTGTTTTTCCGTACCACGACCTTGATCTCTGCCTTGCCCTTTATATGCCTGTTTGCCGTTCGCCTGACCTTCGCCTGTTTTTGGATTATGTTTCTGGATCATGTTTTGGGATTTGTCTGCTCTCCTCTCGTGTAAATAAACATCACTCGTTCTTAAGTGCGCTTACCTCCTTCCTTCTTCCGCTCCGTCACGACACCCTGTCTGAATGTTGATCAATATGTTCATCTCATTTTAAATTCTCTGTATTGTATCACTATAAGAGTTAATGATCTCTATCTCCACCAGAGTATTCAGCGAACAGCTGGGACAATAACCAGATATAATTTCTTCATGGTCTTATATAGACATCACTAGTTATTATCAGATGAGCCTATTACTGGTACATTACCTAAATAATATGTATAAAAGTGGTGGATAGTGTAGAAATTGAGAGATGGGATTTGTCCTGAAGTCTCAAGGCTTTTCTTCTCCCAGTTTCTAGAAATTGCACTGAATTATGTAAAAGTACTGCTACTATAGCAATAATTTCTTAAATAATCGTAACAATAGTCATCAAGAAAATGACTTAAGTAAGAGTAGATTAATCATCTGGTGATCTATATAAATCATCATCCATGTGAGATATACTGAACTAAACACCACCTCAAATTTCTAAAGTATATAAAGAGGAATGCTGGCTAGCTAGCTAACTTAGCCAAAGGCTACTGAGGCTTTATAGCTTGCTAGGTTTGTTAGCTATCTAGTTAGCTAGTTAATTCTTACCTATTCCTAGCTGTATACTTAGCCATTTAGCAAGAATGCCCATATCACATTATCCTGAGCCTTACCTATTGGCTATAGCAGAACAAATTATGTTGTGTTTATTTGTAATTTCCAGAATGCTGTTCTCCATCCTCTTATTTTTTTTAGTTAATTAATTTTATTAACCAATACTTTGTATAGCAGCTTTATACAACCCTGATGGGCTGTGTGTGAGAGCATGCCATATTAAAGGCACTAAAATTTACATTGTGTTGGTTGAGAATCTCCAGAATCGTGCATAAATATTTCACCATGCAGAGAATTTCCACTAAAACAACACTTTTCAAGCACATTTCAGTACACAAGTTATAAGTTTACATTCTATACTGTATAGTAGGGGTTAGATGATTAAATAATCTGTTTCATATTACACTATTTAAGATGCACCCATGTGGTTGAGCTGGCAGCTCAGCTGGATAATGGATTCTGAACATAGACTGTGAAAAAAAGATGGACGATGCACCTTCACTCTCATCCATTGTAGAAAAGTGAAGCTGGCAATGCCGCAATATGGCGCTGACATCGTGGAGCCTGAGTCTGCACAGTAGTGAGTGTGAAGTGGAGCTGTGGTATCAAGGTCCCGCCCACACTCCCACAGAATCAATCGCAGTTCAAATAACTAACTAAAATCAAACTTGTTTAAGAAAATAACACTTGAACTTACATCAGCGTGATAAAAACTACCTAAAATGACAGAAATTTGATTATTTAGTTTGTCTCACGTCCCATTTGATTACATGGAGTGGGCAGCTTTATGACCTATACTGCATCCAGCCACCTGGGGGCGATCAAAATGTTTTGGCTTCACTTTTTAGGGCTTGTGCGGCACGTTTGATTCTGAAACTGAAAGCATGCAGTGCGGTGCAGAAACTACTTGTAGCTTAATGATGGATGAAGGATGCAGCATCTACAGCAGGATTTGGGAGATTTTCCATCCATATTCAACTCTGGCCTCTGTAGTGTCTTTTCTCTGTAGTGTCAAAAAGCAAGTCTGGATTGGCCTCTTTGAGCTGGCATGTACTGCTGATCTGACTCTAAGAAGCTGTGAAGATAGTGGACCGTTTTGCTCCAAAAGGACTCTGGTCATAGTGGAATTCACTACCGCAGTGCAAGATTTTATTTAAATTTTACTTAGCTGTGAAAGACAACAAAAAGGAGGAAGCAAAAGTAGGACAATGGGGCCGGCTATATACAACCACCCCTGGGGGCACCTCAATGTGGTGTTTTTATGAGATTAGTTTGAACAAGTAGAGGCAAAAACATATCGGAGAATTCTGCTTACAGCTTGCCAACCTCCGTGATTCGTGACAAAGTGAGGTGTTCTCCACAGGGTACCGGGGTGGACTGAGGCACACGTTTTAGATTCACCTCTGGTCCCAGCTCGTCTCTCTCTAGAACTTCCGATGCCAAAGCCACAGGGATCACAATTCTCCATGGTTTAAAGAGATTGAGCTAGTGTATATGTTGTGCCTGACAAAGAGTGAGTTTGCAGGGCCCTCCTCACTCTCCATGTCTTCCTGACAAGGAGTTGACATTGACAGCCCAAGCAATTCCTCCCCAGTCAATGCTGTTCAAATCCCACATAATGCTATGCTATTTCACGACCCATCCACATACTTTCCCCTTGACAACTTCTGAAATGTGGTCAAATTTATCCTCAATATCAGTGAATGGGTGATGCAAGGACTAACCCCTGCCTTGATTGTTTGTTTTTGTCCCCGGAATTTAATCATGGCAGGCACTAGTGGATATTGTATCCAATGCGTCATCTTGAACCAGACAGTGATGAACTGAGGTTACAGCCCGAATCCACCAATGAATAGTATGTAAATGCTGTAATACTCACAGGTATGCAATATGTCCAAACTCGATCAGGGGAAGCCTGTGGTGCTTTGGGGACCCAAAGCAATGCCCCCACTGCCATCATGTGGCATTGGTCCTGGAAATGCCCAGGTTCCCTGCAACACCACCACACCTGCCCAGGCTTTACTCCCACTCCCATGGCCCATGAGTCTCCTACCTGACTGGGGAAAAGACAGAAACAGAAAAGAGGGAGGGGTAGTAAAAAACCAGGACCAGGGAACTGGTTTCAGGGGAAAGAGACCAAATTTATTTGGTATGATTATGTTCTGTCTCTGCCCCTCTTTTTTTGCCTTTGTTTATTTATTCATTTTCATATGATTCATTTACATGTGATTCATTTACATATGATTCATTTTCATGTAATTCATTTTCATGTGATTCATGTACCTTTTCTCCCCTCCCTCCCCTGGCCCATCATGGCTACTCAGTAGCTGTCGCTGATTATATAAAATATTATAAAACCCAAGAACAGGCACCATTAAAATAGAGTAAACACAGGAATATAAATAGCCAATTGGAGCCGAAGAGGGACATATGATTCATGTTCATGTGATGCATATTCATGCATGTGATTTATTTACATGCAATTTATTTTCATGTGATTCATTTACATGTGATTCATTTTTATGTGATTCATTTACCTTTTCTCACCTCCCTTCCCTTTCCCAAATATTTCATTGAGAAGAAAAAAATTAAATAATTAAAAAAAATACTTTTTAAAAAAATATATATTACAAATCCACCCGCCCTCCACCGGCTCATCATGGCTACTCAATAGCTGTCGCTGGTTATATAAAAATGATAAAACCCAAGAACAGGCACCATTTAAATAAAGTAAACCATAGGAATATAAATAGCCAATTGGAGCCGAAGAGGGACACACACCCGAAGTCTCCATAAAACAACGGAGACAGCAGTGTTTCACACCTAGGGTTGTCCACAAAGTGGACCTAGAGTAAGCTAAACAAAATTACCTAAACTAAAAAAAAAAATCCAGTAAGAGAAAAATCCCCTACTGACTTCAAATCTAATAAATAGTCTGCGGACTTTAACAAATATACTGCTCAAAAAAATAAAAGGAACACTTAAACAGCACAATGTAACTCCAAGTGTTCCCTTTATTTTTTTGAGCAGTATATAATGTCCTTACCTTTTAAAGACTCATACCTAATAATATTACACAGTGTAGCATATTAAAAAAACAATAATAATATAATTAAAAAAAAAAGAAAATAACTAATAAAATGAAATAAACTCTAACCCAGTCAGAGCGTCAAAACAGAGAAGCACATTAAATCTACAGAAGTAGATTTAAAAGGAGTGAGTCCACAAATTGTAGACGAAGTAATAATGCACCGACAATATCTTCAATAAGAATCCGAATTCTGTAGAGCTGGAAGGCCGAGTGCAAAAAAAAAAAGAATAAAGAACTATGTAGGTGATGCAGTTCACCCCGGTACTAAGAGTTTAAATATTACAAAAATAAATAAATAAAATAAAATAAAATAAATGAATAAATAAATAATGCTAAACTGTGTAGGTGATGCAGTTCACCCCGATATTAACAGTTTAACGTCGTCTCCTGTTTCCTCCACTGAAATAAAGTCCTTCTGAACACCATTATTTGTAATGCGAAGCCGAGCTGGGTGAAGTATTCCATAGCGAGCGCCCTCAATACCACCAAGTTGACGCCGAACTTTGTTAAATGCGGCCCGGGCCCGGGCTGTCTTGGCTGTGTAGTCAGGGAAAACTGAGATGGTCAGATCCCTTGCTTTAATCCGCTGGAGCTCTCTCGCACGGCGTAAAATATCAACACAGTCACTGTGATAATGGAATCTGCACACAATAGCTCGTGGTCGTTCACCAGGCTTCGGCTTCGGCTGAAGGGTCCGGTGGCACCGGTCCAGAACCGGCTCCTTCTCCAGACCAAACGCTTCTTTTAACAAGGCCGCTACAGCAGCGGTTGTACAGGTGTCAGCGCCCTCTGGAACTCCAACTATCCTGAAGTTATTGCGCCGTGATCTCGACTCCAAATGCTCACATTTATTCTCTACTTGAGTCACGGTCGCAGTGAGAGACTCGATAGTAGTCTTCATGTGAACCAGAGAGTGCGTGCCCCATTTCCCCAACAGTACCTTTCAGTGTTGATATGGTGGCATCGTTAGCGACTTTATCTCTAGCCAGCTGTGTTTGCATGACCTGCAGGTCATGCTGAATAGTAGACAGCGCATCCCTGAGAGTCTTCTGAAGATTCTCCTGGTGATTCTCCTGGTGCTTCTGATGCTCCTGGAACTCCTTTATAAAAATATCGGCGATGTCCTTCCTCAGTAAAGCCAGCAACTCAAGCCTGAGTGCGGCGAGGTCAGGGCCACCGCTCGGGGATGCGGATGCGGATGCGACTGCGGGTTCACGGGGAGAAGGGAGTGTGGCTACGGATTCATGAGGAGAAGGAGGCGTGGGTGCGGGTTCATGGAGAGAGGGAGACGCGGCTACGGATTCACGGCAAGAAGGAGACGCGCTCGCAGTGCGCTCTCTAGATCTCAGTTTTGTCTGAATGCTACCACTGATTTTTGAGATTTTCTCTGACATCTTAACGAACCACCGAGTTAAAAAATACAAATAAGCAAACAAAACAGAATAAGTCAAAATATATTACCAAAAAAAAGTGCTAATTAATTACAATTTTTAATCGAAATCAGCAGGAGATTCAAACTTCACGTCTTACTCCATCGAACACCGAATTTTAACCCTGCCCCTTTTTTGTCATTGTTTGCTTTACGAATGTGTCATCATTTTCAGCTGTCCGTGTTTATCCCCTGATTAGATTTGTCATATAAACCCCTCGTGTCTCTGTGCAAATTGGGCAGAATTGAGTTTACTCATTATCAAGCGGTTGTTCTTTGTCGTTCTTTGTCGGAAAGTTTCGTTTCCTGTTCATTGACCTCATTTCTCTTTTCTGATTCTAGCTTCACCCTTTTTAAGCCTGTTTGTAGATCGCCTGACCTATTGTCTGTTTTGACCATACTTCTGGATTTGTCTACCTGTCGCTTGTAATTAAAGTCTTTTACTGCACTTATATCCGTCCTCAACTCCATTACGTACCGGTATGTGAAAATACCCTGCTGACCTTTTTTTTCACCACTTCCGGAAGTGAAGTCTTTTGACACCTTGGTCTTTTACATGCTATTTTGAATCTAAACTGGAAACCACAGACACCAACACTTCTGCTTACTTTATCTAGAGCCTACACCCAGGTACACAACAGTATCTAACAATGCAGCAACTCAACTCATCAAACAGCTCTCTCACCTCTCCTGTCTCAACTGAAAACCTGATTGCCAGTAGTGTACAGGCAATTTGCTTCATTCTGGGAGTTCCTGCTAACATAGCAGTAATGGTACGTCTTGCTGGATGGCTGAAGGAAGGCAGCTTCACTCCAAGACTGATGCTAAGCCTGGCCATATCAGACCTGCTCACTCTGCTTTCTCTGCCGTTTTGGATTTGGGCTCTTCTGCATAGGTGGGTCTTTGGCTTGTTACTGTGTAAGCTTCTCTCCTACTTGGTCTACTTCAGCCTCTACTGTAGCACACTGTGTGTGATATTGATGAGTGTACAGCGATACATACAAGTGCTACATCCTCAGAAATGGAACAAGCTTGGCAGAAAAGGAAAGAATATCCTCTTGAGTGGGATGTGGATGTTAAGTGGAGTGTTATCATCCTATTCTCTTGTACAGCGCAGTCTAAGCTTGGACAGTGAAGGACTGCTTCAGTGCAAGAGATGCTATCGAAATGATGTTGAAAGAGTGGCTACTTTAACCTGGGAGATTATATTGTTTTTGACTTTGTTCCCCACACTGACTTACTTCTACGTTCATCTTTACCGGGGAGTTAATAACTCAGCTTTCTTTAGCAGCCGTGCATTGACAAAGCTGGTGACCAGAATTGTGGCATGTTTCTTTATTTTTTGGGTCCCTTTACAAATCGCCAACATAGTGATCATCACTGCTGTGTTGTTCGGGAATGACAGTCTGTTAAAATCTGTGGACTCTGGAGACAACATTGCTATAGCTCTGACTTTTGTTAACAGTTGTGTGAACCCCTTCCTCTACGCTTTCTCTGCTCGGATTCTACGTCAGCAAACAGCTGGAATAGATAATGCTTAGTTCGTGTTGGTTTCAGATATTTGGCTAAGTCTGGCTAAGTAGTCAGAGTGCTGCATCATACCTCCAAAATGAATACATGAAGAAATGCAAAACAACCTGCTGGACTTTATTTCACCATCATTTCCTGAAGTGTATCTTTGACATCATGCTATTTTTAAAAAAATTTTTTAATCTAAACCGGATACCACAGACACCAACACTTTTGCTTACTTTGTTATCTAGAGCCTACACCCAGGTACACAACAGTATTTAACAATGCAACAACTCAACTCATCAAACAGCTCTCTCACCTCTCCTGTCTCAAATGAAAACCTGATTGTCAGTAGTATACTGGCATTTTACTTCATACTGGGAGTTCCTGCTAACATAGCAGTAATGGTACGTCTTGCTGGATGGGTGAACTGAGGCATCTTCACTCCGAGACTGATGCTAAGCCTGGCCATATCAGACCTGCTCACTCTGCATTCTCTGCCGGTTTGGATTTGGGCTCTTCTGCATAACTGGGTCTTTGACTTGTGCCTTTTCTCATATGAAAATCACAGAACTTCACACTTCCCTTTTTTAGTCAGCTTTAAAATGAAAGATGAAAAGTGCCCTTTTGAGAGCAACAACTCACATCCTCTTTCTATTTCTTTTGGTATCATTAAACTTTGTGTAGCTTTTATACAGTGCATGTAATCATGTAACCTGTTTTTTTTAATTATTTTATTTTATTTTATTTGATTTTATTTTTTACCTAGAAATGGCCTTAATCTTACTGCACAATAAATAATGATGTCATCAGACTATAATCTAGGAAGATAAGAGATGTTTAGCTTTAAGTCAACTGATTTATTAATATACTGATATTATAAATGTATAATAAACATGGTTTTTTAATGAATGTATGTAATGTTATTTGTGATACAATTGAGAAACAATGATAAACATATCTACCAAATTTCTTTCCTTTATCATTTTGCCCTTACTTTGTTGCTTCTTCTGTTTATTCATATGTTCTTTTCTTAATCCCTTCTCCTTCTTTCCTTCATTCTTTGTTCCTTTCATCTTTCTCTTCTTCTGAACTTTTCCCTTTCTATTTCTCTTCATTTCTTCCTTGACCAGCCTACCTTTCTTCCTTCCATTCAGTCTGACAGATTGTTAATTGATTTAGCTCCATCTCATTTTACATTCTCTTGTATTGTATCTCTAAGAGCTCATGATGTTCTCTATCTCCTCCAATATATCTAGAGTACAGCTAGGAAAATAATCTGATATAGTTTTCATCATGGACAGTAGGTTATTATCAGCATTTATTCTTACATTACCTGAAGACTATGTTCAAGTCAGTGGCCACTGTGGCACGAGTGACAACGAGAAAGCGATGGCATGTTTTGTTTTAAATTTAGATGATGTGTATAGTATAAATTTATATTGTTGAGGTGAGGTACTGTTGTAGGTATTGATGGCTTATATACTATATATATACAGTGAGGGAAATAAGTATTGAATGCGTCAACATGTATTTCAGTAAATATATTTCCAATAATGCTTTTCACATTTTGTATGTATTAATGGGAATTACAAAATAGGGTTCAAAATAGGGTTGGTTTATCTGAACCAATGGGCAACAGGTAAATCACCCCCATTACCCCTTTTGATCCTTGTATGAACAGTGATTTTATTAGGCTATTAGAGCTTGGTTCCTGATGTAAGCAGCTCTAGTCAAACTACAAGTACCCATTTACACAATGTGCAAAAGTTGATTCAAAAGTAACTATAATTCACTGAAATTTCAGCTTCAATCCTGTAGATCATCATGTAGATTTTGAAGTTAGGTTAACATTGATATAAAGATTCAATGATTTATAATGTCAAAACAGATACATTTAGAACTGAAAAATACCTCTCTTATGGAAGTGTATCTTTCTCATAATGAATGCTGTGTTTTTCTACATTGGACGTCACAGACTCCTACGCTTCTGCTTACTTTATAAGCTAGAGTTTCCTTACTGCACTACCACAGTATCTAACAATGCAGCAACTCAACTCATCAAACAGCTCTCTCACCGCTCCTGTCTCAACTGAAAGCCTGATTGCCAGTAGTGTACTGGCAGTTTGTTTCATACTGGGAGTTCCTGGTAACATAGCAGTAATGGTACGTCTTGCTGGATGGCTGAAGGGAGGCAGCTTCACTCCGAGACTGATGCTAAGCCTGGCCATATCAGACCTGCTCACTCTGCTTTTTCTGCCGGTTTGGATTTGGGATCTTCTGTATGGCTGGGTCTTTGACATGTTCATGTGTAAGCTTCTCTCCTACTTGGTGTACTTCAGCCTCTACTGTAGCATACTGTGTGTGATGTTGATGAGTGTACAGCGATACATGCAAGTGCTACATCCTCAGAAATGGAACAAGCTTGGCAGAAAAGGACAGAGGATCCTCTTGAGTGGGATGTGGATGTTAAGCGCAGTATTATCGTCCTATGCTCTTGTACAGCGCGATATAATCAAAGACAGGGATGGACTGCTTCAGTGCAAGAAATGCTATCGGAATGATGTTGAAAGAGTGGCTACTTTAATCTGGGAGATTATGATATTTGTGGTTTCATTGCCCACACTGATTTACTTCTACTTTCAGCTTTACCAGGGAGTTAATAACTCAGCTTTCTTTAGCAGTAACATAATGACAAAGCTGGTGACAAGAATTGTGTCATGTTTCTTTATTTTTTGGATTCCATTTCACATCAATAACACTGTGCTCATCATTGCTGTGTTGCTTGGGAATGACAGTCTGTTAAAATCTGCAGAAGATGGAGATAATATCACTGCAGCTCTGACTTTCATTAATAGTTGTGTGAACCCCTTTCTGTACGCTTTCTCTGCTCGGGCTCTACGTCAGTACACTCCTGGAACTGAAACTACTTCATGATGTAGAGGTTTGAGAGAGTTTATGGATTTTCCCTGAAAGCCAGTGATTTGTTAAAGCATATGCATATGGACCTAAACCCACTTCTACTTATTCCTACAATCTGTGTTTAATTATTATTTTTAACTTTTTATGTTTTAATCAAGTAATTTGTTTGCAGATTGAATGAAAGAAATGAAACGAAGGAACAAGTCATACTGCAACATGACGATATCTCTCATGACAAAAGCTGTTCATCAGATGATTTCCCTTAACATCAATGCTTTATAAGAAACAGTTTTATAAGAAGTGAATGGTCTATAATATCCAGAAATTGTGTGGTGCAGAATATTTCATGCTCAAGTACACAGCAATATCTCCAGTGTTGATATAACACCCAAAGTGTTGTTTTTACTACAGTCTACTTCTGTAGACTACTACAGTGTTTATAGAAGTCCATTGGACTCAAATGAACACTCTGGGTGTTAATACAACACTAGGAACTTTACTGTGTAGGATCGACTGGATACTAAACAATCGATCAGACTCTTCCCAGCCTGTACTGTAAATGTTAAATTCATTTTAGATCATCCAGAACTAACATATAATGAGAGATTTTTGTTCTCCTCTTTTAAACTGTACTTCTTTTCATTATGACTTTTGGAAATGCATTTCTCAGAGTATAGGCAATGCCTTTTCTTGCATGAAATCCACAGAAATTCACAATTCACTTTTCTAGTCAGCTTTAAAATAAAAGAAGAAAAGTGCCCTTTTGAGTGCAGCAAACCACATCCACATTCTATTCCTTTTTGGTAACTTTAACCTTTGTGTATCTTTTATACAGTGCATGTAATCATGTAACCTGTTTTTTTTTTAAACCTGTAAGTAGTCTCAATTTTACTGCAACTTAAATAATGATGCTCTCAGACTATTATCTACGAAGATGATTGTTAAGTTTTCAGTCAACTGATTTGTTAATATACTGATATTATAAATGTATAATAAACATGATTTGTATGAAAGTATGTAATGTTATTTGTGATAAAATTGAGAAACAATGATAAACATGTCTACCTTATTTCTTTCCTTTATCATTTTGCCTTACTGTTTTGCTTCTTCGGTTTTTTCCTATGTTTTTTCTTTAATCCCTTGTCCTTCTTTCTTTCATTCTGTATTCCCTTCATCTTTCTCTTCTTCTGACCTTTTCCCTTTCTGTTTGTCTTCTTTTCTTTTTTCTTCTTTCTTCCTTGACCAGCCTACCTTCCTTCCTTCCATTCTGTCTGTTTGACAGATTGTTAATTGATTTAGCTCCATCTCATTTTACATTCTCTGTATTGTATCTTTAAGAGCTGATGATGGTCTCTGTCTCCTCCAATATATCTAGAGTACAGCTAAGAAAATTATCTCAGATAGTATTTCATCAAAGGTTTTCATCATGGACTTTAGGTTATTACCAGGTGAGCCTTATACTCTACATTACATAAAGATTATGTTGAAGTCGGTGGCCACTGTGGCATGAGTGACAATGAGAAAGTGATGGCATGTTTTGTTTTAAATTTAAATTATGTGTATAGTATAAATGTATATTGTAGGAACGATGAATGGAGTCCTTTACCGGGGGATTCTTGAGAAGAATCTGCTGCTATCCACAAGGATGATGAAGATGAGATGTTGGTGGAGCTTCCAGCAGGACAATGATCCAAAGCATACAGTGTAGCGAGCCTAGACAATGGTGTTTTGCCTCTGGGGCCTGTGCTACTTGCCAGTTACCTTTTGTAAGGTTCAGTGTGGATATGAACCGAGCTCTCCCCAATCGCTCCACTAGGTCATCCACTTGGGGGAGGGGATAGTCATCGAACTCTGAGACCTGATTCAGCTTCGGGAAGTTGTTGCAGAGGTGCATACTTCCATCAGGCTTCGGCACAACCACAATGGGGCTGGACCAGGGGCTGGTGGACTCCTCTATAATGTAATCCCGCAGAACCTGGCTGACCTCGATAGCCTTGGGACGGGCCTCCGGTTCTTACACGATAGGGCTGCTGTCTTATCACCACTCCCGGACGGGACTTAATTTGGTGGTGGAACAGCTGCGTCATCCCTGGTGAGGTAGAAAAGACATCGGTGAACTGGTCCACCAACTCCATCAGCTCCTGTCTTTGTGTGGGGGTGAGGACTTCACCCTGCTGGACCAAGGCGCCTTCATTGTGATCTATGTAAATGGGCTGCAAATGGACTACAATTATATAGCGCTTTTATCCTCAGTGCTTTTCACTGTGTCTCATTCAACCATTCACACACACTCACACACCAATGGTAGCTGCCATGCAAGGCACTAACTTGCCATCGGGAGCAATTTGGGGTTCAGTGTCTTGCCCAAGGACACTTTGGTATGTGGAGTAATGTGGGCTGGGAATCGAACCTCCAACCCTACAAATAGTGGACAACCCACACTACCACCTCAGCCAAAGCTGCCCTGGACTAGGGCAGTGAGTGCAGACAATACTGAAACTGTCTCAATCCACTTCTTCAGCAGGATTACATAGTAAGTCTTTGTCTCCACTTGCCTACCGGGTTGCTGCAGGCGATACTTCACGGTGCTCCTTCACTCGAGGACTGTATATGGGCCCTGCCATCAGGCTAGGAACTTACAGGAGCTGTTTGGCACTAGCAGGAGTACTTGATCACCAGGATGGAACACCTTGGTCTGTCAGTATGTCCTTTGGGATCTCCGCATGGCTGAACAGGAGCACCAGTTCTTTAGCAATATTGCAGTAGGTGGCTTTAGGTAACGGCACCACCTCCGGGTACCTGGTGTCATAGTCCACGATGACTAGTATGTACTCATGACCCTGGGCAGATTTTGGAAGCAGCGCCACGAGGTCCATGCTGATCCTCTCGAAGGGGACGCCTATGATGGGGAGAGGAATAAGGAACACTGGTGGGTGCTTCCTCGGGGCAGTGCGTTGGCACTGGGGGCACTGTTGGCAGGAGCCTCGGACCTCTGCGTCCATTCCCAGCCAGATAAAAAGGTCCTTTAGCTTTTCCAGGATGTTTTGTGCTCCGAGTGGATGGGCATGTGCCAGGTGCATCAGTATTTGGGTCCTTGTCTTGGGGTCCACCAAGAGGTCCATGACTTCCCCTCTGCAGCTGGTCCAGTGGTAAAGCAGGCCTCTCCTGACTAGAAAGTAGATTGAGGGGAGTTCCTGGTCCAGACTCTGGTTGACGCCTTCTATCTGATGCACCTGTGCCAAGCAATTCTTCAGGTGGTCATCCTCCTTCTGCTCCCGCCTGAAGCTCCCCTGCCGGTTCACCTGTTGGAACACAGACAATATTGGGTTAGTATATGGGTGCGGCTCAACTTCTATGTTGTGGCTTCCCCCTCGTCTTGAGCTATGTAGGCCTGCCGAACATGTACCTCCTTCGCTTGCTGGGGTTCCTGCCTGGTCTTGGGAGTTGGGCTGGCTGGAATCCCTATCCAGTCTCTTCCCATGAGCAGTGATACTGAGACTGGTCAGGGATGACGCCCGCTAGGAGTGGCTAGCTGCCTCAGTCACGGGGACCTCCCTTGCATCCCCATGTACACAAGTGACCATGATGGTTCTGTTCCTGCTGACTGTTTTTGGCAGGTTCGTCAGCCTGGCCAGGGTCACCGTGCTCCCCGAGTCCAACAGTGCAGTTAATGGGGTTCCCTCTACCCACACGGTTAGGATGGGCACTTTTGAAGGGCACACCATGAAAGCCAGGGTTTATGGGTCTTCTTTGGCATCCCTGGGTCCGGTTCTATTGGCATGGGCTTGTTCCTGGGTGTCCTTTTGTTGGGGCAGCTTCGGTCACTCCTTCTCTCCATGACGTAGTGATGGCATTCGGGCCGGTGTGGTGAGAACCTTCTAGGAGGGCTAAGGGTTCGCCGTCCTTCCCTAACGAGTTCCAGGGTGGCCAGGATGTGTTCCAGGGTGGTTATTAGTTATTTGGGTGTTATGGGAGCCTGCATCCCCACAGACTGGCATTCTGTGGGTGGCAGAGTTCTCAGAAACCGGTCCATGGACACCTTCTCTGCAACCTCCGTGGCGGTGTACTGGTCTGGTTGGAGCTACCTCTTGGTGATGCACAGGAGGGCATCCATCTTGGCTCCAGGCCTGTAGTTCCGTGCAGGCATGTGCTTGAAAGTCCTCTGTCCGAAGCGCATGGAATCAAAGGCGGGGATACTTAGCCTACAGTTTCGTGGGGATTTCACGGGGATTTCACGTCTCAGGTCAAAACTACTCAAGAATGCTCGTCGGTGGAGGCACAATTACAGGACACCCTGGTTTTGCTGGAAGAAGAGGTACTCCAGAAATGAGTCTTGATGTCAATGCGGGCACAACTAGAGGAAGAGGTGAACCAAATGCAGCTGGAACTGGAGGGTTTACGCAGCACTCTGTCTGAGCAGGAGGCTCAACTCAACCAAACCAGAACGGTTCGAGATGAGGCACTGAACCGACTGAAGAAGCTAACTGCCAAAACTAGAACTAGAAAAGCTCGTGTAAATCGAAGCCTCAAGCCCACGAGGTCCAAGTCCAGACCCAGCCTCACGCCCACGAGGTCCAAGTCCAGACCCAGCCTCACGCCCACGAGGTCCAAGTCCAGACCCAGTCTCAAGCTCATGACGTCCAAGTCCAGACACAGTCTCAAGCTCATGACGTCCATGTCCAGACCCAGTCTCAAGCCCACATCCCTGTCACGTCCCAGGTCCATATCCTGATCACGTCCCAGGTCCCTGTCACAACCCTGGCTCAGGTCCCTGTCACAGCCCCGGCTCATGTCCCCGACCACAAAGCCCAGTTTCACGTCCCCAACCTCAGAGCCCAGTTTCACGTCCCCGACCTCAAAACCCAGTTTCACGTCCCCGACCTCAAAGCCCAGTCTCATGTCCCCGACATCAGTGCCATGTCCCTCGCTCAGGCCATGCCTCTATTCCACGCCATGTCCCAAGCCATGCCTCTAGCCCATGGCATGTCCCAAGCCATGCCTCTAGTCCATGCCATGTCACAAGCCATGTCTCTTGTCCACGCCATGTCGCAAGCCATGTCTCTAGCCCAAGCCATGTCTCTAGTCCACTCCAGGTCGCAAGCCATGTCTCTAGTCCACGCCATGTCACAAGCCATGTCTTTAGTCCACGCCATGTTGCAAGCCATGTCTCTTGTTCACGCCATGTCCCAAGTCCAAGCTAGGTCCCAAGTCCAAACCCAAGCTATGTCTCATGGCCAACCTATGCCTCCTGTCCCTGCCATGTCTCTGAGCCCTGTCCCTGCCATGTCTCTGAGCCCTGTCCCTGCCATGTCTCTGGTCACGCATCAGGCGCACGACCCAGCCATGGCCCAGACTCAGGTCCCAGCCAAGTCTCAAGTCCAGGAGAAGGCTATCCCAGAGTTTTTTTTTTTTTTGGGGCAATGAGGACAGCAGGGCTCCAGCCTGAGGCCTGTGGGGAGGTTTCAGCGGTGGAGCTCCTGCCAGCCATGGAAACTGTCCTGCTGTCCAGCCCAGCTGAGGAGGCTATCCTGCTGCCCTGCACAGCCAAGGAAACTGTCCTGCCTCCCTGTTCAGCTGAGGACGCTGCTCAGCAGCCTTATTCAACTGAGGACGCCGCTCAGCCTTCCTGCTCTCCTGAGAATGCTGCTCAGCTTTCCTGCTCTACTGAGGATGCCGCTTAGCCTTCCTGCTCTCCTGAGGACGCCGCTCAGCCTTCCTGTTCTCCTGAGGACGCCGCTCAGCCTTCCTGTTCTCCTGAGGATGTTGCTCAGCCTTCCTGCTCCCCTGCTCCGCCAAGAACACGGTGCAGGTTCTTCCTGGCACTGTATGGGACATTTGGCCCAGGGGCCCAGGGCCGCCAATGAAAGGGGGAGGACTCTTGGCACTCCGGGAGGAGTGCCTTTGGGGGGTAGTTCAATCTGTTATGCGCCAGGAGGCGCAGGAAGTAGGTAGGATGCAATTGCAGTGAAGAACGGTGAACTTTATTCCCAGTGAAGTGCGAACAGAACAAACATAGGAGTAGGCAAAACCACAACTAAGCTAAGCTAGCTAACTTTGCTAACTGGGCTAACACTAATGCTAATGCCAATGCTAATGCTAAAACACAAACAAGAAACGAAGACTACTACTATTACACTTTACTCTACGGAGTTGCATTCACATAGGCGTAGAAATGTCTATTAATGTCTCTTAATGTCTATCGAACCGCACCGTTTGGCACACGGTATATACAGAGATCCCCGTCATTAGTCCTACCAGCTTTCAGCCGTGCGTAATTCCCACACACACATGACGCTATGACCTATGACACGACGGGACGAAGACATGACGTCAGCACGGACGATGTCCGAGCATGCGCAGCGGCGTTCAACACACGCTGCACGGGGGATCCGTGACACCCAGCTCCACCCTCCATTCTCATATCAACGCTTGACCACGCCCTTCCTCCACAGGTCAACTAAAGAAAAAGAAGTATTTTCTCAGAAAATACATTTCTTTAATGTAGTGTAGATTTTGGAATTTAAAAGTGATACACTTATAAAGCTTAAATTGTTATAATATCCATCTTTCATCATCCATCATCCATCCAAAACCACAGACAGCAACACTTCTGCTTACTTTATCTAGAGCCTACACCCAGGTACACAACAGTATCTAACAATGCAGCAACTCAACTCATCAAACAGCTCTCTCGCCTCTCCTGTCTCAACTGAAAGCCTGATTGCCAGTATTTTATTAACAGCTGCGTGAACCCCTTCCTGTACGCATTCTCCGTCTGGGCTCTACATCAGCAAACAGCTGGAGCAGGAAATGTTTAGTTTATGTTGGTTTGAGGGATTTAATATATTCTCTGTAACAGCCAGTGACAGATGTATCATTTAAAAGCACTCCATATGAAGATATACTAATAATTTTGCTTATTCTTGAAGTTTGTTATTATAGTTTTTAGCAACATCTAATTGTGTATCTTTTGTAGATTAATTAATTAAATGTATGGTGATGCTGTGTGATTAAAAAAAACATTTTAAAAAATCTACCTAATGTGTCTAATAAAATTTTGGGTAATGCTAAAGCATACATCTATAACCCACAGTAAAGTTTCCAGATATTGTAAACGCTACTTCCGTACCATTATAACATGTTATCACTGTATAACATTTTGCTTCAGAGGCATCTCATACTGTTAAGAGCAGAGAAAGATGCCAACACTGAGGCAGAAAAGACACACACCCACTAAATTCTGTGCTGCTAAATGGCTAACTCGTTTAGCTTTCAGTGAAAATGTATCACACTCGCTGAAAATGCTGGAAAACTCGCATATCATAAAAGAAGCAGAAAAATAAACGTAACAGAATGTGGATCATATGAAGTCTATAATTTAAATCACAGTTTTTTTATTTTATTTTCATTTTTATAATTGTGCCAGCTCTCCCCTCCTCATACTGAAAATCATTTCAACTCACTTAGTACTGTTTGCTTTTACACTTCTGTGCTTATATACTGTACTCATTTCTAACACCACAATGGGTTCCCTTATGAATCTGGTTCCTCTTAAGGCTTCTTCCTCATGTCATCTCAGAGAGTTTTTCTTTGACATTGTCTTAGGATCCGAAGGTGCTTGAAGTGACTGTAGGTATTATCCAGATAATAGTAATCCTTAATAGCACTCTCCAGTACAATTAGTGCAGTTTTATAAGGAAATGAGCTGCAAGTTTTATTCAGCATCTTGCAGAACACAGTTCTTCTGGAGACTTTGATTGAGACTTATTTTTGCAGCAAAATCCAGCAGGCTTCATTGTGTTTTTTGTCTGAAAAGTGGTCTCTTATGTAATATGCTGCTTTCTTTAATGACATACAAACGTTTAATTTTGTTCTAGAAAACTAATGTTTGGGAATCTAAAATGTTTTTTGTATTGACTTGATAATGTAGAAGTCAAAAAAAATAATAATTGTACAAAAAAATAAAATAAAATAAAATAGGGTGCCGAAAACTTAACAAAGCTAATGTTAATTTGCCAATAACAATGAGAAACAACTGTTTCTTCATTTCTTTGTTTCTTATTTTCTTTTATTCATTCTTTCCTTCCTTCCATTTTGCCTGTAAATATTTCACCATGCAGAGAATTTCCACTAAAACAACACACTTTTCAACCACATTTCAGTACACAAGTTATAAGTTTACATTCTATACTGTATAGTAGGGGTTACATGATTAAATAATCTGTTTCATATTACACTATTTAAGATGCACCCATGTGGTTGAGCTGGCAGCTCAGCTGGATAATGGATTCTGAACATAGACTGTGAAAAAAGATGGACGATGCACCTTCACTCTCATCCATTGTAGAAAAGTGAAGCTGGCAATGCTGCAATATGGCGCTGACATCGTGGAGCCTGAGTCTGCACAGTAGTGAGTGTGAAGTGGAGCTGTGGTATCAAGGTCCCGCCCACACTCCCACAGAATCAATCACAATTCAAATAACTAACTAAAATCAAACTTGTTTAAGAAAATAACACTTGAACTTACATCAGCGTGATAAAAACTACCTAAAATGACAGAAATTTGATTATTTAGTTTGTCTCACATCCCATTAGATTACATGGAGTGGGCAGCTTTATGACCTATACTGCATCCAGCCACCTGAGGGCTATCAAAATTTTTTGGCTTCACTTTTTAGGGCTTGTGCGGCAAGTTTGATTCTGAAACTGAAAGCATGCAGTGCGGTGCAGAAACTACTTGTAGCTTAATGATGGATGAAGGATGCAGCATCTACAGCAGGATTTGGGAGATTTTCTATCCATATTCAACTCTGGCCTCAGTAGTGTCTTTCCTCTGTAGTGTCAAAAAACAAGTCTGGATTGGCCTCTTTGAGCTGGCATGTACTGCTGATCTGACTCTAAGAAGCTGTGAAGAGAGTGGACTGTTTTTCTCCAAAAGGACTCTGGTCATAGTGGAATTCACTACTACAGTGCAAGATTTTATTAAAATTTTACTTAGCTGTGAAAGACAACAAAAAGGAGGAAGCAAAAGTAGGACAATGGGGCCGGCTATATACAACCACCCCTGGGGGCATCTCAATGTGGTGTTTTTATGAGATTAGTTCGAACAAGTAGAGGCAAAAACATATTGAAAAATTCTGCTTACAGCTTGCCAACCTCCGTGATTCGTGACAAAGTGAGGTGGTCTCCACAGGGTACCGGGGTGGACTGAGGCACACGTTTTAGATTCACCTCTGGTCCCAGCTCGTCTCTCTCTAGAACGTCCGATGCCAAAGCCACATGGATCACATCTCTCCATGGTTTAAGGAAATTGAGCTAGTGTATATGTTGTGCCTTACAAAGAGTGAGTTTGCAGGGCCCTCCTCACTCTCCATGTCTTCCTGACAAGGAGTTGACATTGACAGCCCAAGCAATTCCTCCCCAGTCAATGCTGTTCAAATCCCACATAATGCTATGCTATTTCACGACCCATCCACATACTTTCCCCTTGACAACTTCTGAAATGTGGGCAAATTTATCCTCAATATCAGTGAATGGGTGATGCAAGGACTAACCCCTGCCTCGATTCTATGTTTTTGTCCCTGGAATTTAATCATGGCAGGCACTAGTGGATATTGTATCCAATGCGTCATCTTGAAGCAGACATAGATGAACTGAGGTTACAGCCCGAATCCACCAATGAATAGTATGTAAATGCTGTAATACTCACAGGTATGCAATATGTCCCAACTGGGTCAGGGGAAGCCTGTGGTGCTTTGGGGACTCAAAGCAATGCCCCCACTGCCATCATGTGGCATTGGTCCTGGAAATGCCCAGGTCCCCATGCTACACCACCACACCTGCCCAGGCTTTACTCCCACTCCCATGGCCCCTGAGTCTCCAACCTGACTGGGGAAAAGACAGAAACAGAAAATAGGGAGGGGTAGTCAAAAACCAGGAACAGGGAACTGGTTTCAGGGGAAAGAGACCCCATTTATTTTGTACAGGAACAGGGGGAGGGTAGGGAGTGAAAGGGGAAGAGACCCAAAGAGAGGGAGAAGGGGAGGGCCTGTCTATCCCCAGCCAGTCCAGAACCGGCTCCTTCTCCAGACCAAATGCCTTTTTTAACAAGACCGCTACAGCAGCGGTTCTACAGGTGTCAGCGCCCTCTGGAACTCCGACTATCCTGACAATATTGCGCCGTGACCTCAACTCCAAATCCTCACATTTATTCTCTAATTGAGTCACGGTTGCAGTGAGAGCCTCAATAATAGTCTTCATGTGAACCAGAGAGTGCGTGCCCCATTTCCCCAACAGTACCTTTCAGTGATATGGTGGCATCAGTAGCGACTTTATCGCTAGCCACCTGTGTTTTCATGACCTGCAGGTCATGCTGGATAGTAGACAGTTCATCCCTGAGAGTCTTCTGAAGATTCTCCTGGTGATTCTCCTGGTGCTTCTGATGCTCCTGGAACTCTTTTCTAAAAATATCGGCGATGTCCCTCCTCAGTAAAGCCAGCAACTCAAGCCTGAGTGCAGCGAGGTCAGGGCCACCGCTCGGGGATACGGATGCGACTGCGGGTTCACGGGGAGAAGGGAGCGCGGCTACGGATTCATGAGGAGAAGGAGGCGCGGGTGCGGGTTCATGGAGAGAGGGAGACACAGCGGTGCGCTCTCTAGATCTCAGTTTTGTCTGAATGCTACCACCGATTTTCGAGTTTTTCCCCGACAAAAAAAGTGTTAAATAATTACAAATTTTAATCGAAATCAGCAGGAGACTCAAACTTCACGTCTTACTCCATCGAACACCGAATTCGAACCCTGCCCCTCTTTTGTCATTGTTTGCTTTACATTGGTTGCATTGATTGTTTGCTTTTCATTGTTTTTGTTGAATGTGTGTCATCGTTTTCAGCTGTCCGTGTTTATCCCATGATTAGATTTGTCATATAAACCCCTCGTGTCTCTGTGCAAATTGGGCAGAATTGAGTTTACTCATTACCAAGCGGTTGTTCTTTGTTCAAGTTTCTTTTCCTGTTCATTGACCTCATTTCTCTTTTCTGATTCTAGCTTCACCCTTTTTAAGCCTGTTTGTAGATCGCCTGACCTATTGCCTGTTTTGACCATACTTCTGCATTTGTCTGCCTGTCGCAGACAGATCTTTTACTGCACCTACATCCGTCCTCAACTCCATTACGTATGTGAAAATACCCTGCTGGCCTTTTTTTCACGACTTCCAGAAGTGAAGTCATTGACACCATGGTCTTTTACATGGTATTTTGAATCTTAACTGGAAACCACAGACACTAACACTTCTGCTTACTTTATCTAGAGCCTACACCCAGGTACACAACAGTTTCTAACAATGCAGCAACTCAACTCATCAAACAGCTCTCTCACCTCTCCTGTCTCAACTGAAAACCTGATTGCCAGTAGTGTACTGGCAGTTTGCTTCATATTGGGAGTTCCTGCTAACATAGCAGTAATGGTACGTCTTGCTGGATGGCTGAAGGGAGGCAGCTTCACTCCGAGACTGATGCTAAGCCTGGCCATATCAGACCTGCTCACTCTGCTTTCTCTGCCGGTTTGGATTTGGACTCTTCTGCATGGCTGGGTCTTTGGCTTGTTCCTGTGTAAGCTTCTCTCCTACTTGGTGTACTTCAGCCTCTACTGTAGCATACTGTGTGTGATGTTGATGAGTGTACAGCGATACATGCAAGTGCTACATCCTCAGAAATGGAACAAGCTTGGCAGAAAAGGAAAGAAGATCCTCTTGAGTGGGATGTGGATGTTAAGTGCAATATTATCGTCCTATGCTCTTGTACAGCGCAATATAATCAAAGACAGGGAAGGACTGCTTCAGTGCAAGAGATGCTATCGGAATGATGTTGAAAGAGTGTCTACTTTAATCTGGGAGATTATGATATTTGTGGTTTCATTCCCCACACTGATTTACTTCTACTTTCAGCTTTACCGGGGAGTTAATAACTCAGCTTTCTTTAGCAGTAACGTAATGACAAAGCTGGTGACCAGAATTGTGTCATGTTTCTTTATTTTTTGGACTCCATTCCACATCAACAACACTGTGCTCATCATTGCTGTGTTGCTTGGGAATGACAGTCTGTTAAAATCTGCAGAAGATGGAGATAATATCACTGCAGCTCTGACTTTCATTAATAGTTGTGTGAACCCCTTTCTGTACGCTTTCTCTGCTCGGGCTCTACGTCAGTACACTCCTGGAACAGAAACTACTTCATGATGTAGAGGTTTGAGAGAGTTTATGGATTTTCCCTGAAAGCCAGTGATTTGTTAAAGCATATGCATATGGACCTAAACCCACTTCTACTTATTCCTACAATCTGTGTTTAATTATTATAATTTTTTTTGTATGTTTTAATCAAGTAATTTGTTTGCAGATTGAATGATAGAAATGAAACGAAGGAACAAGTCATACTGCAACATGACGATATCTCTCATGACCAAAGCTGTTCATCAGATGATTTCCCTTAATATCAATGCTTTATAAGAAACAGTTTTATAAGAAGTGAATGGTCTATAATATCCAGAAATTGTGTGGTGCAGAATATTTCATGCTCAAGTACACATCAAAATCTCCAGTGTTAATTTAACACCCAACGTGTTGATTTTACTCTCTACAGTGTTTATAGAAGTCCATTGGACTCAAATGAACACTCTGGGTGTTAATACAACACTAGGAACTTTACTGTGTAGGATCGACTGGATACTAAACAATCGATCAGACTCTTCCCAGCCTGTACTGTAAATGTTAAATTCATTTTAGATCATCCAGAACTAACATATAATGAGAGATTTTGTTCTCCTCTTTTAAACTGTACTTCTTTTCATTATGACTTTTGGAAATGCATTTCTCAGAGTATAGGCAATGCCTTTTCTTGCATGAAAACCACAGAACTTCACAATTCACTTTTCTAGTCAGCTTTAAAATAAAAGTTTAATATATAATATAAATATAATATACTGATATTATAAATGTATAATAAACATGATTTGTATGAAAGTATGTAATGTTATTTGTGATAAAATTGAGAAACAATGATAAACATATCTACTTTATTTCTTTCCTTTATCTTTTTGCCCTTACTTTGTTGCTTCTTCGGTTTATTCCTATGTTCTTTCTTTAATCCCCTGTCCTTCTTTCCTTCATTCTGTATTCCCTTCATCTTTCTCTTCTTCTGACCTTTTCCCTTTCTGTTTGTCTTCTTTTCTTTTTTCTTCTTTCTTCCTTGACCAGCCTACCTTCCCTCCTTCCATTCTGTCTGTTTGACAGATTGTTAATTGATTTAGCTCCATCTCATTTTACATTCTCTGTATTGTATCTTTAAGAGCTGATGATGTTCGTCCCATTTATCAAGAAATTATGCCCCTCGACGCAAGAAAATATCTCAGATATTATTTCATCAGAGGTTTTCATCATGGACCTTAGGTTATTACCAGGTGAGCCTTATACTCTTACATTACATAAAGACTATGTTCAAGTCGGTGGCCACTGTAGCTTGAGTGACAATGAGAAAGCGATGGCATGTTTTGTTTTAAATTTAAATTATGTGTATAGTATAAATGTATATTGTAGGACCGATGAATGGAGTCCTTTACCGGGGGATTCTTGAGAAGAATCTGCTGCTATCCACAAGGATGATGAAGATGAGATGTTGGTGGAGCTTCCAGCAGGACAATGATCCAAAGCATACAGTGTAGCGAGCCTAAACAACGGTGTTTTGCCTCTGGGGTCTGCGCTACTTGCCAGTTACCCTTTGTCAGGTTCAGTGTGGATTATGAACCGAGCTCTCCCCAATCGCTCCACTAGGTCATCCACTTGGGGGAGGGGATAGCTGTCGAACTCTGAGACCTGATTCAGCTTCGGGAAGTTGTTGCAGAGGTGCATACTTCCATCAGGCTTCGGCACAACCACAATGGGGCTGGACCAGGGGCTGGTGGACTCCTCTATAATGTTATCCAGCAGCACCTGGCTGACCTCGATAGCCTTGGGGCGGGCCTCCGGTTCTTACACGATAGGGCTGCTGTCTTATCACCACTCCCGGATGGGACTTAATTTGGTGGTGGGCCAGCTGCGTCATCCCTGGGGAGGTAGAAAAGACATCGGTGAACTGGTCCACCAACTCCATCATCTCCTGTCTTTGTATGGGGGTGAGGACTTCACCCTCCTGGACCAAGGCGAGTTCATTGTGATCTATGTAAATGGGCTGCAAATGGGCTTCATTTATATAGCGCTTTCATCCTGGGCCGGGAATCGAACCGCCAACCCTACAATTAGTGGACAACCCACTCTACCACCTCAGCCAAAGCTGCCCAGGACTAGGGCAGTGAGTGCAGATAATACTGAAGCTGTCTCAATCCAATTCTTCAGCAGGTTTACATAGTAAGTCTTTGTCTCCACTCGTCTACCAGGTTTCAGCAGGCGATACTTCACGGTGCTCCTTCTCTCGAGGACTGTATATAAGCCCTGCCATCAGGCTAGGAACTTACAGGAGCTGTTTGGCATTGTGCCTTCATTGTGATCTATGTAAATGAGTGCAAATGGACTTCATTTATATAGCGCTTTTATCCTGAGTGTTTTTCACTGTGTCTCATTCAACCATTCACACACACTCACACACCAATGGTAGCAGAGCTGCCATGCAAGGCACTAACTTGCCATCGGGAGCAACTTAGGATTCAGTGTCTTACCCAAGGACACTTCGGTATGTGGAGTAATGTGGTCCGGGAATCGAACCGCCAACCCTACAATTAGTGGACAACCCACTCTACCACTTCAGCCAAAGCTGCCCTGGACTAGGGCAGTGAGTGCAGACAATACTGAAACTGGCTCAATCCACTTCTTCAGCAGGATTACATAGTAAGTCTTTGTCTCCACTTGCCTACCGGGTTGCTGCAGGCGATACTTCACAGTGCTCCTTCACTCGAGGACTGTATATGGGCCCTGCCATCAGGCTAGGAACTTACAGGAACTGTTTGGCACTAGCAGGAGTACTTGATCACCAGGATGGAACACCTTGGTCTGTCAGTATGTCCTTTGGGATCTCCGCATGGCTGAACAGTAGCACCAGTTCTTTAGCAATATTGCAGTAGGTGGCTTTAGGTAGCGGCACCACCTCGGGGTACCTGGTGTCATAGTCCACGATGACTAGTATGTATTCATGACCCCGGGCGGATTTTGGAAGTGGCCCCACGAGGTCCATGCTTATCCTCTCGAAGTTGACGCCTATGATGGGGAGAGGAATAAGGACCACTGGTGGGTGCTTCCTCGGGGCAGTGCGTTGGCACTGGGGGCACTGTTGGCAGGAGCCCCGGACCTCTGCGTCCATTCCCAGATAAAGAGGTCCTTTAGCTTTTCCAGGATGTTTTGTTCTCCGAGTGGATGGGCATGTGCCAGGTGCATCAGTATTTGGGTCCTTGTCTTGGGGTCCACCAAGAGGTCCATGACTTCCCCTCTGCAGCTGGTCCAGTGGTAAAGCAGGCCTCTCCTGACTAGAAAGTAGATTGAGGGGAGTTCCTGGTCCAGACTCTGGTTGACGCCTTCTATCTGATGCACCTGTGCCAAGCAATTCTTCAGGTGGTCGTCCTCCTTCTGCTCCTGCCTGAAGCTCCCCTGCCGGTTCACCTGTTGGAACACAGACAATATTGGGTTAGTATATGGGGGCGGCTCACCTTCTGTTGTGGCTTCCCCCTCGTCTTGAGCTATGTAGGCCTGCCGAACATGTACCTCCTTCGCTTGCTGGGGTTTCTGCCTGGTCTTGGGAGTTGGGCTGGCTGGAAACCCTAACCAGTCTCTACCCATGAGCAGTGTTACTGAGAGTAGTCAAGGATAACGCCCGCTAAGAGTGGCTAGCTGCCTCAGTCACGGGGACCTCCCTTGCATCCCCATGTACACAAGTGACCATGATGGTTCTGTTCCTGCTGACTGTTTTTGGCAGGTTCGTCAGTCTGGCCAGGGTCACCGTGCTCCCCGAGTCCAACAGTGCAGTTAATGGGTTTCCCTCTACCCACACGGTTAGGATGGGCACTTTTGAAGGGCACACAATGAAAGCCAGGGTTTATGGGTCTTCTTTGGCATCCCTGGGTCCGGCTCTATTGGCATGGGCTTGTTCCTGGGTGTCCTTTTGTTGGGGCAGCTTCGGTCACTCCTTCTCTCCATGACGTAATGATGGCGTTCGGGCCGGTGTGGTGAGAACCTTCTAGGAGGGCTAAGGGTTAGCCGTCCTTCCCTACTGAGTTCCAGGGTGGCCAGGATGTGTTCCAGGGTGGTTATTAGTTATTATGGGAGCCTGCATCCCCACAGACTGGCGTTCTGTGGGTGGCAGAGTTCTCAGAAAATGGTCCATGGACACCTTCTCTGCAACCTCCGTGGCGGTGTACTGGTCTGGTTGGAGCTACCTCTCGGTGATGCACAGGAGGGCATCCATCTTGGCTCCAGGCCTGTAGTTCCGCGCAGGCATGTGCTCAAAAGTCCTCTGTCCGAAGCGCGTGGAATCAAAGGCGGGGATACTTAGCCTACAGTTTCGCGGGGATTTCACGGGGATTTCACGTCTCAAGTCAAAACTACTCAAGAATGCTCGTCAGTGGAAGCACTATTACAGGACACCCTGGTTTTGCTGGAAGTAGAAGTACTCCAGAAAGGAGTCTTGAAGACAATGCCGGCGCAACTAGAGGAAAAGGTGAACCCAAGTCCCAAGTCCAAGCTAGGTCCCAAGTCCAAACACAAGCTGTGTCTCATGCCCAACCTATGCCTCCTGTCCCTGCCATGTCTCTGAGCCCTGTCCCTGCCATGTCTCTGAGCCCTGTCCCTGCCATGTCTCTGGTCATGCATCGGGCCCACGACCCGGCCATGGCCCAGACTCAGGTACCAGCCAAGTCTCAAGTCCAGGTGAAGGCTATCCCAGAGATTTTTTTTGGGGGGGTGGGGGGGTTTATGAGGACAGCAGGGCTCCAGCCTGAGGCCTCTGGGGAGGTCTCAGCGGTGGAGCTCCTGCCAGCCATGGAAACTGTCCTGCTGTCCAGCCCAGCCGAGGAGGCTATCCTGCTGCCTTGCACAGCCAAGGAAACTGTCCTACCTCCCTGTTCAGCTGAGGACGCTGCTCACCAGCCCTGTTCAGCTGAGGACGCCGCTCAGCCTTCCTGCTCTCCTGAGAATGCTGTACAAATGTCTATTAATGTCTCTTAATGTCTATTGAACCGCAGAGAGTATGTATATTGAACATACAGAGATTCCAGTCATTAGTCCCACAAGCTTGCAGCCGTGCGCAATTCCCACACGCACATGACCCTATGACCTATGACACGATGGGACGAAGACATGACGTCAGCACGGACGATGTCCGCGCATGCGCAGCGGCGTTCGACACACGCTGCACGGGGGAACCGTGACACCCAGCTCCACCCTCCATTCTCATATCAACACTTGACCACGCCCTTCCTTCACAGGTCAACTAAAGAAAAAGAAGAATTTTCTCAGAAAATACATCTCTTTAATGTAGTGTAGATTTTGGAATTTAACAGTGATACATTTATAAAGCTTAAATTGTTATAATGTCAAAATGAAAGTATGTAAGTTAAAATGAAAATAATGAAAAAATACATTGCTGGACATTTATTCATCACTTCCTGAATGGAAGTCTTTTGAGACCATATTCTTTCACGTCATGCTATTTTTATCTAAACTGAAAACCACAGACAGCAACACTTCTGCTTACTTTATCTAGAGCCTACACCCAGGTACACAACAGTATCCAACAATGCAGCAACTCAACTCATCAAACAGCTCTCTCAACGTTCCTGTCTCAACTGAAAGCCTGATTGCCAGTAGTGTGCTGGCAGTTTGTTTCATACTGGGAGTTCCTGCTAACATAGCAGTAATAGTACGTCTTGCTGGATGGCTGAAAGAAGGCAGCTTCACTCCGATACTGATGCTAAGCCTGGCCATATCAGACCTGCTCACTCTACTTTATGTGCCGGTTTGGATTTGGGATCTTCTGCATGGCTGGGTCTTTGGCTTGTTCCTGTGTAAACTTCTCTCCTACTTGGTGTACTTCAGCCTCTACTGTAGCATTCTGTGTGTGATGCTGATGAGTGTACAGCGATACAAGCAAGTGCTACATCCTCAGAAATGGAACAAGCTTGGCAGAAAAGGAAAGAAGATCCTCTTGAGTGGGATGTGGATGTTAAGTGGAGTATTATCATCCTATTCTCTTTTAGAGCATACTCTAAGCACAAACAGGGAAGGACTTCTTCAGTGCAAGAGATGCTGTCGGAATGAGGTTGAAAGAGTGACTACTTTAATCTGGGAGATTATACTGTTTGTGGTTTTGTTCCCCACACTGGCTTATTTCTACTTTCATCTTTACCGTGGAGTTAATAACTCAGCTTTCTTTAGCAGTCGTGCATTGACAAAGCTGGTGACCAGAATTGTGGCATGTTTCTTTATTTTTTGGGTCCCGTTACAAATTTCCAACATAGTGATCATCACTATGTGTTGCTTGGGAATGACAGTATGTTAATATCTGCGGACTCTGTAGACAACATTGCTGTAGCTCTGACTTTTATTAACAGCTGCGTGAACCCCTTACTGTACGCATTCTCCGCTCGGGCTCTACATCAGCAAACAGCCGGAGCAGAAAATGCTTAGTTTATGATGGTTTGAGGGATTTAATATATTCTCTGTAACAGCCAGTGACAGATGTCGCTTTAAAAGCACTCCATATGAAGATATACTAATAATTTTGCTTATTCTTGAAGTGTGTTATTATAGTTTTTAATAACTTATAATTGTGTATCTATTGTACATTAATTAATTAAATTTATGGTGATGCTGTGTGATTAAAAAAAACATTTTTAAAAATTTACCTAATGTGTCTAATAAAATTTTGGGTAATGCAAAAGCATAATCACCTGAAACAAAGGAGGAAGTCTAAAACTGGAAGGCAAAATTTTTCAAATTTGCCAAGATAATGTCCAAACCTTATGCCTTTTGAGATAGTGTAGAATAACCTGAAGAGAGCTGTTAACACTGGATTTTTCCAGGAAATGTTTGGTGTAGGTTATTGCTTGCTGAAGTATATTCAGGGTTCATACTTTTCCCATTCTGCACTGTAAAAAATCAAATGTGTTCAGTTCAACATTGATTTAAAGTACAGTCTTGTGTTTGTTTGTGTGTACTTTAAATTGCTGACGTATGTATGTATATTATATATATTTTTGATTGAAACTGAAAGGAGTTTTGACCTTGAATGCTTACATCTATAACCCACAGTGACGTTTTCAGATATTGTAAATGCTACTTCCGTACCATTATAACATGTTATCACTGAGGCAGAAAAGACACACAGCCACTAAATTCTGTGCTGCTAAATGGCTAACTCGTTTAGCTTTCAGTGAAAATGTATAGCACTCGCTGAAAATGTTGGGAAACTCGCATGTCATAAAAGAAGCAGAAAAGTATGCGTAACAGAATGTGGATCATATGAAGTCTATAATTTAAATCACTGTTGTGTAATTTAACTCAAACTAAATCATTTTTATAATTGTGCCAGCTCTTCCCTCCTCATACTGAATATCCTTTCAACTCACTTAGTACTGTTTGCCTTTACTCTTCTGTGCTTATATACTGTACTCATTTCTAACACCACAATGGGTTCCCTTTTGAATCTGGTTCCTCTTAAGGCTTCTTCCTCATGTCATCTCAGAGAGTTTTTCTTTGTCATTGTCTTAGGATCCAAAAGTGCTTGAAGTGACTCTAGGTTTCTGACTTGCTTGGTATTAATCCAGTTATATGGATAAGATTTGTATTGAAGTCTCAAGTCTTTTCTCCACCCAGTTTCTTCTATCTGTTAATTCTCCATCTTCCTTCCTTTCTTTCTTTCTTTCTTTCTTTCTTTCTTTCTTTCTTTCTTTCTTTCTTTCTTTCTTTCTTTCTTTCTTTCTTTCTTTCTTTCTTTAATTTTTACAGTTCACATTCCCCCTTTTGTAAATCATACACTCTGTCAGTTCTGGCTAACTGCAGAAACTCAGCTTGTCTGAGTTGGTCCGTCTCATTTCCACAAATCCACCAGTGATTCGATTCTCATCACATCCACCACTGTGGGATTTGGCTTTGACCTCATTTTCACAAAGAACAGACTACAGCAAATAGAGCAAATGACCAAACGTCTGGCTAATTAGTCAAAGTGCTGCATCATGCCTCCAAAATGAATGCATAAAGAAATACACAATTCGTTTATTTTGAAATTGATGCATGCAACATGTTCCAGAAAAGTTGAGACAGGGCCAATTTAGGACTAATAGCGATGTGACAAGTTGAAATAAGAAGATGATGTGAAACAGATGAGGCGATCATCTAAACATAGTATATGAGGAGATATAGGAGGCCTAATCCTTCAAGAGCAAGGATGGGTGAAGGCTGTGAAATCTGCCACCAGATGCATCAGAGAATGATCAACACTTTGGGAACAACATTCCACAAAGACAAATGAGTAGGATTTTGGGACATTGTGCACCATCCATCTTCTACCACTTACTCCTTTTCAGGGTCACGGGGAACCTGGAGCCTATTCCAGGGAGCATCGGGCACAAGGCGGGATACACCCTGGACAGGGTGCCAGTACATCGCAGGGCACATTCACATACACACTCAATCACCCATTCATACCCTACAGACACTTTAGATATGCCAATCAGCCTACCATGCATGTCTTTGGACTGGGGGAGGAAACCGGAGTACGCGGAGGCACAGGGAGAACATGCAAACTCCGCACACACATGGCCCTGGTGGGAATCAAACCTCGGACCCTGGAGGTGTGAGGCGAACTTGCTAACCATTAAGCCATTGCGCGCCCACATTGTGCACAATATAATTAAAAGATTCAAGGAATCCAGTAAAATCTCGGTGTGTAAAGGGCAAGGCCGAAAACCACTTCTGAATGCTTAAAAACTGTCATGAATCTGTAATGGAGATGCTGACATGAGCTCTGGAATACTTTGATTAACCTTTGTCATTCAATACCATTCGCCGCTGCATCCACAGATGCAAGTTAAGGCTTTACTATACAAAGCAGAAGCCATAGATGAACACTGTCCACAAGCACCACCAAATTCTCCGGACTTGGTCTCATCTGAGATGGACAGTAGCACAGTGGAATCCTGTTTTGTGGTCCAATGAGTTTTTCAAATAGTTTTTGGAAGAAACGGCCGTTTCTCCAAAAAGGACCATCCAAGCTGTTATCAGCGTCAGGTCCAAAAGCCAGCATCTGTCATGGTATGGGGGTGTGTCAGTGCCCATGGCATGGGAAACTTGCACATCTATGAGTGCATCATTAATGCAGAAAGATATGTACACGTTTTGGAGCAACATACGCTGCCAACCAGAGCTGACAACGCAAAACCTCATTCTACCTGGATTACAAGCGCATGGTTACGTAAGCAGAGACTGCGGGTGCAAGCATGGCCTGCCTGCAGTCCTGATCTGTCTCCCATTGAGAATGTGTGGCACATTATGAAGTGCAATATAAGGCAACAAAGGCCTCATACAGTCGCACGGCTGATGAAATGCTTAATGGGTGAATGGGGGAAAATTCCGCCTGCTAAACTTAACCAACTGGTGTCTTCACTCAGTGTCCAAACACTTAATATAATTTTCCATACTGTCCCAACTGTAGAGGTTTGACAAAGTTTATGGATTCAAGACATCAAGTGACCTGAAGCATTTTAAAATGAATTGCAAATAATTCTGCTTATTATCGCAGTATATTGTAATTGTCATTTTTGCAACTTTTAATTCAGTATTTTAAGGGGTTCTTCTTGCCTCCTTTTTAAACTACTGTTTGTCACTGTTTGTGTTTGGTATCTTGACACTGTAAGCAATGTGTTTGCCTGCACAAAATTTACAGCGCTTCACACTTCACACATTTTCACTCAGCTTTAAAAATAAATCCTAACCACATCCTCTTTCTCTGCCCTTTAATAACAAACATTATACCATATTTTCCTGTATGTTTTATGCATCTTGGATTTCGTACATTATAACATAGTAGTAAAAAACGAACTGGTGTTACTGTTACTTGGTAAACATTTTCTGAAACATTTTCAGGGACAATAATCAGATATAATTTCTTCATGGTCTAATAATGACATCACTAGTTATTATCAGACGAGCCTATTAATCTTACATGACCAAAATGATATGTATTAAAGTGGGAGATAGGATTTGTCCTGAAGTCTTTCTTCTTGCCTGTCTGTTCTATATCTTATTTCTCCATCTTTATTTATTTATTTATTTTTTACACTTCACATTCCCCCTTTTTTAAATCATGCCCTCTATCAGTTCTGGCTAACTGTAGAAATTCATTTTGTCTGAGTTGGTCTGTCTCATTTCTACAAATCCACTAGAGTTATTTGATTCTTGTCACATCCATCACTGTTTGATTTGGGTTTGACCTCATCTTCACAAAGAACAGACTACAGTAAATTGAACAATGACCTAAAGTCTGGCTAATTTATAAAAGCGCTGCATCATACCTCCAAAATGAATGCATGACGAAATGCAAAATACCCTGCTGGACTTTATTTCACCATAATTTCCTGAATCTATGACATAATTGCTGTTTTTATCTAAACTGGAAATCACAGACAACACTTCTGCTTACTTTATTATATACAACCTACACCCAGGTACACCACAGTATCTAACAATGCAGCAACTCAACTCATCAAACAGCTCTCTCACCGTTCCTGCCTCAACTGAAAGCCTGATTGCCAGTAGCGTACTGGCAGTTTACTTCATACTGGGAGTTCCTGGTAACATAGCAGTAATGGTACGTCTTGCTGGATGGCTGAAGGGAGGCAGCTTCACTCCGAGACTGATGCTAAGCCTGGCCATATCAGACCTGCTCACTCTGCTTTCTCTGCCGGTTTGGATTTGGGATCTTCTGTATGGCTGGGTCTTTGACTTGTTCCTGTGTAAGCTTCTCTCCTACTTGGTGTACTTCAGCCTCTACTGTAGCATACTGTGTGTGATGTTGATGAGTGTACAGCGATACATGCAAGTGCTACATCCTCAGAAATGGAACAAGCTTGGCAGAAAAGGAAAGAAGATCCTCTTGAGTGGGATGTGGATGTTAAGTGCAGTATTATCGTCCTATGCTCTTGTACAGTGTGATATAATCAAAGACAGGGATGGACTGTGTCAGTGCAAGAGATGCTATCGGAATGATGTTGAAAGAGTGGCTACTTTAATCTGGGAGATTATGATATTTGTGGTTTCATTCCCCACACTGATTTACTTCTACTTTCAGCTTTACCAGGGAGTTAATAACTAAGCTTTCTTTAGCAGTAACTTAATGACAAAGCTGGTGAACAGAATTGTGGCATGTTTCTTTATTTTTTGGACTCCATTTCACATCAATAACACTGTGCTCATCATTGCTGTGTTGCTTGGGAATGACAGTCTGTTAAAATCTGCAGAAGCTGGGAGTAATATCACTGTAGCTCTGACTTTCATTAATAGTTGTGTGAACCCCTTTCTGTACGCTTTCTCTGCTCGGGCTGTACGTCAGTACACTCCTGGAACAGAAACTACTTCATGATGTAGAGGTTTGAGAGAGTTTATGGATTTTCCCTGAAAGCCAGTGATTTGTTAAAGCATATGCATATGGACCTAAACCCACTTCTACTTATTCCTACAATCTGTTTTTAATTATTATTATTATTTTTGTATGTTTTAATCAAGTAATTTGTTTGCAGATTGCATGAAAGAAATGAAATGAAGGAACAAGTCATACTGCAACGTGACAATACCTTTCATGACGAAAGCTGTTCATCAGATGATTTCTCTTAATATCCATGCTTTATAAGAAACTGATTTTTAAGAAATGATTGGTCTATAATATCCAGAAATTGTGTGGTGCAGGTTATTTCTTACTCAAGTAGTATCTACTGGTTACTAAACAAGGGTTCAGACTCTTTCCAGCCTGTACTGAAAATGTTGAATTCATTTTAGATTGATGAAGACATTTAGCTTTCTTAGAAAGTGAAGAGGAGTTTGAGGTTTTGTGCATCCAGAATTACCAAATACAGAGATTTTTGTTCTCCTTTTTTGAACTGTACTTGTCATTATGACTTTTGTTATATGTATTTATCAGACTATAGGCAACGCCTTTTCTTGCACGAAAAGCACAGAACATCCCTTTTCTAGTCAGCATTAAATAAAGGAAGAGAAATGCCCTTTTGAGTACAGTATCCCCAACCTAAATTCACTTTCTGTTACTTTTGGTAACATTAAACTGTTGTTGTTCAAATTTAATTTTGAGTATCTTTTATACAGTGCATGTAATCATGTAACCTTTTAAAAATTGTATTTTTTTTTTTTTTTACCTCAAAGTGCTCTTAATCTTACTTCAAAGTAAATAATGATGTCCTCAGACTATAATCTAGGAAGATGAGAGATGTTTAGTCTTAAGTCAACTGATTTGTTAATATACTGATATTATAAATGTATAATAAACAGGATTTGTATGAAAGTATGTAATGTTATTTGTGATAAAATTGAGAAACAATGAACAACAAATCTACCTTATTTCTTTCCTTTATCATTTTGCCCTTACTTTGTTGCTACTTCTGTTTATTCATGTGTTCTTTTCTTAATCCCTTCTCCTTCTTTCCTTCATTCTTTGTTCCTTTCATTTTTCTATTCTTTTCTTTTTTCTTCTTTCTTCCTATACCAGCCTACCTTTCTTTCCTTCCGTTCTGTCTGACAGATTGTTATTTGATTTAGCTCCATGTCATTTTACATTCTCCGTATTGTTTCACTAAAAGCTGATGATGTTCTCTGTCTCCTCCGCTATCTACTACAGCTAGGTAAATAATCTCAGATATAATTTCATCAGAGGTTTTCATCATGGACCTTAGTTTATTACCAGGTGAGCCTTTCACTCTTACACTACCTAAAGACTATGTTCAAGTCGGTGGCCACTGTGGCATGAGTGACAATGAGAAAGCGATAGCATGTTTTGTTTTAAATTTAGATGATGTGTATAGTATAAATGTGTATTGTCGAGGTCAGGTACTGTTGTTGGTATTGATGGATCAATAAATATATATATATATACACAGTGAGGGAAATAAGTATCGAACGCGTCAACATTTATTTCAGTAAATATATTTCCAATGACATTATTCACATGAAATTTTCACCAGACATCAGTATTAACTCAAGAAATGTTTAAATATAAAGAATTCACAACATTAAAGTTATGTGTAATAAAGTGGAATGACACAGGAAAAAAGTATTGAACATGGTACGAAAAAGCAGTTCTTCAAGGCATGGTAAGGTAAGGAACCAGCTGAAATCTGTAAGTAATTATACCCCCTATTTGTGCAAGTTAATATCAGCTGGGTTAGTAAATTGATGGTCTATAAAAATGGTTTCATTACCAAAGTTAAACACAAGAAACATCTCATGATGGGTAAAAGAAAAGAGCTCTCCCAAGACCTTCACAACCTTATGGTTGCGAAACATATTGATGGAATCGGATACAGACGTATTTCAAAATTTCTGAATCCTCCAGTAAGCACCATTGGGGACATTATCTGCAAATGGAAGCAGCATCCCTCCATCATTAACTGGCCACGCACAAGATTTCTGGCCAGGGAGTCAGAAGAATAGTCAGAAGAGTAGCCCAAGAGGCAAGGACCACTCGGAAAGAGCTCCAGAAACACTTGGAGGCAGCAGGTGTCATCGTCACAGAGAAAACAATAGGCAATGCACTCCACTGCTCACGCTCACCCCACAACACTACGTTGGTAAAGAAAAGGCATGACAAAGCTCCTTTAAAGTTTGCTACAATTCATTTGGACAAGCCTATGAAACACTGGTAGAGTGTATTCTGGTCAGACGAGAGCAAAATTGAACTTTTTGGCTGTCATACTACACACCATGTTTGGAGAAGAAATGGCACTGCACATCACCCTAAAAACACTTATACCAACTTATAACAACAGTGAAGTGTGGAGGTGGAAGCATTAAGGTGTTGGGCTGTTATTTATCACATGGTACTGACAGACTTAATATAATTGAAGCAACGATGAATGGAGCCCTTTACCGGGAGATTCTTGAGAAGAATCTGCTGCCATCCACGAGGATGATGAAGATGAGACGTGGGTGGATCTTCCACCCGGACAACAATCCAAAACATACAGCAAAGGAAACTCTCAGTTGGTTTCAGAGAATAAAAATCAAGGCGTTAGAACGGCCCAGTCCATCACCTGACTTGAATCCAATTGAACAAGATTGAAAGACAATATGTTTAGAAGAACGGACCAAATTCACACCTGAATACTGCGGCCCATTCATTTCTTCACACAGGAAGTGTCTTGACGCTGTCATTACAAATCTATAGAAGCTATAGATTGTGAAAGAGAGTGTGGGATGAGATGTAATCACTGTCACAGTAGTGAAGCTGAGTCACGTTCACTGTGAAGTATCTCAGATGATAAGTAATATCGTCAATGAAACATCAAGTAAAATCCCACAACGACTTCCAGTTAAGAGGCAATGAGACCTTACAGTCCACACTGCTGCCATTGCTGGAAAATGTCCCACAGGCTGTCATAGCCTGAGGAAGTGTGAATAGCTGATTCTCTTAGGCAACACACTGAGGGCCTTTCTGATGGCCCGTAACATACGTTACATATGCGGTCAAATACACAACTGTTGATATTCTTTAAGAGAATAGTACCCCCCCAATGTTCTGCTGACGTTGCTGCTTTAGTGTGCAGCATGAGACTACTCCCTCTATGGAGAGAATAATGACTACTCTGCCAGGGAACCCCATTGAAAGGGACAGTAGGGGGGAAAATGATACCTAGAACAAAACTTCCATATATGACAAATGCCTATGTTTAGTTGACACATTTTTCTGTATTAATGGGCAATACATTCAAAATAGGGTGGTTATATCTGAACCAATGAGGAACAGGTAGATCACCCCCATTACCCCTTTTGATCCTTGTATGAACAGTGATTTTATTAGGCTATTAGGGCTTGGTCCTTGATGTAGCAGCACTAATCAAACTACAAGTAACCATTTACACAATGTTCAACAGGTGATTCAAAAGTATCTATAATTCACTGCCATTTCAGCTTCCATCCTGTAGATCATCATGTAGATTTTGAAGTTAGGTTAACATTGATATAAAGATTCAATGATTTATAATGTCAAAACCGATACATTTAGAACTGAAAAATACCTCTCTTATGGAAGTGTATTTTTCCCGTGATGAATGCTGTGATTTTCTACATTGGACGTCACAGACTTCTTCATTTCTGCTTACTTCATAAGCTAGAGTTTCCTTACTGCACTACCACAGTATCTAACAATGCAGCAACTCAACTCATCAAACAGCTCTCTCACCGCTCCTGTATCAACTGAAAGCCTGATTGCCAGTAGCGTACTGGCAGTTTGCTTCATACTGGGAGTTCCTGGTAACATAGCAGTAATGGTACGTCTTGCTGGATGGCTGAAGGGAGGCAGTTTCACTCCGAGACTGATGCTAAGCCTGGCCATATCAGACCTGCTCACTCTGCTTTTTCTGCCGGTTTGGATTTGGTCTGTTCGGTATGGCTGGATCTTTGACTTGTTCCTGTGTAAGCTTCTGTCCTACTTGGTGTACTTCAGCCTCTACTGTAGCGGACTGTGTATGATGTTGATGAGTGTACAGCGATACATGCAAGTGCTACATCCTCAGAAATGGAACAAGCTTGGCAGAAAAGGAAAGAAGATCCTCTTGAGTGGGATGTGGATGTTAAGTGGAGTTTCATCATCCTATGCACTTGTACAGCGCTCACTAAGCCTGGACAGGCAAGGACACCTTCAATGCCATCCACACTATCGGAATGATGTTGAAAGAGTGGCTACTTTAACCTGGGAGATTATGGTGTTTGTTGTTTTGTTCCTCACACTGATTTACTTCTACATTCAGCTTTACCAGGGAGTTAATAACTCAGCTTTCTTTAGCAGTAACTTAATGACAAGGCTGGTGACCAGAATTGTGGCATGTTTCTTTATTTTTTGGATTCCATTTCACATCATTAACATTGTGCTCATCATTTCTGTGTTGCTTGGGAATGACAGTCTGTTAAAATCTGCAGAAGCTGGGAGTAATATCACTGTAGCTCTGACTTTCATTAATAGTTGTGTGAACCCCTTTCTGTACGCTTTCTCTGCCCGGGCTGTACGTCAGTACACTCCTGGAACAGAAACTACTTCATGATGTAGAGGTTTGAGAGAGTTTATGGATTTCCCCTGAAAGCCAGTGATTTGTTAAAGCATATGCATATGGACCTAAACCCACTTCTACTTATTCCTACAGCCTGGTTTTAATTGTCTTTTTTGTATATTTTAATCAAGTAATTTGTTTGCAGATTGAATGAAGGAAATGAAACGAAGGAACAAGTCATACTGCGACATGACGATATCTCTCATAACGAAAGCTGTTCAAATTTAATTTTGAATATCTTTTATACAGTGCATGTAATAATGTAACCTTTAAATTATAATTATTTTTTTTTACCTCAAAGTGCTCTTAATCTTACTTCAAAGTAAATAATGATGTCCTCAGACTATAATCTAGGAAGATGAGAGATGTTAAGTTTTAAGTCAATTGATTTGTTAATATACTGATATTATAACTGTATGATGGGTAAAAGCAAAGAGCTCTCCCAAGACTAACGCAACCTTATTGTTGCAAAACATATTGATGGAATCGGATACAGATCTATTTTAAAACTTCTGAATCCTCCAGTAAACACCATTGGGGCCAAGTAATCAAGTAATTTAGACGAAAGTAAGACGATATCTCTCATGACGAAAGCAGTTCATCAGATGATTTCTCTTAATATCCATGCTTTATAAGAAACTGATTTTTAAGAAATGATTGGTCTATAATATCCAGAAATTGTGTGGTGCAGGTTATTTCTTACTCAAGTAGTATCTACTGGTTACTAAACAAGGGTTCAGACTCTTTCCAGCCTGTACTGAAAATGTTGAATTCATTTTAGATTGATGAAGACATTTAGCTTTCTTAGAAAGTGAAGAGGGTTTTGAGGTTTTGTGCATCCAGAATTACCAAATACAGAGATTTTTGTTCTCCTTTTTTAAACTGTACTTGTTGTCATTATGACTTTTGTTATATGTATTTATCAGACTAAAGGCAACGCCTTTTCTTGCATGAAAACCCCAGAACATTCCTTTTCTAGTCAGCTTTAAATAAAGGAAGAGAAATGCCCTTTTGAGTACAGTATCCCCAACCTAAATTCACTTTCTGTTACTTTTGGTAACATTAAACTGTTGTTTTTTTTAAACCTGCTTTTTACTTCAAAGTGCTCTTAATCTTACTTCAAAGTAAATAATGATGTCCTCAGACTATAATCTAGGAAGATGAGAGATGTTTAGTCTTAAGTCAACTGATTTGTTAATATACTGATATTATAAATGTATAATAAATGTGATTTGTATGAAAGTATATAATGTTATTTGTGATACAATTGAGAAACAATGATAAACATATTTACCTTATTTCTTTCCTTTATCATTTTGCCCTTACTTTGTTGCTTCTTCTGTTTATTCATATGTTCTTTTCTTTATCCCTTCTCCTTCTTTCCTTCATTCTTTGTTCCTTTCATCTTTCTCTTCTTCTGAACTTTTCCATTTCTGTTTCTCTTCTTTTCTTTTTTCTTCTTTCTTCCTTGACCTTCCTTCCTTCCTTCCATTCTATCTGTCTGAAAGATTGTTATTTGATTTAGCTCCATCTCATTTTACATTCTCTGTATTGTTTCTCTAAAAGCTGATGATGTTCTCTGTCTCCTCCGCTATCTACTACAGCTAGGAAAATAATCTTAGACATAAGTTCATCAGAGGTTTTCATCATGGACCTTAGTTTATTACCAGGTGAGCCTTTCACTCTTACACTACCTAAAGACTATGTTCAAGTCGGTGGCCACTGTGGCATGAGTGACAGTGAGAAAGCGATGGCATGTTTTGTTTTAGATTAAAATGATATTTATAGTATAAATGTATATTGTTGAGCTTGGGTACTGTTGTTGTTATTGATGGCTTATATACTTATAGGCTATATGTATTGTGACTGTACACTACAGAAGCAATAGATTGTGAACGAGTGTGAGGGATGAGATGTAGTCATTGGTAACAATAGTGAAGCTGAGAAATATCTCAGATGAGAAGAAATATCGTCAGTGAAACGTCCAGAAAAATCACAGAATGACTTCAAGTTAAGAGGGAATAAGACCTTATAGTCCACACTGCTGCCATTGCTGGAAAATGTCCCACAGGCTGTCATAGCCTGAGGGAGACTGAATAGCTGATTCTCTTAGGCAACACACTGAGGGCCTTTCTGATGGCCTGGACATTTGTATTCTGTCCATGTTATCCTGCATTCAGTACACATGCAGTCAAATACTTGAAAAATCTTAGTATTCTTACATATTCACACCTCCTCTGACCATATTCTGTCAAATGTATTCACACTAATAATCTATTAAACATTTGTCAATCAACCACTGATCAACTTTATCCTATGGTGAAACATTTCTATGTTGATGAGAGAAGTCTCTAAAACGATGACCTCCCCAATCCACAGGGCACGAGGGCTCACTGATTGTTTTAAGAGGATGAAGATGATGCAAATCCTAAGCTATGTCCTTTCCATTCACCAGATTTCAACCCACTTGAACACCTATGGGAGATGTAGACTTGCTTATTAGGGCTGTAGGACTCAAGTCTGGTGTCTTGAGATGTTTTCTTTATTGACTTGGACTTGTCTCAGGCTTATTGGCATTTAACTTGTCTAGGACTTGAACATTTGTATCACTGAATATCGTCTTCATCTTGACCAAAAATTTGTAAAATGAATGCTTTTTTTGTATTTTATTTTTGCATGCCAAAGTCTGAAAAGCAATGATTCCTTCTTCTGGAACTGGAAAGTCTAGTCATTGGCGCAGTGCACAAATTCAGCCAACTAGAAATAAAGCTTTTGCCTCGAAAAGGATTTGGTGGTATTTAGTCTTGACTATGTCGCTCTATCATTTGGAATCAATGTTGACTGGTTAGCGCGTTCACCTCACACCTCCAGGGTCGGGGGTTCGATTCCCACCGTGGCCCGGTTTCCTCCGGGTACTCCGGTTTCTTCCCCAAGTCATGCATGGTAGGCTGATTGGCGTGTCCAAAGTATCCATAGTGTATGAATGGGCGTATGAATGTGTATGTGATTGTGCCCTGCGATGGATTGGTACCCTGTCCAGGGTATACCCCGTCTTGTGCCTGATGCTCCCTGGGATAGGCTCCAGGTTCCCCGTGACCCTGAAAAGGATAAGCGGTATAGAAGATGGATGGATGGATGACTGGCTGCTTTAAGACTCTTTTCTTGATTTGATCTCAGCTAGTCCTTGTCCAGGACTTATCTTGGACTAGACAAAGGCATTCTTGACTACACCCCTATTAGCCACACACGTATTCCTTCCTTTCTTCTTTCCTTCTCTCATTTTTATTTTTGCCTTCTGCCCTGACCTCATTTCTTACTTTGTCCGTTCTTTCTCCTCCCTTCCATCCTTCCTACTCTTTAACCGTCTTCTTTCCTCCCTTCCAGTTATTGTTGTTGCTCATTTGCTCACTCCTCCTGCCCAAGTAGATGTATTTTTTTTAACCAGATAATGATTAAACATCAATCGACTCAAGGCAGAAATGTCTTTGCAAGTGCACATGTCCAAACCTACAGTAAGTATACAGAAGCGCTTTGAATGTTTGGAATGGAGAAGTGTCCCAGAACTCTTTGCATACCTTAACTGACATCACAGGAAGAGTTGCTGTACAGTCATTGTCTTTAGAGGAACTGTGTGCTAAATATATTGTGCTAAAATATAAGTACATAACTTAAAAACATCACTAATTGAAGTGGGGTTATACATGCAGTGACTGATGTGTTGTAGGCTACAGTACATGCAGTGAGTATTCCCGTTATACTAACGGATTATGAAAATGCCACTATTTCATATTAAGACACTGTGTGTTGAGCACAGTATGATAACTACTGTTACAGCAATGCTCATGAATCTGTGATAGCTCTAGTAGTAAAAGACTGGAGCGTGCGCGCACGCACATACACACTCTCGGGCGCGTGCGCGCACACGGAGCGCGTGATGCTGGCAGCGCGGTACTTGACTGTCGGAGCTCCAGGTTGCGCATCATTCCACTTATCTCTGGACACAGAGCCATGTATCTCAGCTCAGAGTAAGGAACTAACCGGATATCTCACCAACCCCAGTCTGAGAACTACAGGAGGCTGCGAATGTGCGCCTTCATCCTGAGAACCGTTCCCCAACCCCTCCTGTGGTATCTAGTCATTTCTCAGTCTTCTTGCACTGCAGACTAGTGGAATGAGCTGCTTTTGTCCCGGTGTTGTTTCCTGTGCAGTATGGGAACTGCCGTATCCAAAAGAAAGCATTTAAGGAACGATGCCATTTCTTCCGTCGCAGCAAAAGTTAGGTGAGTAACCGAGCCGTTGCGCACATCTCCAAGTCCGTCTTTAAACGGGGGTCTGATGTGTTTGGGGGGTTTGTCATCCACCTCCCCTGTTTTATATCTTCATGCAAACAGATTTCTTAATGTAACCTTTAAAAAACAACAACAAAAAAACATTAAAAAATCTATTGCATTTTATTATAGGCACTATAATAAATACTCGTGGTGTACTGATCTTCTTGTCACTGCAAACATCACTGCATTTCATGTTCTTGCAGGTAGTTTGAATATTTTGGAACCTTCTTAACTTTTAACAAAAAAAAGAGGAGGATTTAGAAAGACATAAATCTCAAATGCACTGAGGTGATGCGGTAATATAAAGGTGATGTAAAGGTCTGTCGGTTAAACAGGTTTCTGACTGTGTCAGTGTTTCTTTATTGTGATCGTTAACTTAATGTCATATAATAATTCATTCCTTTCAACACATCTCTATTGAAAACGCAAATCGGATCCTAAGTTCATTGCTGCAAAAGTTAAAAGCTGCATATTCCTCTGCAATATCTTGAATATTCTAGTCACATCTCAACAGCTGTGCCAGCTTCTTGAGATCCTCCAGCTCCCCAAGCACTACTTTTTTTTTTTTTTTTTTTTTTTTTTACAACACACTGCGTTTTAGTGCAGTTTTGGCGACCTTACTTATTACTCTTTTATGAGTAATAATTTACCTATTGTATCTGTGTTATTTCTCTCAAATAATAAGGCTTTATGTAACGTAATTCAATGATTTTTTTTCCCGCATTCTTAGCCACGCATGCATTTTTCTTTTTCTTTTACATTCTATGCAGTAGATGGATCTCTTGAAGCCTCTTCAACACCTTCTTCACAAGTTCACCTTTCTAATTCCTTGAATTATTCTGAAGTGTTCTTTCATTCTATCAGTTTCATGCAATTCACACCAGTGTAACAGGTGATCATTATTTGAAAAAAGAATGATTTATGTGAGCAAATCATATCTGAGGAAGTAAAAGGACGTGGAAAATGGATCATGTGAAGATAAACGTGAAAAATCACACGTGGGAAAAATCGAACCATATCACCTACACTATCTGAAAATGAACAAATATGTAATAAACAAATCTGTAAATAAAAATGCATACACTACCTTTGAAATTTTCACGTTTGAAAAATGAACATTTGAAAAGAAATTAATTGATGAGATAGAGGTAAAATACAAAAACAAACAAACAAAAAAACTGGATGACTTACATGTGAATCATGTGAAAATAAATTAAGCATGTGAGAAATCACCTGAGAAAAACTAAACCACATGACCTACATGTGAAAAAAATAATAAAAACTTGTGAAATACATACACATGCACTGCAATATTAAAAGTCCACCACATGTTATGTGGCTAAAAAAAATAACGTGACTTTACTGTAAGGGTACAAAACAGAAAAAGAAAATGATAAGGCTCCATGAATATGTATAAAAAGAAACAACACCTTATTCTTCATATTTTAGTTTTTTTGTTATTTTAACAAATTTCTTTCCCTAAAGTAGTGCAATTCTTTCTGGGAAAAAAGTTCTCCTTTAGGGAGAATAACAAAACCGAGTCTCCTGTACTTTCTAACAAGACTGCAGAGGGATCTTTTGCCACTCTTTTTCGCAGAACATGTCAAGCTCTTTTACACCTTTTGCACATGTGGACACATTCTTTAATTTACACCACGGCTTTAAATAGGGCACAAATAAAGAGACAGAGATAGCCAGAGGCTGGTATCTTGGTGACGCTTTCTGACAAATATTCAAATTTTGCTCTTTATTTATGAATTTATTTACTATCGGCCTGATTGCGCTTATTCATATTTTGAACTGCGCGTGCATTTTTATAATGGTTAGGTGGTATGATTTCTGTCTTTTGAGAAAAGTTTTATAAGGTGTATAATGTCTTTTTCCCATTGGATACTGATTCAATTAAACATTTCTTATAGATGGAAATTTGTATACATTCTTTTAAATATTGCTTAGGGGTGTCTATGCTTATACCACCCTTTCTTTTATGAGAAGAATGTATACAATAACTTTTGCTTTCTTTTAAGATCGGCAGAAATTTGGCGTTTGACTGCCCTTTTATGGACTCTAAAGACTCTTGTTGTCAGTATTTTGTTTAATGCTCATACAAGCTGTATGTGTCAGTAAGGTGTGGACAGGAATTATTCTGTTTTAGCCATGAGATCTATTTTTTTTATTCTCGAGATCTATTTTGTGGCCACAAAATACTTAACTCATGGCAACTGTATTTTAAATTGAATGAGACATCAAGTGAAATCAAGTGAATTAAACCAATGTAGCCACAGGAACTTAAGTGTGGGATAATAATATATAACTTCAATCTTGGAACATAAGAGAATTCTCAAAGTAATTAGATTTTTTTCACCAGTTCCCGCCAAATAATTCATCAGAGACCAAGTATTTATTATGTCATTTCCACAATACATTAAGTCTTGTGCTAATGTGGTCATAGTACAATAATTTGTGACTGTAAGACATGTAGTCTGTGAACTACAAATATTAATTTGCGGTCTTAATATAGTAATTCATGGGCATGTCTTATTAAAAAATATTCACCTTGTCACCTCAGAGGCTCAAAGTAAGCCTATTAGCCAATCACTTTTTCCACATCCAATCCGTCCTGTGATTTTTGCCCGACCTGAGAGATTAGTGAACCAAGCTGACCTCACATGGGTAATAAAGCTATCATCATAGCCACTTTTCTTTCAGTCTCCTCTCTTACCGTTCTATAGAGTAAATTACCACCTTACTTAATCCCGTTAAATGGCCATGGACTCTCGTCTAACTAAAATAGACACCATAAAAGGTTATAGGTGAACATAAACAAGTGACTGAGGCATTTAAAAATGTCTAATCTCACACAGACAGCAGGGGCTCATGCTCGGCTTACTCTTATGATGGAATTGGGAGTCAGATTATCTCTTTAATCCATCTTAATGCCATTTCCTCCCTTTCACAGGCTCTCTTTCCTCACAGTCTCTGTCTGTCTGTGAGAATCGCAGCTTAACTTCACTGGCACTGATGCCATCTTTCACTGAAGTCACACGTCACTCATCTTCCCTCAGATATCTCGATTCTGGCACAATGTGTATTGCAGCAAAGATTTTTTTTTATCAGCTTCATCATTAAAAATAGGCACAGATTAGGATTTTGACAGAGGATGATTTCTTTTTATCAGACTAGCAGATTTCTAAAACATTTTTCCTAAAATATAATGGATAGACATGCTGATAATAAACAAGCAAAGTTTAGAGAAAAAGATAAATGCAGTTTAAAACATGTAAAACATGGTGGTGGTAGTTTCACAGTTTCCGCAGACTCAGCAATTAGTGGACTTATATGAGTAATAGAATTTATCCGAACAAGTAGCATTTATTTAGAAAACTAGAAAGAACACGTAGCAGGCATGGGACACTTCTGTTGTCCAGTTGTGCGACTAATCAAAGATGTGGCATTGGACAGTTTCTATCCTTTAAAACACGAGCAAGAACATTTCAATCATCACAAATATAAAATACAGAAAATATTAAAAATCCAATCTGCTATCAGCCAGTACTTTACTGGTGCATCCCTAGTTGCAAAGAATTCGCCAGAAAATAACAAAACAACATCAACCCATAATACATTTGCAATATCATAGCCTAAAAAGTAGATGCCTAATTGTCCGCAGGTATAAATAGACTCTCTTGCTTCAGTAGTTCAGTCTTTGATATCTACAATGTCGTACTGTTAAAAAGTTACTTAAAATGGCTTAAAGTAGATTTTTGACATTTGTGGAAGGAAGAACATCAGCACCATCAATGGTCCTAAGTAAAAATACACTGAATGGCATGAAGAGTTATCTGGGGCTGATTTCTTTATAGCCCAAACTGCAGAATCATGTGGCCTATCAGTAACAGCTGTGTCAATTGATTAAACAGAGTGAAGCTCACCCTAGATTTTGTGTGCATTGGGAATCATTTATTTAAGCTTGCTTCACTGATACATCCATAACATGCCATCAGTAATGATCGACAGTCACACGTTGTCACAACAAACTCCAATTCCCCGAACACACAACAGCCTACAAACATGGCCGCCATGGACTAAAGTCCACTAAAACCCGAGTTCTAAACGTGTACACCTGTTCCCAATCACCCCCACACCCTATATAAACACGGACTCTCACAAAGATGAAATAATGCTCAGTGTACCTGTACCTGACTTACCAAGCCTTGCATTGTATATCTTGCTATTCTGCTTTTTGATCTTGCCTTGTTGCTTAGTTCTTGGATCTTGGATATGTCTGTGATGTACTGTTTGCTGATCTCCTGACTTTCTGACTGTCCCTGTTTATTGTTTTTGCTTTATATTTTGGAACCGTTTGCCAGTGCCTTTTTAAAATAAAAATCTAACCTGCAATTGCAATTGTGAAATACAACAGCAGATGTAATGAACACGAACGAGTTTGACTACTTTCTCAATCCACGATTTTTCAAAATGCTCTTGGAGGAGAAACTAGAAGTAAATAGAGTATGCCTCAATCAAACACAAAGGAACAAATGATGTAGCTGTAGGATTGGTTTGGTTTAAATGAAAGAGCTTGCTGTTGGAAAGTGTCATTGCATGATTAAGAAAACTAAACAATATCAGTCATGAATGTTGTTGCCTGTTTGACCCCATACGACCCCATGCTATAAGTCCTAACTATACTTATATAATTATATACAGTGGGTTCAGAATAATAACAGCAAGTTCCTGATATGTAGTAGAATTCCCCCAACATAAAAAACCAGCACCATAATAACATAATAATTCAATGCTAAATCTAAGAAAACTGTCATTTAACTAATTGAGAAAACCCATCTCAGGCAACAATATCATTTGTTAACAGGGTTGATTTTTAGCATAGAATGAGCAAAAACACAAAATGTGGTTAACTAGCATCTATGCTAATGACATGAGGACATTAAGGACTTTCTGATGATTTACTTCATTTTGAAATAAAATATTTTCAAATGAATAATATTTACTTTCAATACAGGATTTTGATTGATTGACAGTCCTTACCACTGAAATATCATTGAAAAAAAATATATGTGTGTGTGTGTGTATATATATATATATATATATATATATATATATATAGAGAGAGAGAGAGAGAGAGAGAGAGACAGAGAACTTGTTTTCCCATGGTTTTCTGGAAATTCAGACGATCCATCTTTATCTTGGACATGTAACTTATTCCAAATATGTCTTAGGGGTGTATGTGTTGAGGTGAGTGAATTCTGTGGAATTCTTATTACCTATAATGGACTACTCATGTGAAAGGATGTTTTAAGCAATCGAACAAGATTTTTTTGTAGTATTTTATTATTATTGTTATTGATTCTATTTGAAGGTAAAATGTCATTACAGTATAGTGGGTCACTGTGTCAGGTGAAAAACAGTAGTATGTTGTGGATATATTTTATTTTATCGTATGATTTTAACTTGTCCACAGTTTGTTTAAAAGGACTTTTTCTTTTACTTAGCATAAACATTCATAAATGTAATATAAGTGGGACATAAATGGCGTCCAGAAAACCTTGTCCTTGTTAGTCAGGAGAGGTTTTTCCACAGATATTTCAAGCAAGGAACAGTAAACATCTCTTTAAATCATCTCTCTCAGCTGCTGATGTAATGTAGTAGAAATAGTGCATTATTGTTACATTGTGTAGCAGATTTGAACTGGATCCTACACCTCTGATCTATTGGAAAATGGCTTCTCTATTGGCTTTCTGAAAAGCAGTTTGTTTTGTCTATGGAGTTCCTGGATGGAAAGCATAAGAGATGATTCACTGGTTAGTATTGTAATTGCTCAAACTTAGGTGATCAAAATGTGATGATTATTATTTTGGCAAAATGCCGTATCAGTGAACAAAGAGAACGTTTCTTTTAGTCAATTCTCAAATTCGATTACTTTACTGGACATGAGAGCTTGCCCTCAGAGAGCTCATTTATCATGAAACCAGATAATATAGAGATATGAATATGAATTCTTCATGCTATCAGTGAAGTGATGAAATATAATTGGTTGGCTTTTAATGGGACATACTTTAAACATTAGCCTGTAACAAGGAACAAGCATGCTACTCCACTAGACAAAGAGGAAAACATCAGCATGGCTGTTTTATATGTTATATTTATACACACTAATGACTTCCATTTGGTTTAATAGTAAAAAAACTAATCGGTGAATTTGCATGGATAATTTATACACTGTAAAAATCCACTGTTTCCTGAATTTCACTCAAGTGCTTAAATAATGTGTGTGCACTCATTTGAATCATTAGATAGCAGTAGTATAATGTAGGACAGCTGAGATGAGTCAAAGTGATGCATTTTAAATTAAATAACAGTAAACAGAAAAAATGGCTGTTGTTGAATTTCAGTTTGTAGAGCTGTTCTGTCATAAGCCATTTTAATAACTCCACTTCTCGTTTTTTTATGCACAGTATTGCAAAACAGCAGCAGCTTTCTTTGTATCTGACAAAAACACCAAGATCACATTTTATTTTAGATTTGTTCATGAAATGATTTGGCTGTCAAAATGAATTATTGATTTATTTTTTGCTTTATGATAGATTGCTTTGCAGTTACGCATGTTGTGATGCGTATGATTTATGATTGAATAATTTCTGAGGGTGATAATCAGTATCATGTACATGTATTGGTACAAGCAGCACGTTTGCAAGCTGTATCTTTTGTTGAGGTCATATGACCCTCTCCATTAGGGGTGTAACACAATGCCACTATATGTATCTGTACCTGATTAGTGCTCCAAAAATCCCTATCTATATCTGTACTCATAATCGGATTTAAACCTGTAATTGGCCAGCACTGTCAGCATGTGTGTGTGAATTTTGCCTGAACATTTTTTTGACTTCATCTACATCCCTTCAGTTGTTATTTTAATCTGTGTGCGATTTAGCTCTCAAAATATAATTAAACAAGTAGCAAACATTACAACCGTGAACAGGTAGTTACTAAACATGACTGAATGAACACTGTAAATGCATATTGCAGTTCTTTCTTTGTCCTGCAGGCTTTGACCTCTTGCTTACGCCCGTGTATTATTAATCTTAATGCTAAAAGTATTATTCTAAATGTGACCAAAGACATGGTGCCAAGCTGATGTTGAAATAATATAGGGGGAATGCATCACTGTAAAAACTAGATGTACAGTAATTATTCTAATTAAAGGATGAAGCTGATTGTGCTTGCTTAGCTTAGGTGAAGCTTGTAATTACTGGTGTCTCATTGCCATTGCGTTAGGCACAAGGTCAGGACTTTATGTCATTGTGAAGGGGCAGTTACTCCCTCTTAATGCTATGCTGTTCGTCTATATCTGTACATCCTGCCTTATGTACGAGGGTTAAATGCAAAAGGACTTAATTATTGGTTTTTATAGCAAGCTATGTTTACATAGATGACAGAAACCTTGCCACTTCTTTAACTAAACTTTGTGTTTGGATACAGATTTAGCTCTGTCCCCAGTCATCAGTTTCACTCTTGTGTAGTTGACCTTGCCTGTGTGGGTTTTCTTTAGAGTCCTTTTGCAAAGATCTTGCATGTGTTTAGATATAATAACCTTTCATGCTTTCATGTCTCTAGTCCATTCTTCTGTTTTTTCCCCGAAGCCCTAACATTATAATCTATTATATGGCAGCACTGTTGAAGTGAACACTGTTGAAGGTGTTCATTATTTTTGTAACAGTAGCTCCAGCAGTAAGGCTCAGGTATATATTAATGCAGTGCTTCAAATAAGTTATCGTTTCTATATTTACAACATACACAGGAACATAAATGGTGGAGAATCTACATAAACAGATTTAAAACGTGTGTAATGGTTGACAAGGGGAGGTCTTGTCACTCATGTTTATTTGTAACAGTCAGGGAACAACTGTTTATAACTGCCATAACATAAGTGATAACAGGAGTACTAAGAGATACTGTACTAGGAGATAACTTGTTTCATGGACGTTCTACACCATTAACTATATACTATTAAGGATAAATGGATAAAACATGGACACATGGTCCATCCATCCATTTTCCATACCGCTTCCTACACAGGATTGTGGGGGAGCTTGGAGCTAATCCCAGGGAATTTGGGGCATGAGGCAGGGGACACTCTGGATGGGGTGCCAACCCATCACAGGGCAAAATCCCACACACATTCACATACTACAGACAATTTGGAAATTTAAGTCAGCCTACACCATATGTCTTTGGACTAGGGGAGGAAACCGTGTACCCAGAGAAAACACCCAAAGCATGGGAAGAACATGCGAACTCCACACACACACACACACACACACAGGGTGGAGGTAGGACATGACACATTCTTCTGTAGTTAATTGAAAATTGTAATCGTTGACAAATTGCTGTGGTACAAGAGGAAGAAAGCACTGTTGTTATTCAAAGATAATACTATTTGGAGTGGTAATGGTAACTCTGCTTTGCATTGTTTATTCTTCTCCTATAACAGCAAGGTCTGCTATGTTTTTAATCCTTATTACTTGAGGCATTTCCAGTTGTTTTGAGGTCACTGTTAACCTTGATAGCTTTTGTGTAATACCAGCCTGCCATTATTAACCATGGTTTTCAGAAATGACTCACTCAGCGATTGCATTCAGTAGCCCTTGTCTCCCAAATGCTTATCATTAAATGAGGTCATTTAAAAAATGAAAAGAAAAATAAAAACAAGTAAATTAAGAAAAAATTTGGTAATTTGGAACTGTTTTAAAATATGATTCTGTATTGTAAATGCCAGGACGGTTTTTCTTTTCTTTGTGTGCTAAAAGAATCAGGACAGCATGAGAAACTCTGTCTACCTCATTAAATTTTTATTTATTTATTAGTTTATTTATTTATTGCAGTAGAGTATGAGAAATGTGGATACCATCCAGCATGACTCAGCAACCAGGTCTCAGTATTATCTTACAGATATTAATGTGTCACAAATGCAATATACTATGATGAGAGAGTGTGGGAGAGAAATGGAGAGGGAACAGAGAGAGAGAGAACTAGAGTGAGCGAGAGAGAGAGCGAGAGAGAAAGAGAAAGAGTGAAGTGGGAGGCTATAAGAACGGCAGATCAAGAGATCGAAGCGGCCAAATTGGTGTTTACCAGTTCACCTGGCCCTGGTGCTCAATTACGCTGGATAGGAGACTGAGAGTGGTATGAGTGTGTGAGGAGGTGGAGAAAAGAAGAAAACGAGGTCATGTCATGTGTTCAGTATACAGTAAATGAACACTGGTTTTAAGAGAATTAACTCAACACTAGCCTGCCACCGAGGCAAGAACTACAAGACAAAATCTGTCTCTGCATCCGTGCACAATATTTATGCAGTCTGTGTTTGTGTGATTTAACCATGTCCATATCTGGCTCTTAGACAATTTTGCAGTTGCTTTTTTTTTTTTTTTATCACTCAGGCAAAGCTCTTCAGCCAAGAGCATATATCAGTCACAGAATTCACCCTCTCTCTTCCTATCTTACTCACGCTAGCTCTTTCTGGATCCTACTCTGGGTCACGTCTTTTCTTACTCTCTCCTAAACTAGTTTTTTTAATTCAGTCAATCCTTCTTTCGTTACCTTTCTGCATCTATCCCATGGCTGCACACATGATACAAGATGCTCCCAGAAGCACAAATCAGCCTTCTACAAACGAGGACATAAGATGAAGAGAGGGAGACTTAGCAACGCTTATTACAGTGTGTGTGTGTGTGTGTGTGTGTGTGTGTGTGTGTGTGTGTGTGTGTGTGTGTGTGTGTGTTTGTGTAAAAATGCAGGAAAGTGCATTCTGCATTTTCACATTATGTTTTATTCATGTTTTAATTCGTCCTGCCTGAGCGGCTTTCTGTTTTTGTCTACACAAAATCCTGGATCCTTTGGAGGTCCACTATTAATGCAAGGCAATTGCTTTTGTTCTGTTATTATGCAGCGAGCGTGAGTTTAGGACAATGCCACGGTATGACAGGACCAGCCAATAGAATAATAGCCTCTGAAAGGGTTGCAGAGTTTATTGTTTAAAGGTCTAATCAGCGATTTTAGCAATTTTGTTGAAGCTTCTCAAAATCCAATCAGATGCCTTTTTTTGTGTGTGTTCCCTCTGAAACCACCACTGAAAACACACCAGAAATATATCAAGTCCCTCTAGGATTTCGTGACTTTGCGATCGCAGAAAGGAACTCCGCAGTATTCGAAGGAGCTTGCAGTTTTCAAAAATTACTACAGATTTTCTGCAGATCTGGGCCGAGACGTGTCATTTGACGTCATCGCAACGTGCATTCAGTCAAAGCCCTCTTCCATTCACACACGTCGAACATGAGTACAGCTAAAATGTCTCATTTACCAACAAACTGCAAAAGACCGTGCAAAACAATTTTGAAAAATGGCGCAGCAAAATCAAGCATTTTTAGCCGCAACAATCACAAAAAACTTGCGAAATCCTGTACGGACTGATTTATATCAATATATATATCAGTTATATCATTGTTACTCATCTATTCTGAAAAGATTCAACCCATTTATGCTACTGGTGGAATGTGTTTCCAGTCCGATTGAAATCTGATATCTGTATTTATCTGTATCAATATTACATTCTAATATGCAAATGAACTCATTGCACTCAAACACTAACTTCCAGTGTTGCTCCTTGTTTTTAATTGTTATATGACTAATATTTTTGCTGAACCAAAAATGTATCACTTTAATGCTGTTTAATATAGCTAATATTGTAAGGGGTGTAAATGCCAGCTTTGGTAGGTGCGTCACCTGTTCAATTTGTTGGAAATGAATCTCAGATGCATTTTCACTTTAATGGTTATGTGGATAATCTCCATCTGTCTGTACCAGGGTCATTTCTGCCTTGTGTGTAATCTTGCAAGGAAAATTGAGGCCCTGCCAACTCGTCAATTGACTGAACTGGCATTTATTTTGCACACAAGTGTATATAGTTTTCTGTGTAGGCCTTTTCCCTTTGAGCAAATTTGTGCCATTTGCTTGGGTCTCATTTTAGATGAATACACTTATTGCTCAGCGTGTTTATAGTTGTTATAACACAAGTGAGAACAGGATATAACTTGTCTCATGGATGTTCCACAACACTGAATGTAACTATAAATTGATAAAACGTATGATGTGTTATTTTTTTTTAAATTAATTTACAAAATTGTAATTGTGGTAGAAAAGGAATAATATACTTCGGAACATGTGGTTATAGGAAAACATTCGACTTCAGGATTAGTAACAGTATACAGTACTCATATAACCTCACACCGTTGTAGATTATTTTCCTATAATATGTCTTTGCATAAAACTGAAGAGAAAAAAAACCCTAATTTGTCCTATTGGTGTGATTTGTAAAGACAATTTTACCACGAAATCGAAAATAAATGTTATGACTGAATATCATGTATTGCACATTTAAGCTGTCTAATCAACATAAAATCACAACATTTTATGCTGGATAAGAAATGTGGTGCATATTCAGTTCAGGGACTGTATGTATGGCTGTAAAAATGATAGTACCATCCCTAACTCACCTTTAAGTCACTTTTTTTTTTAAGAGAAGAAATTGAGTGCTCCGATGATTCACCCAACTAAAACCTTTTTGTCATGGAGAGGACATGACTGGGCTTGCTTTTCTGTTACACACAGCTTCACTCACGATTTATTCACACATATTTTTTAAGTGACAGTTTTACAGTGTGTAGTGAGGGAAGGAAGGATGGAGGGAGGGAGAGCGAGCAAGCGAGCGAGTGAGCGCTGCATGCACGTGCAGGCTGGCATTTAATTATTGAGTGTGTAGTTGCCGGCAAGCGTCACTACACCAACACTTCCATCTCCCTGTGTCCCCAGATAATGCCTAGATTGCACAATCTGCCTTGAGCCGGTCGCTTGTAGGGTTTGAGTGATAGTGTGTGTGTGTGTTTGTGTGTGTGTGTGTTTGAATAGTCAAAATGGAAACCATAAGGAAGGTCAAAACTGAATCTTTGCACATCTGTAAATGTGTGCATGTGTAAGCGTGTACAGGAGTATGTTTGTATATATGTGTGTGTGTGTGTGTGTGTGTGTGTGTGTGTGTGTGTGTATGTGAGTACATGGAGCTGTGCCTACAGGAAAAGCATGTGTGTGTGGGAAGGTATTAGCATTAGCGCTGGATGGACTGTGAGAGAGAAGCTGTGAGGGACAGATTGTACCAAAGCAGTGCATGAAAGTGATTAGAACGGTTCTGAGACGTTCAAGACAATTGGACAAGAACATTAGATGAAGCTATATAAAGTTTCTGAAGGAAGGTTATAAAAAAGAATTAATAAACGACGAGTTCTACGTACACTTCAGTGATCGTGGATTTCTCCAGTGGTTAGACTAGGTCACTGGGGTGAACGCTGCAAATGCATGTGGGAGTGAGCAGATAAAATATTGTTTTTCAGATAAGATATGGTTCAGCAGGTTTGTTAGGATGTGAAGTGGGTTTTCGAGCAAGAGCAGCATATAAACACTCACACACCAACAGATTTAGGTTACATTGCTTGTGCCTGTTCTTCATCATAACATAACATACATCATGGCATGGCAATGCACAGCACATAAATCACTAATATTGGCCGCCACTCCTCCTATAGTGTGAACATAAACACAAACACGATATCTCTTTGTAGTTTCTGTTCAATGAGAGGACAATGAAACTCTAATGAAATTCAAGGACACGCTAATGAACCTTGCAAGATGTCTATCAGGAAATTAGCTCTTGTGCCTGAATTTCTTTAAAAATGCATCACTCTCAGTGCTGGATCATCCTGGTCCATTAATTCCACATACAATCAATTTTTTTTTTTTTGCCATTTGTCAGCACACCATGTCTTATGACTTTGGATTCAATCCCCTGATTTACAGCGCATTGCATTAACCTATTATCACTGACACTGGAGACTCCTTCCAGAAATGCTAAATGCTAAACAACACAAACAAAATTCATTTATTATTTGGCTTAATTGATCATTTTTAATTTATAATGGCTTAATACTGTATGGCATATTTGTTGTACAAGCCCTTGCTCTTTCTATAGAGCCAGTAATGTATTAGAACAATACATAGTGCATATAATAATAATAATAATAATAATAATAATAACAATAATAATTATAATAATAATAATAATAATTATAATTATAATTATTATTATTATTATTAATAATGATTATAATAATAATAATAATAATAATAATAATAATAATAATTATTATTATTATTATTATTATTATTATACATCAGCGATTTGGATTACAGCCAGAATTACAATCAGGGCTGCTGTGATAGAAAGTTAATCAACACCTACTACTGATAAATAATCTGTGGTATAATACCTTATAATGCCTATACACTGTGGTATAATACCTTATAATGCCTACACATAAGTCTGTATAACGGCCCATAATATTTATAAAGCATGAATATATGACTTCATGGTGTCAATATAAACAGTAGTATCTCTTTGTAGGAACACTGTAGACACTAACACCGGCTCTGATGCAGTACTGTATGTGTAGTGTAAGTTATAATGCATTATAGTACATAACATTTTTGGTACCACTACTTAAGGGCGGTGTGCATAAGACTATAGGACAGCCTTTTATGACAACTGATGAAATTACACACAATTAGTAAGACTGTTCGTGTCCACTGTGATAACACATGGGTTAAGTGACAGTTTTTTGACATCAAGGTGCACCGTGACACTTTCAGCACAGATTTTAATGTTGGTTATCATGATGTTGTGTAGCTTTATGTAAACTACGCTTAAATGTTAAGTGTGAAAGGGTCATGTGGTGTCATCAACACATGAGCTCAGATGTAAATGGTTGATGTTGGTTACAGTAATGTTATGGCCAGTTAACATGATATGGATTGTTAATATGATGATGTCATCAGTTTGATTAGTTGTCCTGTGTTTGTCTCTCTCCAGAGCAGCTCGAGCATTTGGAGAGTACCTGTCACAAAGCAACCCCGAGAACCGGAACGGATCAGGTCAGACCACACACACACACACACACACACACACACACACACACACACATGCACACGCACACTCTCCACTCATATTTTCTCTAGATTTCTCTCTGCTCTAATCCTTCTTCTTGACAGTTTCAGCCATCCCTTTCTCGGGACTTATTAATGATTCCTCAAAGGCTTTTACTCTTAATATTAGCTACACATTTGACCGCTACATTTTAATGTCCTCCTGAACCTTTTTCATTTTAGCTTCCACTCTTTCTTGTGCTGGCCTTCATTTTCTCTTTCATTACGAAAGAGCTTTATTGGCTCCGATAGTCTGGGTCAACTGCTGCCAAGACTCTTTTTGACAGAAGATGACTTGTTCCCTCTGTTTTTTTCCCCTTCTCTCTGTATTTCACTCTCTCCTTTTTTATTGTCTCTTCTGTATTCAGATCACCTGCTGTCTGACACCTTTGTTGGCCAGGACTCTGAATCTCCAAGCATTAGCTGCCTGCACAACAATAACCATCTGCAGCCGTACTCCAGAACATCTCCCATAGCCAAGCAGACGCAAGATCAGCCAGATCCGGGCCTTGCGCCAGTTCCTGTGTCCACCAGTGCCAAGCGTCGTCTCTCTGTGGAGCGCAGCCTCTCATCTGAGGATCAGCCGCAATCCCAGCAGCCCCAACAGAGTTCAGTGAAGCCAGCACGTGTCTATACCATCAGCAGGGAAGTTGGCATGCTGGGGGCCAGGAGTAGTGAGGAGAGCCTGGAGCTTGAGGTCCTAAAGGGCCCCCAGGCACGGACCAACCAACAGAGGACAAGCCATCGCAGTGGTCATGGCCACCACCATCATGCTCCGTCTTCTCAGCCACTACAGAGCTCAGGAAGCGCACATAACATCCGGGATTGGGGTTCGAGACGGAGTGGCTCGAAGGAGGACTGCCCACGGCCTCCGTGTCACAGCCAGCGCTCGCTTGACCTCGATACGGTGCCAAAAGACAGCTCCAAGCAGCGCAAGAAACTTGAAAGGATGTACAGTGAGGATCGGGTGTCCACAGAGGACCGTGGTGAGGAGAAGAGAGCAAAGGACATGGAAACTTGTCCTTCTTCTTTCTCAGTGGGCCTCATTTATCAAACTTTTAGTAGCGTGAATCTACACTAAGCTAAAAATTCCTGCAATATTTACAAAACCTTCAGTAATACCAATTTTCTTCATATTCATGTGCATATGTTGATAAATCACAAAAAAACCAGAGCTGACAGAGAGCTGACAATGACAAAATGATGATTAAATGCAGAAACATCACCTCCTAAGCACAACATGCTTCCAGTAATGCAGCTCAGCCAATGCAGAGTCTTGGTGTACTTCCTTTCAAGACAATAATATGTTTGACAATGTTAGTTAGACTTTGAGTGTACAATTGAGATAAATAAGCTTTAAACTTATAAACTTAAACTTGACAGCGTACTCTGTGGTTAAAATTTGTGATAACTCATGCAAATTATATGATTTCAGGACAATCATTTGAGGTTCACAGTAGGGAATCTCCATCCATTTTCCATACCGCTTATCCTACACAGGGCCCTGGGGAGCCTGGAACCTATTGCAGGGACCTGGGTCACAAGGCAGGGGACACCCTGCATGGAGGGCCAGACCATCGCAGTGCACAATCGCACACACATTCACACACTATGGACAGTTTGGAAATATCAAATTGTCCATCATTGCCAAATCAGCCTACAATGCACCTGGAGGAAACCCCCGAAGCATAGGGAGAACATGCAAAATCTGCACATACAGGGCGGAGACAAGATCGGAACCCCTAACCCCAGAGGTGTCAGGCAACTGTGCTAACCACTAAGCCATCATGCCCCTGGAATCTCTTTGTATATACATTTACACAAACTCACAAATTCTTATATCATACAAAGGTTTTTCTCAACAAATCGGATTTCTTGTGTAAACTCTCCTTCAAACAATTTCCGAATCTATTTATTCACATGCAGTTTGATAAATAAGGCCCAATGAATAGATGATAATCATTTACTGTCCAATTGTCTAAATGGTTTCCTCTACCCAGTGGTTGTCTTATGATTCCATTTGTGTTATTTTTATCTTTTAGAAGAGCACACCAACAACTGGTTACCCAAAGAGAACATGTTTAGCTTCCAGACTGCCACCACCACCATGCAAGCGTGAGTATACGATGCTCAAGGTACTAAATCCTGACTCCCTGTCCTGCAGATCCAACCACTCCCCAGCCACCAGTGTCTGATCTCACCATCTTGCAGGAGTAGAATTCACTCAGGAACATTTGAGGCCATTCCTCTCTCTCTCTCTCTCTCTCTTTTTCTGTTTGTCTTGTCTCTATGGTTCAAAGTAGAGATGGGTTATTCTCAGCCCTCTGAGGCTCTCTAGGTCTGACTGCTTAATTATCACCTGCCCGTTGTATGCCTTAATGACAGACCCCACATACTGAGCCTCCTGCTGAGCCACTGTCTTTCTCTCTCCGTCTGATACTCCAGCTTCTTCTCACTCTCTCTCTCTCTCTCTCTCTCTCTCTCTCTCTCTCTCTCTTTCTCTCTCAACATTTGGGTTGTCTGTCTCTGCATCTTGCCATACTCACATGTTCCACCCATCTGCTGAATATCCACAAGGAGACATGCTTAGAGCTGTCTATATTTGTTCTTGTCATTTCATTAAAAATGTCAAATCCTTGTTATTTCGCATAAAAAGTATCGGTCTTGATTTTGCATGCAGCAGGACTCATTTGTTTCCAGTAATTTATGAAGATTTTGAAGAAATATTTATCCCTTGACTGGCCCGGTGCCAAAAAATGTACACCCTTCATCTAATCTCATTCGATTAATCTGCGATTATGAATAATCATGGCTGTTGCACTTGACTTCTCTTTCTTCTTTCTCTCTACTTTTCCCCCTGATCCTTCACCTGGACAGAATATCGTGAGTAACTGGTTTTTTTTTAGTAACAGTCTGAAGCCACTGTCCTTCTGTGCTGATGTCCTCCATGTCTCCTGATGTCTGTTCCCCTTCCTTGTCCATCACCGAGTGTTTGAAGTTATACTGGCGCATTAACGTGATATGCTCACCTGCTCTCAGCATAATCAACCCACTTAGTTAATGTTGCTAATTAATAAAGATAAATTACGAAGGGAAGTAAATAGTAGACGTATTACATGCCTTGATGCAGAAATAGGATCTTCAGTGGTGGATTTTTAAAAATTTGATTGGCATGGTGTACCATTTTGCTTAGTCTGTGATGCTAACAGTATTAAAACTGTAATAAAATCACTTTTCAAATATAGGTTTTTAATATTGTATGAGACGCTACGGTGGTGAATATAAAGTATTGGCTGCAGTATGAAGGTGATCTGAATTGGGTTCAGTAACCCTTATATTTACATTTATCGCATCCAGGCAGCAGAACTCTTAACTCTGCTTAACTCTATACTTCTGTCTCTCTCACTCACGGACATGCAGCATAGGCTGTCATTAAGTTCATGACTTGAGGGCACAAATTAGATTTTCCCGTGGACTGTCAGTGATAAGGGCTGTCATCCTGTCAAAGACAATGATTCAGTGTGTGTGTGTGTGTGTGTACCCCTGCACTCACATAAGATGAGGCTAGTAGCTAGTAGTCCAAAACCAACTGCACCTCCCTGTCAGTGTGTTTGTCCGAGTTCTGCTACTCCTGTATGGTGGACGGAGAGAGCCAAAATCTGTCATTAGGTCCATTGATGTAGCCTTCAATAAATATGTAAATAGATAAAAACAATTACTCATGCATTTATTTATTTATGTAATAATTTATATAAGGATTTATATAAGGATGAAAATTAAAAATATTAAAATTATTATATTGAATATATTGAATATAAAAAAATGTTTAAGTAAATTATTCAATGTTAGCCTTTATATATATATATATATATATTGGAACATATATTAAATGTAATTTGTTTATTTATTTTTGGCATTCGCTGTTCCCCATACTTCAGACCTGGTATCGTGGGTGTGTGTGAGTGTGTGGGTGGGTGTGTGGGTGTGTGGTTTGATACCACTTGTGGTTGTAACACTGTGTGGTCTCTTGGTTTTTCCCCTCGAGTAATCCTTCACTGCCCGCTGTATACACACACACACACACACACACACACACACACACTAACATTGTGACCGGTCCTGGCAGGGCTTTCCGCGGCTTTGCTGACAGAAAGAGGAGGAAAAGAGAGCAGGAGGCTACCGCATTGATCGAGAGGTACTGTTCACTAACTGTGCTGTGCACCTCCTTCACACACACACACACACACACACACACACACACACACACACACACACACACACACACACACACACACACAGACACACACATTGTCAGTGTGATGCAGAAATGTTATACCTTTAATAGTGTCAAAAACTGAAGTGTCTAATTTTTCCCTGTACGCACCAAGACATTTAAAAGCTGTGAAAGCGACATATTTGACAGACATTAGCAGGGCAGTAGTAGGACAAGGGATTTCAGCCGAAATAAAATGAAAGTTTTTTAATGTGTTTTGAGGGAGAGGCTTGTATTCAAGACATCAAAATTGCTATGGACTAAAAGTGAACATATATTTATGGAACAAAATCAAAGCTGACCAATAACAATGTCTTAAATTGAAGTCATTTCCGAACTAGCATAATAGTAGGTGAATAGGGGGTTCTGGGAAGGGGCCGGCGGGGTGGTGTGGGGAGGGGTGGGGGGGTCTAAACATGCTGCAGCCCCCCCCTAAATGTGGAGTGAGTCATCTCTTATATAATGATTATATAACATGATTACTTTTTTTTGTACTCTCTGGCAAAGTGGCAATGGAAAAAGAAAAACCCCAACAACACATTTTGTACACAGACTTGTTAAGACATTGGACCAAGTTTCCCATGTAGGTCAGAAGGCATTTTTTTTTCACAAGTTGCAATGAAGTGGAACAAGGCATGATTGACGCTAGAAAAAAATACCAAGGTAGCAATATAGCAGCAAAGAAGCAATAAAGATGAGCAAAATGTTTCTAGCCTGTCTATCCCAGTGCACCACTTTAGTTGTGTAATTCTAACAGTCATTTAAGGTTATTCGAAATATCGAGAATAAAATGGTGTTATGTAACTTCCCCATCTAACGATTGGCCCTAGCATGCCACCCTGGGGTCCAGAACCTCCACTGAATAGAAGTCCAAGGACACTGTTGTTTTTCAGTGCTCACTGGTATTAATTGCATGGCTGCGCTTTAGTCTTTGGGGACTTTCACACTGGCAGTTTACTTTCAATTATAATGAGACTTTATTAATCACGTATACATTACAGCACAGTGAAATTCTTTTCTTTGCATACCCCAGCATGTTAGAGAGTTGGGGTCAGAGCACACGGTCAGCCATGATACAGCGCCCCTGGAGAAGAGAGGGTTAAGGGCCTTACTCAAGGGCCCAACAGTGGCAGCTTGGCAGTGCGAACCCCCGACATTCCGATCAGTAACCCAGAGCCTTAACCGCAAAGCCATCACTGAAAGCTGTCATGTGGATCAGGAAGCACATAGTGGTACCGAACCCGAGACTACCTGCAGGAGGCAATCTGAGTTCGGTTGCATTGGGACTGTTGCGTGATTCTCGTGAATGTGAGCGCAACACGTACTCGGGTCTGCACTTATCCAGGAAGTAGAGTAACCTGGCACCTGTGTTTTAGCTGATGATGACATCGTTAGTTTCCACAACACATGTGTACCATGAGTGGCAGGGAAATGTTATGGGACACTGAAGAAGTGAGGTGCCTTATCCAGATATAGGGAGAAGAAAACATACAGGAGCAGTTAAACAAAACAAGAATGCAGACGTAATAATTAAAACGAGATAATTAAAACTATATATATATATATATATATATATATATATATATATATATATATATATATATATATATATATATATATATATATATATATATATATATATATGGTGAGTTGTGTTATGTTCTCCATGATAAGATGAACGCAAATGCACTGGAGTTCGATAAAATCAGGTGAGCCTGAAACCAGATCACTGCTGCGATGGACATTTGGAACAATCTGGGAACAACTGCTGGGGATAATCGCACTTCAGACAGAGGCAAACGTGGCCAGTGTGAAAACCACTATAGATTTTATGTTTGTATTATTAAATCTCTTTGTGGGAAGTAATATGAGTGCACAGATTGGTCAAACTCACATGGGACATTTTAAAAAATCTTATTGAAATTTGTACTGAACAGAGATAATGATTTCTGTGACATACAATTTAAGAGCCAGTCATGTTCCAGTATCCAAATTCAGCACGAGTTTCATCAGGAATAAAGGGGTGGGACATGCATGGTGTGCTTGCAGGTATAGATAATTTGTATATTCATGAAATCAGGATTTGGGTGATAGTATGGCTGATTTTGTACCTTTTTTTTGTTGTCTAAACACATTTCCAACACAACATCAACATCATGTTAGATGCTTTTAAAAGAACTGTATTGTGCCTTTGTTTTTCTCATCAGTATTAGGGCTAATTTATTGTTTATCAGTGTAGTTCACTTTCAGGTTCAGTTTTTTGCAAATACATGCTAAAATAATAGAAAGTGGAGGGGGAAAAAATCAACAACAAATCCCCACAGCCATCGTTGCTCATGCACCAAAACATAGACTTTAACCAAAACAGGTCTGGTATTTCCTAAAGACACATTGAGGTCACACAAAATCAGGAATATTTAGCTCATTATATTTATCACACAGTTCACACGTTTATTGTGTTCTTGTAAAAAAAAAAAAAGAATTAAATGTAGCAGGATAAAAATGGGTAATTTGATTTAATAATTTGGTATAATTTGGTAAAAACGTGATCATAACATTATAGAAAAGGATTCTTTGGAGGGTTAATGGGTCTTGTTACAGAAGTCAACATTTAACCTTTTGTCCCTCTGGAGGAACTCCAGTTTTTGTTCCATCAGTGGACCGTGCTGTATTTTTCTTTAAAAAATAATTGAGCAAAAACAGCTCTTAAGAATACATAAAAAAGGAGTATATTTTTTGGCAACCTCTGTAGATTTCTCTTAATCAGAACTCTGTGATTGTACTTGAATTCGCTCAATTAGTGCCACCCCACTTCCACAAAGTGTTTCTTCCCACAAGCTAGAAGTGAAAAAAAAGAGGTTTGTTAATGTTTGACAGTAAAAATTTGTACAAGCAGGCAATGTGCTGATCGATAAGAGTTGTGTAATTTGCTGAGTCACTGACAGGAATGAGGGAATGATTGTGTTTTTTGGAGCAACGAGACCAGTTTTTTTTAAATGGTCACTGAACTGCTGTTTGTTGTCATCATTAGCTTGCAGTGTGTGTGTGTGTCTGTGTGTGTGTGTGTGTGTGTGTGTGCTGTGACTGGTTAAAATGTGCCTTTAAGTGGCCGTGTTCTTTATTGTAGTGATTACATTGTACATGCAATGTTTTATTTTTGTGAACTGGATGGTCCTCAAGGCTTTCTGGGATTGCAGTGGATTCAGACCTACCTCTATCTGAGTAATAATACTAGCTTATGTGCAGTTTGTAGTGCTTCATATACATTCCAGACACAAAAAATGTACATTCTGTTACTGGTGCATATTGGCACATAATGTATTCATGGCCTTCATAATACACAATACTCCGTATTTTTAGGCAAGCAGAACATTTTCAGAACATTCTAGTTGTACGAATGTTTTGGCTGAAGAACGTTCAATCTGCCAAGTTTTCTGTATTTTCTGTGTATTTTTATTTTTTTATTTATTAAAATATAAAATTTATTTATTTTTTACATTTATTGATGTTAATCAATTTAATCAATAATGCTGCAACATAGTTATGTGCAATTTTTTTTTTGTTTAAATAGGACTGTTCAATGTTCGAAAATCACCATTAAGGAAATGTGTTACTACAGCATGTAAAAAAAAGCAACATAAAACACATCTGTATGTACTGTTATAAGAAAATAATGAACAAAAGGATGGTGTGATGCATCCTTACATGAAGTGGAGTTATTCCACTTTATTATTATTGCCCCAAAATGTTTTATTCCTCTTTATACCACAAGTTTCCAACTATTACATTTAAAAAATATTAAAGAACGACACATAATGACACATTTTTATCCGTTTATGTTTAATGACTTGCAGCAAAGCAAGTTAAAAGACGTTCTCATGGTGGAAAACCTCCACCAACTGTTACAAAGTGCTGACACTGGAGACTCCTTCCATAAATGCCATTGAACAAAATGTCACTATATGGTGTTTTAATCTGTTTATGTTTATGGTCCTCCCTACAAGTCTCCGTGTAACTCCAGGATTTTAGTAGAAAATTAGCATCGCAGATTGCAGAAATAAATACAAAATGAAGCAAACTCTGCAATATTTGGAGGAGCTTGCAATTTTTCACGTTTTTCCGCAGATTTTGATCAAAACAGTCGTCGTCGATTCACGTGTGTTAAACATAAAGCTAAAATGTCCCATTTACCAACAAACATCACTGCGAAAGACCATGTACAACAATTTCGTGCAATTCGAGTAGTTTTCAGCCAAAAAAGCACACACAAAAAAAAACTTCAGCAAAGTTGCATCTCAAATTTTGAAAAATCAAGCATTTTTGGCACAACAATCCCAAAAAACTCTGCAAAATCCTGTACGGGCTCGTAAATTGTTATTATAAAAATGTCTTTATAATGAACTAGTGTATTAATATAACACCTTAGAGCTGACACTATTTCGGAGCTGCTTTACGGCGTAACCTTCTGAGAACCTATCACGTATTCTATTGAACTTTCTCATAACATTCTCTGTTAGCTGAGATCATGCAAAAAGATATTCAGATGCACATAATCTACACACGAACACAGTGCATGCTACAGTTAATAATCAGGTTTCAACCTTTAAAATCGGCAGTCAGCACACAGCCACTCAGAAAACAGAAGAGAAAGAAAATGAGCCGATCAATTCGAAGCTGTCAGCAAGACACAGCTCAAGGACTCCTTTAATTAATGTAGCTCACTATTCCACAAGTGATTTCTACAGGACAACATCAGAGGATAAGCGTCACAGGTTGTCCATTTGTAGGCACATCCCATTCATACAGATTCATAGTCAAAATACCAGGCGTACGGCTACACATTATACAGTACAGATAATCCAGTGGCTCTATACAGAGGAATAACTCAGGGGTGCTAAAGAAACAGCCCATCTTCTGGCACTGACCCGTTAAAGACTCTTATGCAGCCCACAGAATGAATTTAGACTCCGCGTCGTATATTAAAATTGGCTTGTGAGCCATAATTGAGTTGAAGTTTTTCAAGAAGGAGCTAGTGTATATAAACCTATGGCCATAATCTTCTGACAAAATGTGTTAATGGTGATAATTCTTTGTTCGCACACTAAGCGTTTGTACACTGTAATCAAGGTTACAATCAAGTTTTCAAAGCATTGTGGGTAATCCCAACTTTTACGTATTTCATGATGATTCCTATTCATGACATACAGTATCTCAATTAACTCCATATATACAGTATTTATTTTTTCTGGAGTTGTTGATATACTTTTGGTCTACTAAAGGATTATGGTTTTTGGTCGAGTCCACTTGACGTTGGATTATTAAAAATGTTCCTTAAAATGTGTCATTAACTGTTCATAGAGAGTGAGCATGGGGCAGTGTGATTCGTGCCCCAGTGGAGTATGTCTTCACTGCCGTATGTAGCGTGATGATGTGTTGAATTAGATCCACTATGAACTGGATGTTGTAACACGCATGTGCTGAATGTTCTAACCGTAAACCTAAACATGATAAATTACTTACAGACATACTGTCTCTGCTGAAGATCAGATTGATTCATAATTTTTCTGCCACTATCCTGTGGAAATACATTTGTGCAAGCGTGATTAAACATTCATGAAGCTATCGAACCCTACTATGGCGCATGTGTGTTACAACATCCAGTACATTGTGGATTTAATCCAATACGTCATCAGGCTGCAGTGAGGAACTCTTGCCCCAGTGGGCCTCTATTAGTGGTTGCTGCAGTCCCATTTTTGACCACTAGGTGTAATAATAACTCTATAGAGCTAAATAGGGTCCAGAGCATGCTGCCTTACAATTGTACAACATCTAGAAAGATCAATGGATCATCAGCTTATATCTGTTAAATAGTGACATTTTTCTAAATCACTATTTTCGCAAAAGATGTGAATGCTATTTCAATGCCATGTGAAATATTGGGAGTTGTGAACAAGGATTTGATGAAGATTAACATTTGTAGAACGGCTGATGTATGTGGTGGGGTTCTACCAAATCTGCCTCTTTGGATGAGCTGCCATTGGCTACAACATTAAGAATTTAAAGCTTAAAATTTTGTCCTAAATAAACATCTGCCAATAGATAAGACAATTACAAGCTTGTCTTTAACATTAATAGTTCAGTCTATTTTTTTGTCTTTAGTTTATTTCCTTGTTGCGTTCTCTTGTGTACTCTTTTGTACTCTTTTTGTATTGCTGTGCTGGCGCTAGCATCGTTTATACAGTTAAAAGTGTTTATACAGCACTTGGACTTGGCTTGGTCATTGTCACAGTTTGGTACAGAGAAGTGTTTTGAAATTCTTGCCTGCAGTACTTGCACGTGTCACACGTGTTTTCTTTTTGATTGTGCTGCAGATGTGTCAAACATAGTGAAGTGGCAGAGCGCTAACAGTGTGTCTAAAGGCCAGGAGAGAGTGCTGACGCTTTTCAGAGCTCAACAACTTTGACTGTCCAGAATAGTTAAAGGTGTTATTTTGTTGAAATGCCTGCCAGAGGGTGGTAAATTGCTGTGGTGTGTTTCTGTGGTCTTTGCAGTTCACATCAAAATCTCAAGAGAGTCCGCCTGTTTTTGCACCTGGTAATCTCTGTTTGTCAAAGTCATCTTATTGGGGAAAAAAATGCAAATATAAACGTGACAGAATACACTTAAAATATGCATAAATATATCTATATAAATGTACTTAACAGTGTAATATTAAATATTTAAAAAAAACAACAACTTTAATTTAGATATCTGGGATTTATTTATTTATTTATCATTTTAACTGCCATTTTAGTTTCTTTTGAGCAATATATGCTTAGCTGATCTACTTTTAGTTTCTCTTCCAAGAATATTTTAGAGTAAAAAGAATGATCAAATCTAGGGAGTGTAATGACAGTCTGGGCTAGGAAGAAATCAGCCCTAGCCTCTTCTTCATATTATTCCACGTACTTTTACTTACAGATATTGGTGGAGCTGCTGTGCTCCACTGTTCCCAACACGTATGACAAAATGGATGCTAAAATTTCAGCTTTGTTTTCATGTATTTTCTGTCTGAAAGCTCATTTAAAACGATCCGTCCCTGCTGTAGCCTGCTGCCAATTTCGGGAGAACATTTCTATCAGAACAATCAGGTAGCAATACACCATTTTAACATGCACACAGACACACAGACACACAGACACACACACACACACACACACACACACACACACACACACACACACACACACACAGAGAACCATACAAACTGAAATACACATCATTTGAATGTGTGTGTAAGTAAAGCTGTCTTCATTTCAAGACTACACGGTGGCAAACAATGAACATGTCAGACACACTCACACTGAGATACTGAGTCATCTCTCTATTTTAAACACTCACAGTCTGTTTCACAGTCGCAGGCAGGATCATTAGGGCGTATAATTAAAAACTCTTTCTTAAAATACCTACCTTTCTTGAGGAACTTTCTATTTTTGAAATGTGTTAAAGATCGGCGCTTCTCATCACCTCTCATGCTTTCTAACAGTGGTGTGGAAGGAAGGAATTGATGTCACTAGCAGACTCATAGAAGAGCAGTTCTGCATTATTGGAACCTGGTCCTGCGTATCTATCCACCAGCACAGAGTGGAAATGCATGAGGACATGAGGATGTCAACATCACTCTCGTTAAGAGTGTTCACACTGGAAGAAGTAATGAGCTCGGCTGCTGTGCAGCACTGCAGTGTAGTGATTACTATTTCATTTTAGCCAAGCAGCATAGCAGTATTATTTTCTGCTCCTGGCAGAGAATTGTGCTTACGTCATACAAAGATCAGCCATAACCTTAAATCCACCTTAAAACCACGTGCTGCCCACTCCTTCTCAGGTGCCATCGTATCGAGATAATCAATGTTATTCACGCCTCCTGTCAGTGGTTTTAATGTTATGGCTGATCCGTTTACATTTCCTTTTTGAAAGAAGCGACATTAGCACATCATTTCAAGTTTGGAAACGTCTAGAAATAATGTTCATAATCGTACATTTATTTTTTTCATAAGCAGAAAATAATAAGAATGCTGAATTCTCAGATCTGATCAGTTAGGTGTTCATTAATTTCCTTTAACAGTAGGCCTGATAGTAGTTACAGCTGTAGTTGAAATGAATATTATATTGATGCTATTATATCCATAGGAAAAGCTTCCCAGGGATGTATTCACTTAAAGGAAGAGGTGAGATAGACTTCTCTACATAGTCTATCTGCCTCTTCACCTTTTCATCCATCCTCATATCCTTATCCCCATAAATCCTCATATACCTCTTACAACAATGTTGTGCACTGACTCACTTTGTGATTGTTCTAGTGCTTATACTGTTTATGGACTATATTAGCCCACATGTATAACCCCTTCCTTTAATTCTCAGTCTGGGAATCCGTGAGTTTTACAATTTTTTTTTCCATTCTGCTTATATTTTATTTTATTTTATTGTATGTTGTATTGTGTGAGATGTTCTGAGCTATTGGGATCTTGAATTTCCCCTTTGGGATCAATAAAGTATCTATCTATCTATCTATCTATCTATCTATCTATCTATCTATCTATCTATCTATCTATCTATCTATCTATCTATCTATCTATCTATCTATCTATCTATCTATATATCTATCTATCTATCTATCTATCTGTCTATCTGTCTGTCTGTCTGTCTGTCTGTCTGTCTGTCTATCTATTTATCTATCTATCTATCTATATTGCAGAAACTCCACATAATCTAAAACGTTATTTTACAAAGAAAAATTTATAATTGTTGATATGGTGAAGCTTATTTTTTTGTTAGGAGACATTTAGTTGACATTTGTGGAAGGAGTCTTCAGTTTCATTGCTTTGGAACATTCAGTAGGTTTTTCCACTGTAACATGTTTGTTACAACTGTAACTGCTGTAACAAGCTGTTTTTTTGGGGGTTTTTTTGGCTCATTTTTTTTCATTTGTTGCCTCACATTTCCGTGGTTGGGGATCTCTGTGAGTATAACTATATGATGTACATGTCCATGTAGCATGTAGACAGATGCTGTATTGATAAAGAAGACAATAGAGAGGAGGATAGCAAAGAGACAGAGAGTGGGAGAGATACGAGTGAAACGAGAGAAAACTGAGCAGCTTGTTTTGTTTTTGATTAGGATCAAGACTCACAAGGGAAAAGTGTGTTTCTGCATTTGTTTGTACATTATTTATTTACACCTGCCAGGCAGCCTTGAGAGAAAGCACTCATAAAATCAAGACATGTGATAAACTGAACGGGGTTGGACAGCACATACTCATCACTGTGCAGATCGATGGCTCTTAATAGCCTTTTCAGAACACTATATAAAAACAATAGCAAAAAGAAAGCAAAACAAAACATAAAAAGCCTTCATGAAGATTCACGATTCCTTCATGAATAAACACTGGCTAATTCCTTGCAGGTTGTTTTTTGTGATTTGTATGAACAAGATGCTTCATATGACCGAAGTATTTTCTGTTGTTTTCTTACCTTTAAATGAGACTAAACAAAGACTGAATGCTTTTGGGAAACAAGTTTCTCTCTTAAAACACAAAATACTGCGTGGAGATTATTGCAAGGAACAATCAGTACCCGTTTACCAAGGTTAACTTTGTGATCGAATGCACTGTTTACTACCCATAAGGCTTGTCTTATATTTGGAAGCGATATTGATAGCTACCGAGACAGCATGCATTCTTCTTCCAAAATCTATTTATTCACTTTCAACCATTTTGTAAATCTCTCACCACTTTGCATTGCCAAAGCTTTTGGCAGGGCCTCAGTTGTTGGAATGTCAGTCAGACTTCTCCGCTGTGCTGTCTGTACAGGTCAGATCATGTTCGCATTGAAGTCAGAACCACATACAGTTCCTAAATGACCAGGATCTGCTTAATAAAATGTTACATTGACCCTAACTCTCACCCTTAAACCATTCTCAACTCATAAAAAAAAAAAGAACATGAGTTTCTATTGGTTTGTATTGCAGAAGTGTCTATGTGGATGATCCTACATGGATTCCCTAAAGATTTCACTTCCTAAAAACAGTTTAGTACTGTTTAGTACCCAAAAAATCTCAGTACTGTTTGCCGTTACTCTTCTACACCTGCACACTGTAACGGTTTATAATCCATAAACTATCTGTTGTTACCCAGAAGACAACGGGCTCTAATTTGAGTCTAGGTCCTCACAAGGTTTCTTCCTCATGTTCTCTCAGGGAGTTTTTCCTTGTAACAGTCACCTCTGGGTTGCTTATTAGGACTCTAAATCTACGGTAAAGTTTTACAGTAACAGAGCATGAATAGTCATGCACTAATTAATGCTTACTTATATATGAACTAATGATGAATAAAGGCATGTACAAATCAAGAAGAGCTGACCTCTATGACCAAGTGTTTTAGTCTTAGATGGCGCTATGTTCATTAATACGTGAACTAACAAACGTATGGTTCATAAGACTTACGTCAAAGTTAAGGTTACTCTTTATTAGTTTGTGATTAGTACATGCCTTAACTCATCATAAAATCATATTTAAGTGTGTATTAATTCAGGTATTAGTGCAAGATTATTCATGTATGGTTATTGTAAAGTGGCACCAAATCTATATCTGTATTTGTGTAAAGCTGCTTTATGACAATGATTGACAATGTGATAAAACTGCTGTATAAAAAAGCAAACTTTCAATTGAATCGAGTGTATACTTCGCCAGGAATCTGTACATTCATCTTCTTAATAGATTACCCACTAATGTCACTTCAATTGTTGCTACAGCTTCTGTTAATATAGCTGTAATAAAAATCCTAGCTGAGTACCTATCTGAACTCAGATTTGATGCTGTTCCGTAACTTCAAACACTCGTCCTCCTGCATTTCTCATTAAGTGACTGGACCACATCTGAATGAATCATCTTGAAACGTTCCTCTGCTTCTGTCTTCTCTCCGTGTGTGTTGGTGTTACCGTTCTATCTGTTCCCTCACCTCTCTGTCTCTTCAACCCTTTCATCCTCACCGAATCCTCTGCACTTCAGAAACTTCCGGAAGCACCTGCGGATGGTGGGCAGCAGGAGGATGAAGGCCCAATGTGAGTAATTCTTTTGCTGGGTGTGTGTGTATTTGTGTGTGGTGTGTGTGTGTGTGGATGCGGTAATCGCACCCATTTAACTTGTCTTCATGTGGATTACACGTTGCTCGAACAAACTGTAATTCTGAAAATAAATCAAATGAATTTATTTTCCAGCCTTAATGTTATGTTTATGCATTACCCACAAACCCCCGCCCCCATTGACACCAGACTGACGGCCCTATTTTCGTAATCATAACGCAAACAAAGAATAAGGTGCAAGTATGTGTGGGTGTGGCAGATAGATTATTTGTATTTTTACAAATTTTCACACGTGGTAATTCGGCGGTAAAGAGCAGCGTCATTGTAAAAAGGTGCGGTTAGGTGTGCTTAGATATCCAGTCACGTCATCTCCTCTCATGTCAGCTTCCAGGTTGTATTTGAATAATTATGCATTTTAGGGCTGATATAACTTACAACATACGTTTTATCGGCCGTCTTGTATGCAGAACAGGCTTGGTCGATTCTCCAATCGGATCCCTCAGATCAAAGGTTTATATTAATGTTAATGTTTATAACATTTTAACGTTCTTGTTGTTATAGTAACCGTTCAATAATTCCACATGAACAGATTGAACCATTTGCGTAATCGTGAATCTGTTGACGTTTTCTGTGAGGAGATGTTTATTCAGCATTTTTGGAAAGAGTCTTCAGTTTCAGTGAGAAGTAAAGCTGTAGCTTGATGTTTTCTGGCATGGGAAATTCTTTAGGATTGATGACTGTGTTAAAATAAAAAGTCGAAAAAAAATACTGTTTCACCTTGTGTTTGCGTTTCCCGTTTTTACCAAACTCCTTGCACCAATTTGGGTTTGGAAATATTATTACCCTGGCCGAGGGTAAAAACTCTGCTGGTATTTCACTAAGCCACACTTGCACCTGCACGAAAATAGAGCTTTTTGTTGTTTAACAGTCCCTAAATGTTTGGATGTAAATTCCAAGCAGCCATCTGAAAAACTTGACAGCTTGATAAGAAGTCCTATCAGGGCACATCACACTCGCAGTTGAACCAACAACAGCGGGATCCTGCCAGATGAGTGTGATGTGTGTGTGGTTGTGTGCGTGTGAGTGCTGTGAATGGCAGTGTGTGTGATGCTCTCCTCCTCCGCTCCATTATTAGCATTCGCCGATCGCAAAGCGAAGAGCTTCAGCCGCTCCTGGAGTGACCCTACACCCATCAAGCCAGACTCGCTCCATGACTCCAGAGACAGTGAGTGTGCACACACTCACCTACCCACACACCAGCAATAAAAAATTTAAAATGTGCAGGAGCGTGTGTACACAAACACTTTCTGTTTTCATGCACAAACTCCTGTAGCAGGGCGTGTGTGTGTGTGTGTGTCACCTCGCTATGACAGCTCCTGTCTCTGTTACCACTTATATGTGGGTCTGTGTGTGTGTGTGTGCAAGAGACAGAGAGAGTTTATGTGCATGCAATTTCATATGTCATCTACATACTCCATCTGTCTGTATGTTCTATATTATATAGGACATGAGTGATCGATCTGGTGTTTGTCTTCCTGAATTTTTCATAATTTTATTTTTTGCTTAAAGGAGCAATTTGTAATGTTTAAAATATTGTTATGTTTGTAATGTTTTGAATTATACATATAATAAGTATGTAATATGATATTTTATAAAACATAATATTGCCTTGCAATAAGTTTCTTCATTTCGGGGTTTGATTTACAATCCTGTACAAATTCCAGTTTTCTGGGCTGGAAAATGAGCTCCGCCCCCACATATGTAGTTATAACATAGTTTTCACAGAGCAATGGAGTGAGTTGTCTTATCATTGTTTTTGTTGCAATTGTTGTTATCTTCACAGGCAGCAGAAGGCTCCAGAAATTGCAAACTGCTACTTAAATCAGCAGAAAATCACAGACTACAGTTTTTATGTGCTTTTTTTTACAGTTTTACTGTGTTTTTATCACAGACTTTATTTCCACTCTACCTGTCTCTATCTGTGACTGTCTGTGTCTTTGTGTCTCGCTTTCTCTGGTCCTCTGTCTCAGGTGGAGATCTGCAGACGTCCACAGGCACTCTGGATGAGGGAGAGTATGATGATGTGGATTGGGAGGAGGAGAAAGCGCTGGAGCGGCTGGCCTGTGAAGGCGACGACTTCATTCCTCCCAAAATCATTGTGAGCACATTCTGAAATCACACTCATTCACACTCACTCACATAATTTAGAGACATCTAACTTCCTCAACCTAAGTGGGTCTACATGCACAAATTGGAGTCATACTGTACTTCAGCTAATTATCCCACAAGTATAGTTCAGCTTGACTCAACATGTGTTTAAATTCTCTGTACTGGTGTCTAGAAGGTAAAATGAATGGGTTTTAAATGCCTTTAAACATAGACTGATGGTCCAGTGCTCTAATTCAATAGACAATTAAATCATTCTGTAATACACCTTGTGGTGCAATGTGGACAAATCTTCAGTGATCAACCCTGGGTCACAGGGTGTTTCTGGGCGTTGCTCATCAGACAACCTCTCCTGTGTGATCCAGCGGCTTGTGTCAATGTAGCCCACTACACCATGGGTCCTATCTCTGGATCCACAGCCACCAAGAGTCCTTTAAATCTTTTTCAGCTGCCTCCAGGAGGATTTTTGTGGCTTTTGTGCTCTGCACCCCTCTTACTCCAAGGAGTTTCTGCAGTCTCCGGCATTCTGATATAAGATCTGATCTGATATTTTGCTCTCTTCTGGTCAATTGCTTCCTCTAACCTATCTTCCCAGGGAACATAGTTCCAATAGCACCACTTGCATGCTTGACTCGGAAATTAAAAGCATATCTGGTCGGCTGGTGATCGTGCTGGATTCCGGTGAATCTAAGCTGTCTCCCTAGGTTGACCTGCAGGTACCAGTCCTGTGTGGTAACCTGTAACCCCACTCTACTGCTAGTTTGGGGTTTTGGCACCTCCCGTGCCCTGATGAAGGTGATGGCTTTCTTTGTGCAGGCTGCTGATGTTTACAAGTCTGAAATGCAGTACAGATGGAATCAGTCAATGTCTTTAGGACTTGCTCAGGATATCCTGGCTGCTATCCCTTCTGTTTGTGATAGTGGAAATTAATAACTGCGTTACTCTTCCCCTGTGAAGTCAGTGTGGCAGACAACCTCTAACTTCTGACAGGAATAATAAAAATACAGCACCAACCAACACATAAGCATGAGACTCAGTAAACACATCACACATATTTAAATTTCTAACGTGCTTCAGGAAAGAGTTCTCTTTAGAAGTCCCTGTGAAGTGCCTTTAAACGCATAGTGTTACTCGATGTGTTCATGTCAGTGCGGGACATATCGAGTGGCTCCTCGCTCTTTTTAAATAGCCAATAGCGTTTAGCTTACCTCACATCTCTGGCTAAGCTGCACTTGACAGTTAGTGCCATGGATTTTTATAATGTTGGGCGTGGGACACTTCAGATTCTAGAGAGCATTTGATTGGACAGAAAATCTGATGAGAAGCTGAAGTGCAGAGTGATGTCATCAAAATTGCTGATCTGTATTGGTGGAAGAGAGAGACAGTAAAATGTGAATACATATATCTTCTAAATGCTAGATTTAGAATGCCATACTTGCTTGGCCATTTTCTAGATGCCTTACTTGGTTGGCCATTTTCCTTTCAACACAAGCACCTTTAGCATGATTGCCTACAGCCAATTCCACTGATTGATCTTGTATTCGCTGTCATGTTTTGTTTTGTTTGTATGTGCTTTTTTTTTTTTTGTAGCTGATTTCATCCAAGGTTCCCAAAGCGGAGTATGTGCCCAACATCATACGCAGGAACGACCCATCCATCATCCCCATCCTCTACGTGAGTCTTTCACTACATTATTCATACAGATCAAAGCGCCTTTTGTCTAGCTGGTTATGAAAGATGCTTGGTAATGCTAATGCCGTGGTGGTCTGATGCTTGTCCATGCTTTTAGGGTGCGTTAGTAATGTAAATGATGTGTTTGCAAGACTGCTATAACTAGTGAGAAGAGGATTATTCTTTCTTTTGGAATAAATTGCTCATAATTAGGCTTCAGGATTTAAGTGGTAATGTTCTTGTCTGAAATGCTCTTGTGTTTGTTCGTGCAGGACCACGAGCATGCGACTTTTGATGATATACTGGGTGAGTGTTAATAATTGTGACCCGTTTATCAGCTCTCTTATCTACTACGAGCGCTGATTATTACCTCTTGTCGACTAAATGATTCTATATGTCTCTATCTCTCTCTTATTCCCTATTTTTCTCTTTGTCTTTGCTATATTTTCTGCGTTGCATTGCCTCTCCGTTTCTGTTTTTCTCTGTCCTCATCTCACTTCTTGTACACCCAGAGGAGATTGAAAAGAAACTCACCGCCTACAGAAAAGGCTGCAAAATATGGAACATGCTTATCTTCTGTCAGGTGAGAAGTCTGTGTAGTTGTGTGTGTGTGTGTGTGTGTGTGCATGTTATAAATTAATGATTAAGTGTGTGTGTGTATGTATATTGTTCTTAACTACAACACTGCTCTATAAATTGTTAGGGGGGACCTGGGCACCTGTATCTCCTGAAGAACAAAGTGGCCACATTTGCTAAAGTGGAGAAGGAGGAAGACATGATTCAGTGAGTCCCACTCACCAACAGACAGACAGACAAACAGACAGACAGATTGACAGACAGATAGACATCACATCATATCAACCTTAAAATTAATTACCATGTAGGAGCTGTGACTTTTCAAAATGCTGGGACTATGACAGTGTAACAGACAAACTCCAACGCAAAAATGTCAGCGGCTTCCACAGCTAAAGTACTGAACAGGACTGAACTCTTATGTCCATGGAAATTTTCTAAATAATTAATTTTTCTAAATATAAGGAGATGAACAGTGCTGAGTAGAAGAGCAGTCATCTCATAATTACCATAATTAAGACATGATGTGAATGCACTAAAAGAACTAAAAAAAAAAACCCCGTTAGTATAGCTTACAATGTAACACAATTAATTACAGTGAATTCAGTGGGATTTCTCCTGATACTCTGGTTTCCTCCTCCAGTCCAAAGACATGCATTATAGGCTGATTGCTTTTAGTGTGTCATTGTGCCTTGAGATCGGTTGGTACCCCCTTAGGGTGTCCCCCATCCTGTGCCCTGAGGCTCCCCCACGACCCTGTGTAGGACAAGCGATGTGTAGGAAAATGGATGGATTTAGTTATTGTGTTAGTACAATTTGGTTGAAATCAACAGAATGAAGTTACAAATTAAATCAACAACACAAACGCTACATACCAAGTAAAATCAAGTTGTATCAAGTATAAAATAATGCAAAGGGAACAATGTTTACTGTTAGCTGTGCGCTGATGTATTGTTGTGAATGTCAGAGAACTCGGGCAAGTTGGATATTGCTTGAATTCCTGACTGGGAATTCCTAGTTGCATGACCATTCCATTGCACTTTACCTCTTTTTCCAAAGTCTGAGTACAATGGATTGCAGCATACATTTGTTTGGCACACATTCCAAACCATAAACATCAAACATATCTATAGTGTAAATGGATAAAACAATGCTATGTGTCATTTATCAACTAAAAAAGTGTAATCACTGACGAATTGCTGTGGAATAAAACATTTCAACGGTTTCATGCTGGGCCGCATCACACTGCCCCGTCTGATTATTGTCCTATAAGAGCATGCCCCATCCTGTTTTATTCCTTACTTATAAAATAATAAGATACAATGCATGAATTATTAAGACCAACTGCAGTCCGATATTACACCTATTATAAGATAATCTTTCAGCTTTTTAAATCATGTTGCGTAATTCTGGATATATCTCTGTGTGTGCAGGTTCTGGAAGAAACTGGCTCGACTTATGAGTTTGCTGAATCCTGAGCCCAATCTCATTCATATTATGGGCTGTTATGTGTTGGGCAATGCTAATGGAGAGAAGGTACAGCATTTATTATTCATCTTGAAATGAGTTGCACTCGTCAGTTTATACTGCACTTAAATGTGAAGTAAGTGAAGTCTATAGGCACAAATCACACGTGCATACTGGGACTGTTATATAAGCTCTAGTGAGTGAGAGGTGGAGGTTTGTGAAAGATGTGTGTAAGACACTGACACACTGTGATTGATAGAGTCACTCTGTCACCACTGACCTGCCCACCTCTGCACTTGATGTTCTTGGTCTGTAAGTGTATCTCTGTCTTACACTTTTTTATATTACTTTCCCCACACGGCTGCACACAAACACACACCAGCATACACTGATGCACTGATGTCTGAGTAAATAGGTAGCTATTAAGGTTTTAGCATTATCACAACGCAAACATAAAGATATGGCACATTAACAAAACAAAAACGCAACAAAAGCAAATCAAAAAACACAACAGCAATAAGGAAAACGCAGCAGAAAAACAATACATGCAACATTAAATCAGGAAACACAACAGCAATAAAAAACAAACAAAAAAAACCCATCAAATCAGAAAACACAACAGCAATAAATGGAACGTGGGTAATTCATGTAACCATGTTAGAAGGGAATGAGACGTTGCGTCTTGGTATCAGAAGTCATGCCAAGTTATAGGCCTGCCATGGTCAAGTGACATGGTATTAAATGCTTCACGTGACTATAAAACAGTGCCTGTAAACCATGTCAATAACTTCTCTTTGTCTGAAGCGCAGAGACAACTTACTGGCATAGCACAGTATGAAAAAGCTACACAACGACTCGTTCCCTTCTCAGTCAACATGGTTACATGCATTTCCCAGACGTTCCAGACTTTCAAAGGGAACTCAACGTTGCATGAGCTTCACGTTGTGGGAACGTGTATACCCACTCCATCATACTGAGGGTATGGCCTGTCACAGAGGCTCCATCAATAGGGGTATGACTGGCCATGTAGACCCTGATTGTAGAAGGTGCCAACTTTGCCAAGAAACGTTCCTATAAGAACTCCAGGACTTTAGCCATTGCACAGTTTAGTGAGTCTCACTGAAATTCCTAGCATTTAACATAGTCTCTACGACCTCGGGTGAGGGACCAGAATCTACGAGCGGGTGCTCCTCAGGGATAGATAAATCAACCCTTTGGCTTGAGACAATAGATCCCTGTGAACGGGAACCTCCCAGGGTTTGCCGTCCAGCAGAGATATTATCTCAGAGAACTAAATTCAAGCTGGACAATCTGGTGCTACTAGATGCAGACGTAGCACGATCTTGGGGAACTCTTGCTAGAGCCTGTGGGAGCAGAGCGATTCGGGGAAAGGCGTACAGACTTAACTTTGGCCACGTCTGTACCATGGCTTCCAGCCCTGACCTTTTTTTTTCTTTGGTGCAGGAGGAATAAGGGCGCACCACAAAAGAACCCTTTTCTATTGGCTCGCTGATCGGAGAAAACTGAAAACTTGGGACGACATTGACTAGGGGAACCCTATAGTAATACTGGTGGCCCCAGCAACCTCTCGTCCTCTGATACCTCCCTCTGCGGCCTTTTCAGCACTGATTATCATTTTTCAATCAGGCCTACTAGCAGGCTGTGAGTGTGGTTGCCCAATCCCCCTGGATTTCTGAAGACTGCCACACTTGACTTCTGTGCCTTCCTCACAACTCAGCAGGTCTGCTTAGTAGGCCTGCGACGCTGCTATTGTATGCCGAGACCCACAAGCAAGACCCGCTGCTGTATAGGCTTCGCGAACCAAATCTTTTTACCTAAGATTGTGCCGTTAACATATTCTTTATCCTCACAGATGGTAACTTGGCAAATAATAATAGCTCTATATTTGTCTAAAGGATTAGAGAATGAAATCAGCTCCTACAAAGAATGTACAGCACTTTGTACACAACGTGCATTTGTTAATTCCTTAATGTGGGTATTTACAGTGGCTAATACACTGTCTTTGCAATGGCTATAAGCTTGAAAAAGCAGATATTTAGTTAATTTTGTTCAACATTTCTATTGTTCTGTAATATATTGTAATCTATTTGTCTTTAGTGAGTTGTTGGGTATGGATAGTCTATTTATATTAAAGTGGGGTAACAAAATCAGGTTGTTAGAAATGGGACAGGACATTAAGCCTTAAGCTTAAGTTTTGGAAAGCAATAACTTGTGCACCATTTTGGGCTGGCAGATTTCCCAGTCCCTGTTGCAATACTTCATGTACTTTTTCTGATCATGAAAACAGCAATTGGCAGAAAACAGGTCAAACATTGTCCAAGGACCAACCAAACCAATGAAACGATTAGGTTTGAGCAATCCATTATATCAATTATTTTTATATGCAATGCTCTACTGCAGCAGTCCCCAACCTTTTTAATATTAGACAATAAGGTGTTGCGGATAAACACAACAAAATAAAATGACACGACCGGCATAAAAACTGGGGTATTTAAAAAAATATATAATAATAAACGTGAATCCAATGTGAAATCGCAACTTTATTAGCAGCATCCTGGTAACATCACGCCAACAACATAACATGAGTAACATCCGCTCTTCCCCCTAACGCTTAACATATCACGTGACCGAGTAACATATCACGTGACCGAGACAAGCGTCTTGACATGTGTCAATAGTGAGTCATAGATGGATGTAATGGAGATAATCCAGTCATTTTAAAAAATAAAACATCGTTCAGACTCAGATAATAAATAAAACGGAAATAATGTAAGCGGTACCGGCCCGCGGCCGGGCGGTTGGGGATCCCTGCGCTACTGGGTTCATGCTGTGTTTGTTCATAACACTAAACTTATTTCTGTCATCTTCATTTTGTGTGATTTGTACTTTGATTGGACAATGAGCGTGTAGTCTATCTAATTTTCGTTTCCCCTTCATAGGATGATGATGTGTTATGGATATCTCAGGATATGGATATGTCACCTGACATGATTATCACTGATGACAATTTGGGCTAGAAAGAAATCAGCCCTAGATTCGCTTCTTCATAGCATTCTGTGTGTTTTACTTCAAACCATTGGTGGAGCTGTGTAGGGGGTGTTGGGGCAGGGTAGCTTAGTTGTTAGTACATTTACATCACACCTCCAGGGTCAGGGGTTGATTCCCACCACCGTCCTGTGCGTGCAGAGTTTGCACGCCCTCCCCGTATTTTGGGGTTTCCTCTGGGTACTCCAGTTTCCTCCTCTATGGCAAATACAGGCATTTAGAGATTGGCATCTCTAAATTGTTCATAGTGTGTGAATGAGTGTATGTGCACGATTGTGTCCTGCAATAAGTTGGCACCCCATCCAGGGTGTCCCCTAGGATAGGCTTCAGGCTTCCCATGAAGCATAAGTGTAGCATAAGCGGTACACAAAATGGATGGATGGATGGATTGGTGCAGCTGTTGCACTTTGTTCCAGAAAAGTCTAAAATAATCAGTCTTTTACTAACAGCAAATTACCGTGGAGCAGAAACTCTCACCATCTTCAAAAAAACAGCTAAAGACCCACCTCTTCCGTGACATCTAACCAACCCATAACATTTAAAAAAAAAAAAAAATTGCCTCTACACCTCTACTCTGTGTACTTTGCTATTCCTGGAACTCAATTAATAGATCTTGTATGGTAGCACGACTTGTATTGTTGATATATTATTTTGCTTGTATTTTCTCATTTGTTAGTCACTTTGGATAAAGCGTCTGCTAAATGAATAAATGTAAATGTAAATGCAAATTATCTGATATGGATGCCAAAATTGAAACCTTATATTGAGTTGAAATATTTGAAATATGAGAGCTCATTGATACCTCTGTCACTAAGCTGTGTTTTCTCCATATGATGGATATTATTGAACATCAGACTAGACTGTTTTACCGTAGTTCTGTACTCACATGGTACACACACTTTTTACTACCATATGTACCTCTGCACTTATATTCCTCCTGAAATCTCTACATGTGGAAAGAAACACAGCCATTTCTTTTTTTTTTTTTTTTTTTTTTTTGCAACTTATAGAGATTTTCTGCCCCAACGCTCCCACCTGGACTACCGCAGCTCTTCAGCAGCGGAGGGGGGCAGCTGGAAACTTTAGTCATCTTTCTATAAATACATGCCCTGCTTCATCTACATGTCTGCAGCACTTCATTGCTCCATGCCACATGCTTGCTTGACGCAACTTTGTGTTCTCTAGAGAACGGTAGATGCTTGTCTCACATAAGAGTAATGTATTCTTAGAATGCAGTCTCAGGGCATTTATTCAAGGCCAAGCTAAAAGAATCTAGCATTTGTCTTGTGAATAATTTTTTATTAGTATTATTATTATAGGAAGACTTTAATAAGGTTTTAGGAGAATGGTATATTATATTTCTTTCTAGAGGGCTTTCTTTACTGAGTACATTGATCGAAGTGACAGCCTGAGTTCTGAGTTTGTATAATTCTGGGTGCTGTTGTGGCAATATTTCTTTTTTGTTGTGTCTGGGATCATTGTTATTGTTTAGGATATTACTCTGGTTGTTATTGGTACTTTTGTAGTTACTGCTATGTTTTATCTAGATCACCTTGAGGAAGGTTATGAAGATAGGCCAAGAACCAGATACAAGGTCTGGGTAAAAAGATCTGGATAAGTGACTAACATTACTGAAACGTAACAACAATTGCTTTATCTTTTAATCATTAATTATTACATTTTTTATTTGTAGCTAAATATAAGACTGTTCAAGTGGATTTATTATTCTTTTTTTTTTTTTTTTTTTTTTTGAGTGGCTTCACTTTACAGCTTTTGTCTAGTGCCATGAACAGACAAAATACAACTATTATTTAATGCAGGGAGAATAAATGCATACTTCTTTGTCCCATCTTATTTTCCTCATTAGTGTTTTTTTTTTTTACACAAGTCATGTTGTCAGTTTGCTAATCATACGAGAGGTTAAATAAAATGAAAAGCCTGCTCAGCTTAAAAATTTACTTAATTGCAACAGAGGATCTGCTACTGTTTCATATTAGATTCAGTGAGCTATAGTGAACGATATACAGCACTTTTGACCCTGCTACAGTATTTTTTCAACTATTGAGTTGGTCCACTAAAATTCATTTCTGCGTCTGCATTTAGACCTTGGTCCACCATTTGGCGTTGTTCCTTTGGTGTGATCGATTTCAACTCATCTGCCCTTATACAGGGTGATTGATTAGTCTGGCTGTGGCTCAAGTGATTGATGTGCAAGAGAAAAATAGACAGAATGGTAGAGACAGCGTTGACAGAGTGAAAGAAAAATGATTTGAGACCAGAAAAGGTATGTGTGAGATGGCACTCTAAGCCCCACGATCTTCTTCCCAGTCTGTACTCTGAAGACATAGAGAGCCTTCAGGTGTGAAAACTGATCATTTGGGACAACAGATGTTGTTATTACCTCGGTGTGTCATAATTCACTCGAATGCTTGTGTTATGATGGGTGACAATTTCCATCTTAGGATGAATGAGTCAATTTATCAGAACCTTCACCAAAAGAGAAATCGCACATTAATAAATATGGATGTTAGACCATGGTGTTAAACAATACTTATAACCTATTAACTAACTCCGTATCAAATGATGTAGGGTGTTGATGAATTTAGGACATCCTTTATTAACAAGTCATCAAGAGAGCGCAGAATAGACACATCATCTTTATAAACGTACAGGAATTCATCTGGTACTGTAGAGAAATTCTTCGTAGTATTCCTTATACATTGATAGATGGCACTGATAGACAGTTCTTAAAAGTGTCCTGTTTACTTTGAACTGTAAAACCAGTCAGGATTTATTAACTGACTTTTGCACTGTTGAGTCCACACCATGCACATTTTGCTAAAGGGTACATTAATGGCTTGTTTAATACAGTGCTGTGGAATTTATTAAGATTGCTTAAAAGGTGTTGATCTAAGATTAGTTGAGCTGTATGGTTGGTATTAATATGATAATTTTAATATAATAAAAACATACACTGCTAAAAGACATCTTTGTGTAGTAGTTTTCTCAGAGGAGGCATTTTTGGAAGGAGTCTCCAGTTTCAGTAACATTCTAAAGTAAAGCTGAAACTTTAAGTTTCCGGAACAGGAAGATCTTGAATGTGCATCATTCGTTTTATTACCTTGATCAGAGAGAAAAACACAGGTTGGTGAAGGAACAACAGTTTCTTATTTGTATAACGTTAGTGATAACAGGAACTAACTAATTTCATGGATATATCACAACATTAAATATAAACTGATAAAAAGTATCCCTGCTGTTTAAAAAACAAAAAAACAAAATAATACAAACCATCACAGTATTTCGAAGGGTTTTCGGCTAACCATTAAAACCATTACCATCACTATTATATGTCCGTAATGGTATCCACTAGACATAACACGCCACCAATAGAAGGCAACATATTACTAGTAGAGACCCATGGAGAGCACTACAGTTTCCATTAAAACCAATACAATTCCCATTATAGCTATTACAAATTCTATGAGTGTTTCTATTCTATTTTTTTCAGCAGGGATTACATTATTTAATAAATGAAAAATGGTTAGTGTTGGAAACGTACTTAGGTACAAGGGTGACTTTGGGATGTAAAGGAGAATAATCAACTTCAGGGTGGTATCACACCACTCCATCTTCCAATAACAGCATTCCCCACTGTGTTTTATTCCTTATATACGTAGATGGACCTCAAAATAGGAAACTATACACCCTTGCAGACCACGCATGATAAGCAAGACTGTTAAACCATGAGTACTCCATTTGAAACATGGGTTTAGAGAAATAACATGATCCAGAGAGAATGGGTTCTCACAGATGTTACATCAGAGCCCCTTCCAACAAAGGTCAATCATAATCCTCACTAAAACCGGCAGCTTAGCACTCTACTGTTCCTTGTAATTTCACTCCTTCTGCTCCGTGACACACATACCGCCTCCGCTTCCCTCAGGCTCCCAACAACTCTGATAACCATCACGTTCTTCTGTAGGTTTCATCTAATACTGTCTGTAAAAAAAACAAAAACTTCAGCTGTTTGTAATTTAGACATAGTGTAAAGCTCGTTGAAAAGCTTCGTTCCTTTAAATTTTCATGCTGGTTTGCTGTTTTGTTGTGCATGACAGTGGAACTAAAACCACTGTGTTGTTGTTTCAGCTCGTGCAGAACCTCAAGAGGCTGATGAGACCATATGTTGTGGAGTTTAAGAGTCCTCTGGAACTCTCTGCGCAAGGTGAGTACACTCACACTCTCACACTCGCACAATAAACACACTTGGAATGACAGTTTCATGAAAAAACAAAACAAATCAAAAAACATGATGTGGTGCTCAGTCATATGGCCTGGTTCTCATGTTTCCAATATCTCTACTCAGTCATGCTGTGGGAAAGTAAATGATGCTCTTCCATCACACATTCGCAGGAAGGCAAGCAGAATCACATGCATAATTCATATGTGCATTCACTGCAGGAGGTCAGCATACATGGATATGTGCACAACCCTGACTTGAACTCATGCTTATCTTTTTATCAACGATTATTGATTGGTTGTTAATTACACTCCAGTTAAACTCTCATTATCTTCCCCTACAGACTTTTTCTCCTTATTAGACCCAGGAGAACTACCTCCTGCGCTCCCTACATCTAACCCTCCTTCTTTCACTCATTTGTTTTGTCTCTATTTTATTTGTCTCCTATGGCTTCATGCACAGCTTGATCAGATGTCCCACTGCTGTAGCTAATTAGCCGTGTTTTAAACAAGTATTTAAACTCTACAATATAATGCCATAAACCAGCTAGGTAATATTTCACACGGCGGATATTTTCCGTGTCTTGAATCTCAGCTAGTGAAAATGTTCTTCCTCCTGCTGCTGTAGGGAAGGAGATGATCGAGATGTACTTTGACTTCCGTCTGTTCCGACTGTGGAAGAGCCGGCAGCACTCCAAACTCCTCGACTACGACGACCTTTTGTGACGTCTCGTCCTTTCTCTTTAGAGCGCCTGAGAGAGGCGCGTAGCTCCATTTAGGGCCCTACCCTGGCTGTGTTCCCCTCTAGAGCCTCAGTGTGAATGCTCTGAGCTGGAGGAACGTGATGAGGAAGCATGAAGACGGCTGTCTGAATAGTTCGCTCTGACATGCGGCTGAAGGCAGGAGATTCAGCCATTCCTATAAGGTGGCATTTGTAAACCCAGACCTTTTGAACTCTCACCTACAAATGAGAGATGTAATTGGTAATGGTGATGGATGGTAGGTTTGTATTGATCTTAAGGATGTGTTTTAAGAGAAGTAGATTTTTTTTAAATGGACGTCCCTGGAGATGAAACTAACATAGCCACATTTATTATTGAGTAGCTATGTTGTAATGAACCAACAGGGACCATTTCCGGTCTTTTTGATTCAGTCTTCTTTAGAAACTAAGTACTTACATGTTCTTTATCAGGGAGAGACAGTAAAATAAACATTTTACTAATCTCACAGGACTCGATATAGTACTGTAGTTGGGAAATTCATCATAGTATTCCTAACTTATTTAGAGCATTGATATTTTTTGACATATGGCCTGTTTTTTTTTTCTGGAGGAGAACTCAGGTTTTATCAAGTAACCTCCCTGACCTTTTTCTGCACTCCAAAAGACAACAGGCTAGTAGACAGCAATGATTCAGAAATAATAACAGGAGTAATGGGAGTTGTGGAAACAAGAGGTCAGACAAAATATAATGTAGAATTTCTATTGTGTGTGTGTATATGTGTGTGTGCTAGATTTCCATAGAGTTAGAAGTTAGATTTTCATAGTGGAGATTTTCAGGCATCTAACATGAGTGCTCGAACAAACTCGTTGCCAGATTTAAACCGTTGTCTTTGTCAGATGTAGATATGTGCCATAAACTTAGTTATATGTTATATCACGATATTCAACAATATTGTTACCGGTGACAGCACAGCATTCGGTCCAGCATGGTCTCACACTTGCAAATTCAAAACAAATCAGATATGTAAAGTTGTAAAGAGGTGGGAATTTGTATTTTTCATCTTTTCTTACAAATTTATTTGCATAAGGTCAAGCTAAATTAAATATGCCCCTTGAATTTATACTGGGATCAGGTTCACACACTGAAAAAAAAAGAATCTTTTGTATCAACTTGTTACAATATTATTTTTCCAAATATAAAAAAATAAGGCTATATTTTACTTTAATATAATTTACTTTGATTCAAAATGGCCACTGCATGGATCTTCTTAGACAATGATTTGGCTCATTGGAGAAGAAGCCTTGAGAAATTTGTTGCTGTAGTTGTAATTCAAGTTTCTGAAAAAGAAAAGTTGAACTGCTAAAATGCTGGCCAATACAATATTGTGACAATATCCAATAACATGATAAAAACTTAGGTAATTTAAGTGATAAGAAATGTAATATAGGCACATACCTAGACAGATGTTAATATTAGTTATAGCTGTTTAATTTTTTGGGATTATTGAGGTGTATTTTTAAGCTGAAATTCATCCAGACTGTTGAGTAAGTTTGCTCCGATATTGTTGTAAAACTTCTCACATGTCTACATGTGTACATTTCTACTTGTTCAGATGTGTACTGATCCTTGTGGATTGTTAATGTAGACCTATAGTGCCCTCCACTAATATTGGCACCCTTGGTAAATATGAGCAATGAAGGTTGTGAAAGACTTTATTGTCTTTATTGTTTAACCTTTTGATCATAAAATTCACAAAAATCTCTGCTCTCATGGATATCAAATAATTGCAAACAAAACACAGGTTTTTCCAAAAAATATCTTTGTTAAATATAGGTGTGCAACAATTATTTGCACCCTTTTAGTAAATACTTTGTGCTACCTCCTTTTGCCAAGATAACCACTCTTAGTCTTCTCTTATAATACCTGATGAGATTGGAGAATACATGGCGAGGGATTTGAGACTGTTCCTCCTGACAGAATCTCTCCAGATCCTTCACATTTCGAGGTCCAATGATGGACTCTCCATTTTAGTTCACCCCACAGGTTTTATTTGGGTTTTAAGTCAGTGGACTGAGATGGTCATAGTAAGACAGTAAACCATTTCTGTGTTGATTTTGATGTAGGTTTGGATCATTGTCCTGCTGGAAGATCCAACCATGGCCCATTTTAAGCTTTCTGACAGAGGCAGTCAAGTTTTCATTTAATATCTGTTGATATTTGATAGAGTCCATGATGCCGTGTATCCTAACAAAATGTCCAGGTCCTCTGGCAGAAAAACAGCCCCAAAACATTAAAGATCCACCACCGTATTTAACCGCGGGGTACTTTTCCATACGGCTACCTCTCAGTGTACACCGAAGCCATCTCTGGTGTTTATGGCCAAAAAGCTCTATTTTGGTTTCATCTGACCATAGATCCTGATCCCATTTGAAGTTCCAGTAGTGTCTGGCAAACTGAAGATGCTTCAGACGAATTTTCACAGCCTTCTTTGCTCATATTTAAGGTGCCAATATTAGTAGAGGGCACTTTATATCAATGTAATGACACAGGGAAGGACCTGAACTGATGCTTGTTCATAACTTAAGGTCAAAGCATGTAATTCTTCGCAATACTTCTTTTATGATCATAAGCATTACCAACCAAATGTTACTGTGATAGTTTCTAGATCACGATTGAAAGTCTTTCGCCTTTTTTCTTTAATTATGGCAGCAAGATTGGTGGTTTGTTTTATGTGGACATATCACTGTTTGCTTCTGTATGCACACAAGCCTAAACATAAGTAATAACATAAATAAAATATGACAGGCTGTGCAGTTATAGGAAAATAATCAATGGCTCAGTGACACCTGCCACGAAACAGAGCTATTGTTACCACCTTGAAGTTGATTGTTTTCCAATAATCGCATGTTTCAAAGTGTTTTATTCCTCATATACCACAGCAATTCTCCCGTGTATTTACATTTAATGTTGTGGAACATCCAAAACCAAGTTAGTTCCTATAATCCTGTTTTACTCTCTCTTTAAGTTAATAAGATCCTTCCTGAAGACTTCCCTCTGTTTAAAAGCTTAGCTCCAGCTTTATCTCTGACTGTTACAAAGCACTGACACTGGAGACTCCTTCCCTAAATTTTAAACAGAAAACAATTAGACATGTTTTTATTACATTTGTGGAGTGGAGTGTCTGTGATAGTATAGAAAAAAAAACATATTAGAACAAGCACATAAATATAAATTAAACCAATTAAATGAAAACCTTATGACCAATCAGGTTTGAGATTTCAACAATGCTGTGGTATTATCTGTAATAATACCCACCTGTGTATTTGGTGTGCTTTGTTAATTTCGGTCAATCCTGTAATAAGTGGACTACATTTAATCTGCTAGCTCATTGACTCATGTATAGCACTTTTTATTTTTCCAGCACTGTGCAATTTGTTTTTCTTCTGCTACCTGGTTGCATTCCTGATATTTCCATGTATGTAAGAGCCAAGGATATGTAGGTCAACATGAACAATAGCACTGACCTTAATCAGCTCATTGGAGGACTGGGCTCGGAGCCATAAGGACTCAGCAAGAGACATAGAACCATCTGGGTGTTGGTCGCTAATCTCTCGGACAGGACACTCTGTGACTGTGACTTACACACATGCCTCACCTAGAGCTGGAGTGTGATATTACACGGAGTTCGTGAGATTTAACAGAATGTTAAATGCTGGAAGTTATTTCTGCGTCTTGAATTTCGTCACCTCCATCAGCTACCAGACTGAACTCTGAGCCCAGAGGAAGTTTTAAACCTGCATGACTAATTCGTCTTCGATTTCATGGCTATATTTCGTAGCAATAGACATCGTGACATTAACTGTAGAACAATCTGTATGTGTAATATGTTTTCATGTGTATCTCAGACTATTGTTTAATCAATCACTGACACCGGTTTCACAATAGAGTGTGTGAGAAACATGTTTAGGATCAGACTCAGGACAAAAATGCTTAACAGATAACTGAACTAACTGTCATTGTAAACACATTGTATTAATTAATGTAACATTACACAAAGGACACTATTTATTGTTCAGAAATGTCCTTTGGTGATTGTGAGATTTAACTTTAGAAGATATTATAAACTTTATGAATATGTTATTGATACATAGTGGTAACAGGGTAGTGTTCATAGGGCTACAGAACACCTGCATAAGCATTTCATGAGAAATGATATCAACCTACATAAATGTTTGTAAAGTCTTATTTCCTCAGTTGAAAAAAAAGGCTTTTGTCAATATTGATGTCAAGTCATTACAGCTATGTCACGTGACTTAGATTTTGTTGTTGATATAAGATTATGCTATGACAATTTTAGGACTGACTTATTCTAAATCTTAAAGACAATTTGTAGCTCTTTGCACCTCTGGTATGTCAGAGTCACATAATGGCGATGGCACAACATGCTCTAATTTAGCATCAGAGCAAATATACATTACTTACCTGTCATCATGGTGTCTCGTTCTGCAACTGAGTATCCATAAAGATAATATAAATCGTCAAATTAAACTCACTTTACTTAAGGGACAATGAAAATACACACACACACACACACACATCTGCCATTGTGTTATCATGGAATTGTCATAGTATACATCACCTTTATTTAAGAGCTTACCTTTAACGTTACTTTCATGATGTGTTACACAGCAGGTTTTCAATGTCAATGTCATTAAAACCAAGTGCCTAGTACAGGACACACCGAAGTGTTCAATTTTCCAACTAACCTCCTTTAGCAAGCAATGCCACATCACCATTATGTGACTGTGACATGACATCCTAACTTAAAGGAAAGCTCCACATTAAACATGATCCACATTAAACATGTTATATATTAAATATCTTAAAGATTTTGGTGCTAATTTGTCGGTTGGTGCTGTATTTTCATTATTGTCTTTAGAAGTTAGCATTTGTCTACCAGTCTGGCGTCACGGGGGACATCGTTATTGCTAGTGCAGTTAAAGTGGTTGTTTAAATAGAAAACGTTCTGTTATCTCAAACAGAAGGGATAGCGGTCAGTTCTCATTCACCATTTTCTAATGATGTTCAATGTCACATTCATGAGAAATCCAATGTAGAAATAGTGGAGACGGTATATGTTAGACTCAAATGTTGCTTCCAGAATGCAATGGGACTGACTTGTGCTGAGTTATGGCAGGAACTCACCTTGGCTAGTTAGTGATCCAAGATGAAAAGCACAATGGCATTAGCATCAAAAGTAGCATCAAAGCTGAAACTTGGGAAGATGAGCAGGTGAGAAATCTGGACTGACTAAGGCATCATTGCATCTCTCTCTTTAGGTAGAGATAAAGCAAGAGCTAGATCCCATTGGCACCACTAAACAGCAGCTAGTCAAATGGCATTGTGTTTAAACCGTTAACTGGTGTGAGAATATAGAAACATTTAAAGACATTTAACACAAAGAAGTCAACTCCGCTGAACCACTGGAGCACTTATTGAAGATGAATATTTATTTCGAGTGGATTTTCCCCCAAATAAACAACAAAACCACAACAAAATCTATGAAAACACATTTTATGACTGTTGAAATAATGCTTTGTAAATGTTTATATAGGTTTACTGTATGGCAGGGCTTATTAAGGTGTCGTGTACTGTATCTCTATGAACACTACCCACTTTACAAAGTAAAGTGTTACTTATATAGTTAAGGTTTGATGTCAGTGACGATTGCATACTGATTTTAAGGGGTCAGGATTTATTTGTGATGAAATGGGGTGAAATGTGCATAGCAAAAAAGTTCACGCTAATGTTCAAGGTTAGGAAAGAAATCACACTGAGGTCCTTTTGACCATTTGATTGCTTCTCGGAAAAGTGGGCTGTAATGATTCATATGAAATCATTTTTTATGGGCGCCTTGCATAATCCAATCGCAAATGAAACTGTTTGCAGGAGGCATGAAGACTAAGGTCTTTTTGATTGGCCCATTGCCATATCGCTCTTTTCCAAACGACTCCAGGGATTATGTTTGGATTAAATCACGACTGATTGACAGCGTCATGAATGAGCTGTATGGTGTGAGCTCAGAGCGATGAAAAGTGAGGAGTCAAGGGCACTTTGAACGGTCCAGTGTTGAACTAAGTGACTCCTCTGGTAATTTTGATATTTTAGAAAACAATGAGCTAACTCATGGTTTATATATTTATTAGTCTAGTATATTTATTTATTTGAAAAAATTGTATTAAACTCTACAGATTTACTGTAACGCTGTACTTACACAGTTGAAGTGGATGGTTTTACCTTGTCCTGTAGCAGTACAGCACTGAGCATTAAAAATGTTTCTAAAATGGATTTTTCAGTAAAAATCTAGGTTGCAGTCTATATCTGTCTTGTTTCCTTTCTTTGACCTTGGATCTATTTGGTTGGAAAAATACTCAACATGGGTTTATTGAAGTCAGAAGTAACATATGCATGCAGCTTAATGTCAGACTTGAATGCAAAAGGTGAGCTGCTATCTGTGGAAACAATGATAATAACAAGGTGATAAATGTGAATGATGTTTTAAATCAGGATGTGTATTCTTCATCGCACTCTGTATTCCCTCTTTATCTGTAATAATATGTCAGTGATCTTTATTGAGCACACACAAGGACTGAGGTAATAAACCTGAGAGTGAGCAATCCACTGGGCATCCATGAGTCATAAACACACTTGGGTACAATACTGATTGTAGCACCTCTTAGCTGAACTGACTGATAAATCCATGCACAGTACATCCAATCAAACTGGAGTGTGAATGAATGATTAATTTTTTTTATTAAGTATAACATTATTAATTTGACTAGGTCTAAGGTCATTTATTTTTAAAACAGGTCAGTCAAGAGACTTCAGTCAAATCTCACACTGAAGATAGAATACAAGGATAGCCAAGTGAGATAACTAACACATTTGTAAAACCAGTGTTGTATATTAGGAATAATCCAGTAAGCATTGTTCATTTTACAAGTGGGGGGACAGGCTGGTAACATTCACCAGGATTTCCATAATCGTATATGAGGATGAAGGAAACAAGGTAAACAAGGCTCAGAAACACACTATACCGAACTTTGCAAGTACCAAAACAAAAGCGTTACAAAACGGTAGCCAAAAACACATGAAGTGAAATGAAAGAAAACAAGGGAACTGCATGTGTTGTGGTTTGAACCATGCTGCATGCTGTTAGGTGGAATTTGTGATAAATGCTTTTTTAGCTGTTAAAAGTACAAAGCATTGCACAGCCTTCAAAATCACTAACAGGTATAAAATGTTTAAAAAAATGAAAAGCCTTTAATGCTCGGTATAAAACATTAAAAAAGCCTTTATTTGGGTTTTACAAGACAGTTTTTTTATGATTGCGATGACAATTTTTTCAATACTTTTAACAATTTTTTAATTGTTAACTCTTAACGCACCAACACACCTACAGCACACAACTGGCAAAATGGTTAATTTCAGGCTCAAAATCAAACACTAATTTTCAAAATACAGTTAGCTATGCCTACCAAAACACTAACACATGTTCTCTTCCAACAGGAACATTTAGTCAATCATAGCACAATGTCATAAAAACACTACCATCAGATGGAGTTACAGAAACTGCATTATTTTCGATGTGTCAGGTTTACCCTTATACAATAGACAGTATATTGTATTGATCATAGATTGTGCTTTGCACTGCAGTTTCTTTTGAAGCCTCTCGACATTTTTGTTCTGTTTTTTCGTAAATGCATGCGTTTTGATTCTGTTGCTGCCGAAATGCAATATATAAAATTAATGCCCCGTCTCAGAGTAGTTTTATAGAATGTACGGTTTATGAAAAAAAAGAAGACAGAGACAGAATTGCTGCAGTAAAGGCTCTATTTGCAACGGGACATTACTGCAAGATAACCAACATATGCAATATAGCTGCCGTTTATTGTGTGCAAATACAAAATAAACAAACAGAAAAAGCCACAGAAGAATAAAAAAAAAAGAGAAGAAAAAAGTCATCTTCTAAACTGTCATACAGTCACTGTACATGGTCAAATGACTGTATTTACACTTTTCAGTGAGAGGAGCCCTTATACAATATCCTACCTGTTGGTTTCTTGAAAAATCCGGATAATGGATGCCACTCTGTCCCTGCTGAGATTTGGTTTTTCTCGTTCACCAACCCGTGGTTTATGACATGGTCTATGAAAGTAGCTCTTATTTCATCAGGTACCCTAGCTCTGGCCTTTCTCTGAGTGCTACCACACATTCTAATTGCTCTCTCTCTACATTGTTCTTGTCCAGGCATTCCTCACCCTTGCCCTCGTCCAACTCTTCTCCCTTGTCCTGCTACTCGTTTTCCTCTCCATTGTCCTGGTGCTCGTCCTCCTCTCCCTCATATAAGCATTTTGCTTACTGTTTTTTTTGTTGCTCTATATTGTTCCTTTTCACAAGATCAGCACAAAGAGGTCGTCTTTTACTGTATACCATATGGCCATGCGATTGAAAGAACCTCAACACCGGAGTGAGTTTCCTAGATGGGAATCAGCTGTGATCGAACTATATGCATAAATTCAATCAGCTGTTTCTCAGTAGCAATGGAATATAATACAGCGGATATATACAGTGAATCCGAGACGTATTCACAGCGCCCACATTTTGTTACGTTACAGCCTTATTCCAAAATGGATTAAATTCATTACTTTCCTCAAAATTCTACAAACAATACCCCATAATGTCAACGTGAAAGAAGTTTGTTTGAAATCTTTGTAAATTTATTAAAAATGAAAAACAGCAAAAAGCACATGTACATAAGTATTTACAGCCTTTGCTCAATACTTTGATGAGGCACCTTTGGCACCAATTACAGTCTCAAGTCTTTTTGAGAATGATGCTACAAGCGTGGCACACCTATTTTTGGGTGGTTTCTCCCATCCTTCTTTGCAGGACCTCTCAAGCTCACTGTGTTTCAATTCGCATTATGAACAGCTGTTCACTTTGACTTTAGCCTATAAGTTAGGTTTAGAACATAATGTTATCTGTTCTGACATACAGTGTGAACACATTTGTAAATCTGGCAGTAAAGATCCATTCATTTGGTCTTCGTTGACCTTGTGTGTAAAAGAAGTTCAAGCACTTTAAATTTGTGTTAATTGGAGGCATTTTGTGTCAAAGCAACTGGAAATGTGTTCATTGTGTAGCCTACACAGACGGGTGTTGTGCTAACTGTGTTAAGAGTTTAGGAGAATTGTTAAAAGGATTTAAAAAATTGTCATGGCAATCGTAAAAAAAACCCTGTAATATTAACATCTTCATTAGCCATTAAATAAAAAAGATATATGTTTGGCAGTCTAGGAAAACCATTCCGATGGACATTTTCTTATACATACAGTATAGTTTTCCTGAACTGAAATATTTTTCTCTTTTGCCCCCAAAAGATTCCATTCCAATACAAGCCTTGTCGCCTTACCTTCACAACGTGAATTAATTAGGCGTTTGTCCATTTTTACTGTGGCATGTAAATATCCATAAACCTGATCAAATCATGACAATCACTGTAAGATTAAAATAACACTTGAGAGGTTTTAGACATCTTTAAGCAGACAGACACCACTGCAAGTTCAGAAAATAGTCTAAATATAAACATTTCCATGTTGCTTGGGTCAAATATATTTCTGGTTTCTTAAAGTGGCGATGTGAAAGTATATCACTGACACAAAAACCTTTTGGGTGTTTGCCAAAATTCAGACACAACAACATCTGATAGATTTTTCCCAGACCTCTGCAGATTGTAATTGTGCTCAGATTATGTGACTTTAGCACATGTTAGCAATCAGACAAGTTAACTGAAAGCTATCAGCCGTGGATATGGTGTAATGATCATCTGTTCACATGTTTTTAGGAAAGTCATCAGTAAATTATTTTCAGATTATAAGACCCAGACTATTGTTCAGAAAAGGCCCGATTTCTGGAACAGATCATATTTTTTTTTTCAAACATCTACAGTGTACATGTGAGCATCAGAACTGGACCATGGAGCAATGGAAGAAGGTGGTCTGATCTCATGAATAACATTTTCTTCAGTGTGCGTCGCTGACCTGGGGAAGAGTTTCACCAGGATGAGCTGTGGGAAGAAGGTAAGCTGGTGGAGACAGTGTGATGTTCTGGGCAAGGTTCTGCTGGGAAACCTTGGGTCCTGGCATTCATCTGGATGTTACTTTGACATGAACCACCTATTTAAACATTGTTGCAGACCGAGTACACCCCTTAAAATCAACAGTAGCAGTGGGCTCTTTCAGCAGGATAATGCTCCCTGACACACTACAGAAAATGTTCAGGAACGGTTGGATGAACGTGACAAAGGGTTCAAGGTGTTGACTTGGCCTCCAAATTCCCCAGTTCTCAATCTGATCGAGTATCTGTGGGATGTGATGGACAAATAAGTCTGATCCATGGAGGCCCTAGCCTTTCTTTGGGAAAAAAGCACCTTGCTGCTTTTAGGAAGACAATGCATACATTAAGTTAGGAAGATTTTTCTTTCTCTCTTTCTCCACCTCTCTATTCTGACAGCCACACCAGCCTCCGGTCCCAAAGGCCAGTGAACTGAATCTCTTGGTATATATGTTGAGTTTGCACATTTAATTGGTGTTAGTGATAAAACAGCTGCCCCTTCGGATTTCCTGCTTCATTAAAAATAATGAGTCAGAGATGTTCATCAATGTAATGTTCTGTTGTGTAATCAAAATAGTGCAGGATGTGTGTAAACAGGGCACATGGTCTGTGTCAGCAAAAAGTCCTGCTGTGTGTGTGAGTGTGTGTGTGATTGAGTGAGTGTAGGAGTGTGTGAGTGTGTGTGAGTGAATGAGTGTGTGTGTCGGTGTGTGATTGAGTGAGTGTGTGTGTGTGTGTGTGCGTGTGATTGAGTGAGAGTATGTGTGTGTGTGTGTGTGTGTGTGAGTATGTGTGTGATTGAGTGAGTGTAGGAGTGTGTGAGTGTGTGTGTGAGTGTGTGTGGGTGTGTGATTTAGTGAGTGTGTGTGTGTGTGTGTGTGTGTGTGTGTGTGTGTGTGTGTGTGTGTGTGTGTGTGTGTGTGTGTGTGTGTGTGAATGAGTAAGTGAGTGAGTGAGTAAGTGTGAGTGAGTGAGTGTGTGTGTCTGAGTGAGTGTGTGTGTATGTGTGTGATTGAGTGAGTGTGTGTGTGTGTGTGTGAGACTGACTAGTTTGATTTATGGTCCTCCACACACACACACACACACACACACACACTCAGGGCACGACGCAGGGGGCACTCAGAATGGGGTGCCAACCCATCGCAGGGCACAGTCACACACACAATACTGTAACCCCCCAATACTGTAACTAATCATCTAAATAACTAAAATAACTCAGTACTTTTATAAAAAGCAAGTATGTTGTACAAATTATGTACAAATTACAAAAAAGTACAAATGTAAATACAAGTCTTTTATTTTTAATCCACTTTTACTCAGGAGCAGGACTTTTGTACTTTGTCCTTCATTCAGTGTCTATATAATCCTAACTGAATTATCTTATTTGTATTTAAAGGGTAGCTATGCACATACACAAAAAAGGGGATGGGCTCTAGCTAAAACATTACAGGAAGTTTGAACTAGCTGCAGCTCTTTCTTGAGTTAGATTAAAATGTTGATTACAGTGAATGGGTTAACAAAGCAAACGGGGTTAATCCACAATCTCAAACTGGGCAGCTAAAGAAGCAGACTAGAACTACAATCCCAAAAACAGCCACCACCAGCAATTTTCAGAGTCCACTGGGAAAACTGAGCCACGTAACAAGATGCAGGTGTAAATGATGATTAGGGAGAGGGACCAGGACAGCCCTGGAGAAAATTAAACAGGTGCACAGGAGCTGTAATATAGAAGCATGTCACAAACCAAATTAGGATGAAGATCTAGTGAGTAAACATGCAAAGCCTTATTTGCTAATGTCTTATGATTCCATGATTGGGGTGGCTTTTTTCCCCCAAATTATATTATATATACAAATATCTATATAAAATAAAAGTAAAAACATTTTAAACACAGGTAAAGCATCTTTCACAACCACCTATGTCCATATTACAAATGAAAGTTAATTATTAAAATACTTTATACTTGTATCATATATTCGTATAGGTCACGGAAAATGCATGCTTTACTGTCCCACAGCATTCTCTTAATCTTTTACACATTCACCCGTATGAAATATTGGGACTATTTCAATTATGAATGACATGTTCAAAAGGAAGTTGCATCATCCAAATTCTCTGAAGGTGATGGGAAGAAGACAAGTAACTTCTTTCATTCTTCTTCTCTTTATTTTTATTGATGTGATATAGCCTAAAATAGACTGATGGGTTCCTGTTGCAAGTACAGTACTGTATAATGGCCATGAAAGGCAAGGTACATAAAAATTTTAGAAGGTAATTTTAAATAAAACAAATAAATAAAATAAATTTTATAAAAGAGTCAACTTAAATAAAAAGAGTAAACTTGAAAAAAAAACACAAAAAACAAACAAACAGCCAACTTAAAAAAAGTCAACTTTAAATAAAAAAAGAAAACTTTAAATAAAAAAGCCTTGTCCTGTAGCAGTATACAAAGAGTATACTATTTTAAATACAAAGAGTCAACTTAACAAAAGAGTCAACTTACCAAAAGAGTCAAGTTTAAATACAAAGAGTCAACTTAACAAAAGAGTCAATTTAACAAAAGATTCAACTTAACAAGAGTCAATTTAACAAAAGAGTCAACTTTAAAAAAGAGTCAACTTAACAAAAGAGTCAACTTTAAATAATGTTTGCTTGTTTTTAAAGTCAACTTTAAACAACTTTAAAGTGTTAGCTCTGAAGGACAAAGCACCAATAACACTGTTACACAAATTATAAATGGAAAGTTATTTATTTAAAAAAAAAAAAAACCTTTTTAAGGATATCATTAGAAGATCCTCATGCCATTAGAATGGATGCTAATTAACCACATTTTGTGAATTTCCTAAAAATTCCAACCCCGTTACTCTTTTAAGAGTAAATGCAACCACTGACAGCAAAGAAACCATGTAAAAACGAGATACTGAGACAGGTGAACACATTTAAAATGGTTAAAAATATATATAAATAAAAATATATAAGAATTGTCTGTTCCAATGGCAGTGATATATTTAAATCACATTATTAACAAAAAACAATTTGATCAACTCAAGTGCATGGTTGGTATTGTTGCGCTATTTTCTTCTGTTTTTTTTTGTGGCATCTTTTGAAAATGTGTTTAAGAATTATATAGTTAGTGTCATTTTATTCAAGTCTGTGTTTGTGTCAATGTGAAAGCATCTATGTGAATATAATTATGGATATATGTATAATACCAGTGTCAAAGACAAATTTCTGCTCTGTGCAGAACAGAATGGACAATACAGTTCAACTAAACTAAAAACATGTTCTCTTCAGGGTTGGAAAAACATTTTTAAAAAGAAAAAAATTCAGAATGCGAAATAGCTAAAGGATGAAATGGCACCCTAATCCTGGAATCAGAGCCCTCTGAACTGTGGTGACCTTTGGGCTGATAAAGGCCTTGCTTGAAGCTGTGTTTGCTAAACTTAGCTTCTCACCACACTCTAGCAGTTGGCTGCATACCATCGAGCCGTGATGATGTGAACTAACATGGGGATGGTTGCAAACCCGTCTGCCCACGTCTCCTGCTCATTGCGAGTGTGAGGAGGTTAATTGGATTGAAGCGTATGGATCGGTTCAATCCGCTAAATTGAGAGAATATACAAGAGCATGTGGGAGGAGGAGAGAGACTGCAGAGTTTATACAGCAAAATACCACGTTCACAAGTCTAATGGTCCAATGCAGGACCACATCTTCACAGTGAGGTTGATTAAAATGTAAAGTTTAATAAAATTTTTGTGCTTTATACAGTGGTGCTTGAATATGGAATTTTCTATATATCTGCATAAATATGATCTAAAACATCATTAGATTTTCACACAAGTCCTAAAATTTGATAAGGAGAACCCAATAAACCAATGAGACAAAAATATTATACTGAATCATTTATTTATTGATGAAAATGATCCAATATTACATATCTTTGAGTGACAAAAGTATGTGAATCTTTACTTTCAGTATCTGGTGTGACCCCTTTGTGCACCAATAAATGAAACTAAATGTTGCCACTCACAGATATGTAATATTGTACAATATTTAAAAATTATATTTTTATCTCATTTGTTTAATTGGATTTTTTTTATATATACTTTCAGGACTGCTAATAAATCTAATGATGTTTTAGGTCATATTCTTATCTCAAAGATCTTCTTACACCATATTCATCTAGCAGATTTCTAAGATCTTCTGATAGGTTTCTTCTGTACGTCCCTCAATCCCTAAGGAGGGTAAAAGCTAAGGTGGGTAGAGCTTTATCAGTCGCTGCCCCTCGTTTATGTGGTCAATTACCACTGGACGTCTGCCTTGTACCTTCTATTACCAATTTTAAAAAGAGGCTGAAAGCACATCTCTTCTCCTAGGCGTTTTAATCAAATTTTTACTAATGTTTATTGTCTGCCTTTTGGCTATTTGATTTTATTCTGTTTTCTATTTAACTTATTATTATTTTTTGACTCTGATCAGCACTTTGGTCAGCATTGCTATGTTAAATGTGCTATATAAATAAAAATGTACTTACTTACATACTTACTTACATATTTACAACTTTCAAGCACCACTGTACGGTATGACCACTCCAGGGAATTTATTCCCTCAATGAGAGAGAGAGAGAGAGAGAGAGAGAGAGATAGCCTGCCCACTGCCATTTTCTATTTCTTCACACTTTATTAGCTCTAATTGGTTTTGGCATCACTGTGTCTGATGTGATTAGAGGACAGGTGGCAGGAGCGCTCATCAGTGCAGTGGAGACATGAGGTATGTTTCCCCGATGCATCCATCAGGATTATAAGGGACAGGATATAAAACGGCCATGGTGGCAGTGAAGAGAAGAATAAAGGGGTATAATTATCTATCTATCTATCTATCTATCTATCTATCTATCTATCTATCTATCTATCTATCTATCTATCTATCTATCTATCTATCTATCTATCTATCTATCTGCATAAATGAGGTGTACACATGTTCCTGTTAAAGTCACACACACACACACACACACACACACACACACATGCATAAACACACATACTGTGTTCCCCGCCTTGTGCCTCGAGTTCCCTGGGATAGGCTCCAGGCTCCCTGTGTAGTATAAGTGGTATGGAAAATGGATGGATAGTTTCCCTTGGCCTGTATTAATACTAACTTGCCATACATTACTGTACATTTTATGCTAGCGACCACATGTTAGCCTAGTCAGTTTCCAGGCAACAAATACTGTACATGGGAGAAATTCTGGAGATTGCTGATTAGCTAAATAATGAATAATTTGTCCACCCATTCTGATGGATTTGGTATATTCAGTATATTGGTATATTTATTCTGAAACTGCTCTCAGTCAAGGTATGAGGAATGTGAGAAAATAGGGTAGAGAGCAGAGAGTGTGTGTGTTCTGTTAACTCAGTATTTGTTGCTTATTGATGCAGCTTGGCATTGTGTTCAGACTTGCTCGCTCAGTGCTGCTGTCTGTTTAGCTGGAGTAAACCACTGGAGTTGCAATTTTTTCTGATCTACTTTCTTGATTATGTAATTATCACCTGTAGAGATCACTGCAGAGGGCACTCAAATCCCTCCAACTGAAACTAATGGCCACTTGTTCTTCTGAGCTGTTGTTATGATGGTGTTGTGTGATTGCTCCGCCGGTGTGTGGTCCCTGCTGTGTCTTCTGATGTTGATGATCTTGGATTGACCTCAGTACATCCTTCCATCAAATGCGGTTCTTTCAGTCTCCATTTTGTTCTTCTAAATGCCTTGGGTTGTTCAACTTGCCAATGAAACAAAAGGCCTAAAAGATATCTTTAGAAATTAGATATTCTCTCCAGCGCCAAGTATATTTTGCTATTTGTAATAGGGTAATCATGGGTGTCTGAGTAACCAACCCGCTGGGAGAAAAACAGTTTATTAGGCATATTGAATTCAGTAACACATTCAGCACAGTGAGAGGTTGAATATGATTGCTGTAATCTTAATGCAATCAGAGAAGTTATGCATGAATAGTGTCTGCTTTGACGTGTTTGTTCAGGTTATGCATAGATGGCGCATCGCCTGACAAGTGTGTGTTTGTCTCCTAAGGAGTATCCATCCATCTGTGGAACCTGGAACCTATCCCAGGGAGCATCGGGCACAATGCTCCCTGGACCAGGACCAGTCCATTGTACACAATCACAATCACAAATACCCATTCAAACACTCTAGACACTTTAGACACGCCAATCAGCCTACCATGAATGTCTTTGGACTGGGTGAAGAAACCGGAGTACCCGGAGGAAACCCAGGCAGCATGGGGAGAACATGCAAACTCCACACACACACGGCCCCGGCGGGACTCAAACCCCGGACCCTGGAGGTGTGAGGTGAACATGCTAACGTGCTTAGTGCTAACCACTAAGCCACCGTGCACCCCTCCTGAGGAGTTAGCAGGAGTTAGGAGTTTGTTCAGGTTATGTGTAGATGCTGGGTTTCCTGAGGAGTGTATGTTCAGGTTATGTTTAGATTCTGGATCTCCTGATTAGTGTTTGTTCAGGTTATGTGTAGATGCTGGATCTCCTGATTAGTGTTTGTTCAGGTTATGTGTAGATGCTGGATCTCCTGAGGAGTGTTTGTTCAGGTTATGCCTAGACAGTGCGTCTCCTGAAGTGTTTGTTCAAGCTTCCTTTGAAGTGTTTGTTCAGATTATGTATAGATATTGCGCCTCCTGCGAAGTGCTTGTTCGAGTTACTCATACGTAGACAGAAAGTCTCATGAGAAAGGTGTATTCAGGCTGTGTAGACAGCATGTCTCCTGCAGTTCTCCAGATGGCTTCATTGGTGCAGCTAATATAATATCGAATGGCTTGTGAAAGAATAACCCACAATAACCTAGTTTTTTTGGACTGGCTATGAGTAATCCTGTCTGTGAGTTCCCAGAATAATACTGTGCCTAGGATTTCTTTGCGAGTACTGAATTACTTCATCCAGTTATTTGGGCACAGAAAAGTTCTTTTTATTGTATTCACAACACACCACTTTGACCTATGATATTAAGCCAATAAATAACAAGTTCACAAGATACCTACTTAGCCAACTGCTAACATGTTAGCTAGTATGTCTGTGTGCCAGAAAAGTAATGATAATGTTGGTGTGTTAATACTGTGCTAATATTTTTTTGCTATAATGATCTTAGTACAATTGCTAACTTAGTATACCAATACCCTAGTATATCAATGTATAGAACTTAAACATCCATGCTTGAATATCCATGAACTTTCATGTCTTGAAATATTGAGTTCAATGTCTATCTTGTTTATATACAAGTGATCTAGCTTCAGGGTGTTATACATCTCCTTATTTTCAATCACTAACAAGGATCTCCATGTTTTGTTTAGTTTTTTTTACTCTGCTCTAGCAACTTGCGACCTTAAAGGTTGATGGGTAAAAAAAAATAAGTTATTGATGTTTTTTTTTTAATTGTGAATTTTTTCCAAAAGCACTGCTTTTTAAAACTGTCTGAATTAGACATGCCTTATGGCTGCTTCCCCCAAGATTACATGTAAAATGCCAAGTATGAAAGCACCCTAATACTCTAGAAACACTTGCCGAGTCTTAACAGGTGGTCGTCTAAGATGTTTATTAATAAATAAGAGCGGAGCGCTGGAACTCTGTTGCTTGAACAAGCTTTGGCATGCTGTTACATAAGTGGTATTTATATAAAATATTGTGGCAGTCCCACAGCATGTGCCCTCCTGAACCTAAAAAAATTCCCAAGGCAAGTTGTGCAAGGAGGCGTGCCATCGCTGCTAAATTGGGACTGTTCATCATGGACGTCTACCTCAGTGAGGGTGACAGACAACCGTTCAGTAGCATAGATGTGATGTTTTGGTGCTTCGGGGTTCATTCTCAGCAGGCAGTGTTTTGTTATAAACCCTGTCTTTGAGGATCTGGTGACATCAAGCCCCTCTGATAGGACACAAATGAGTCCTGAGAGGCCTTTTGTGTGACAAACTAAACTCCTCACAAAGAGTCTTTGCTTTTACTATGATGAAGCAGGGACTGAATGTGCTGCTGCTTAACTCAATTATACAGGAACATTACTTTTGTTGTGCTGGAGTGAATGCCTGCATTCGCCACAAATTCTGGTCACGTAGACCTGCAGGACATCTAATTTCATGTTCTGTGAAGCAAGAAATCAATACATTTTCATGGTCAGTTTATTTACAAAATTTGTCACTTGTGATTAGTATTGTTAGATGGATGACACGCGTGTTCTTGTACACTGGTGGTATAAGTTTGCCCCTGTTGTTGATACTGATTCATGCTGATTCATACTGATGCGACTCCAACCACAATGACCAGTTCTTCAGCTGCATTTTCAGCTCTTTTATACATCTGCTGTTTCTCTGTGTTTGTTTAGTGTCCTATCACAGTGGTATTTCTCTTTATCTATGCATACTCATGCATAATTATCAGATCTGGCTGGTATAAACAGGCTAGCAGGGCCTTCTCTTTTAAGGAAAAACACATAAAAGAAGACTCATTTATGTCATCCACATCATCTTAATGTGGCTAAAGAGGATTATTTTTGTCTTTTGCATAACCAGGCTAAACAGCACCATCCATGGTCAGAAGTAAAAATACACAATGATATCAAGTAGAGGCTGAGGCTAATTATTGTAGATTTATATTTAATATATTTCGTGTAGTACAATACCAGGTGCTGTAAAAATGGATGATCTGGAAAAATCATTGTTTTTTTTTTTTTTTTTTTTTTTTGCCTTTGTAGGAGAAGAGAGAAGTAAATATCAAGCAAACACTCAAGTACAATTATCCAATAGGACCAACAACAGAACTGTAAATTTTGTGTGGTTTGAACAAAAATTTCTGGCTGTCAGCAACCACTGTTTTTCTGTTTACTGTGCTTAGGATTTGGAAGCGATGCAGCATGATTACTGATTTGAAACACTATGAAAATAACCAAAACGGGTGGTGTTCTTCAATCCCAGATCTGTTTTTCTGATAGTGTGCTCCTGGGTGTATGTTTAATAGTTTGATGCCTATGGTTAGACTCCATGCTGAAAGACTCAACCGTAATGGTTTCATAATATTATTGATGGGTAGTAGAATTTCTAAACCCTTTTTTTAAAAAAAAAACCCAAAATTAAAAATTTTTTTTTTTTTTTTTTTTTTTTTTTTTTTTTTTTTTTTTTTTTGGTGGATTGCTCCTTCCTTCTGTTTTGTTTTTTCTTCTCCTCTCCCCTTAACCACAGCACTAATCTGCATAACGGCTCAATCTCTTCCTGGTAAAAATGCCCTTTGTGATGGACCTCTTCATTTCATTTTAGAGCAATTGCCCACATTTGCATAATGCTGTTAGTGTCCAAGTACCAACCTCCAATAGGAAGTGGTATTAAATCCAATCCAGGTTTACAGCATGCATCGCAAAACTATGACCTCACATGTCCTAAGCTGCAATTTGCAAACGTCACAAGCTTAATTAAAGAGAAGCATAATGAAATATTCATTAACCTGGCAAACTACCAGATTATGTTCATATGCTTTGCCTTGCATTGTTCTTGCACATACCGTAACAGTGCAGATTATGACCTGGTTTCCTGTTGAATTCACATCGTGGTGTTGATAAAAATGAAGCAGGCACGGATCTGATGGTGTAATGTAAAAGGTGTTTGCCATGGATGGCTGAGTCATGTTTACACATTGTTTCTTTTCTTGGATTATAAAAAGGACTCACTGCTAACTTCTATTGTATTGTATTCTATTTCAGCTTATTCTATGTGAGGTGACTATTTAAAAGGATACTCCAGCAAGTTCACTAACCCCTATCCACCACATCTGTATTGCATATATGATCACTACAAAAACTTTGACACATTCACCTGCACTCAAAAGTACATAGAACCTGTTTACTTGAAACTTACTTAGAAGGGCAGTTGAAGGGGCATCAACCAACATTTAAAGTAGAATACCTTTGAAAATCCATCCATCCATCTTCAACCGCTTATTCCTGCTTCAGGGTCGCGGGGAACCTGGAGCCTATCCCAGGAAGCATCGGGCACAAGGCGGGGTACACCCTGGACAGGGTGCCAGTCCATCGCAGGGCACAATCACATACACACTCACATACCCATTCATACACTATGGACAATTTACCAACCATGCATGTCTTTGGACTGGGGGAGGAAACCGGAGTACCCGGAGGAAACCCCCGCAGCACGGGGAGAACATGCAAACTCCGCACACACATGGTCCCGGCGGGAATTGAACCCCGGAGGCGATCGTGCTAACCACTAAGCCACCGTTCTATTTAATCTCTTCAATAGGTCCAGCGAGATACTTTATTGCTCTTGATATACAGCCCAAGCCAATGTAACTTGCGCCTCTTGATTTGGATGACCAGAAGCTCTACTCTGATGCTCTTCTGGATTGTCAATGTCTTTACCCAGCCAGGTTATGTGGAACGTCTGGTCATCGGGGGCACTACCACAATGTCTGGCTGCAGGGTTTAATCTTGGTAATCCTGATCCAGGCAAAATACACTGTTTTTTTGTTGTTTTTTTTACTATTCTTTGGGTCTTTAGGATCACTCACTGCCGTACCCGTGTTCACCCTCCTGGGTGCATTAAGCTCCTGGTGACATAACCCTGAGGTTTACCAAAGTACACAAACCCCTTGAGGTCTTGATCCATGAAGGGGATCAGGCTATTTTGCAGAGGAAAATTTATCAGAGTTGTGGAGGGACCACCTGAAAACTTTGTGGATAATCTATACAACCACAATTACTTTTACTTTATTGCTCCAGTTTCCTGCAGATTTTCTTTGCACCTCCCAAAAATATGCTGGTAAATGGATTGGCTACTCTAAATTTGCATTATGTGTGCAGGTGTGCATGAATGTGTGTGCATGATGCCCTACAACGGACTAGTGTGTCATCCAGGATGTATTCTGGCCAAATGCCCAGTGTTCCCAGCACTGACCCCAGATCCACCAGCACCCTGACCAGGATAACGCATTTGATGAAGATAAATGAATGAATGCATTGACTCGGTGTTGAAAAGCTACATAAAAACTGCAGTACATAAGAACAATACAGGGAAAAATATCAAAATTGTTGTCTGTTAAAATTCCTATCACAGATAAGCTGCAATGATAGCTGCATGTGATAGAACATGTTTGTCGTTTTCCTTCAATTTTATTTGGATAAATGTATTATTTCAAAAGAATTCTTGACCAAATGATAGATATTATTTGAGGGGAAATCAAGTGAAAGTCCACTTATACAAAATTCACTGTTTACAAACATCTGGATAAGCAACTGAATGAAGACAACAGTTACCTTAAAATGCTTAAGAATGGATGATTTGTTCATAGCTATACAATTAGACAATGTAAAGTGGTTATGTTTTATTTCATAGTGACACGTCATGTTCGCACTTTTAACTATTGCTACGAACTCAGAACAGATGATATGCATTGAATTTAAATGCGATATGGGGCAAATAAACTCAAATTTCTCTGTTGAATTGTCTTTAAACATTTTATGTCATCGACTTAAAAAAAAAGAAAAGCTTTGCCATCGGTTGGCTCAAAGCAGAAAGGTTAAATTAAATAAAAAATTCAGGAAATCCTAGCTCTGTAGCTAGTCTTTACTCTGATGATCTGCGTTCAGCTACATAATATACATAAATGCATTTTATTGATTGTTATAGAGGCTCTGCTCTAGAAACCTCAGCGATGTGTGTTTAGAAAACTAGAGTCGCTGAACTACAGCCGTTTTTTCGGCTCTGCTACAGTATTTCTTCTACTCAGTTCAGTCTACTGAAATACTTGATGACCCATTTATCATACCATGTTCACACACTCATAAACAGATGTTGTTCACTATTCATATTACTGCACTTCCCCTCCCTCTCAATACCTCAACACACACACACTCCTGCATAGAAAAAAACTCAATCATTTATTTCTCAGCCTCTCTATATCTCCAGCCCTATCGCTTGTCACTCTTTTATCACATGAGCAGAAAGTATAGTTCACATTACCAGCTCTCTGCAGCATCTCAAATTTAACACCCATGTTTTTCACTCCCTCTTCCATCTCTCTCTTCTTTCCTTCATCCTTGGCTGTGCCACTTTCATCATGCTTTTGTAGTAGAAACAACCTTAATATATTTTTCCATTATGTACTCCCCATCATCTGTATCCTTGAAGTAGGAACAAGATATTGAAGCGTTTTCAAATTGTGCACAGTGCGCACACTCTAGATTTCATTTCCTCAAAATTTTATCGCGAGTGTTAACATGTACAATTTGATCTTTAAGCTTCAACAAAAGAAAGCAGAAGCATAAATACTTTCAACATCAGTTCAGAAATCTTTGATGAAACTGATAAAAAATGAAACTGCTGTTCGAGTCAGTGTAAGAGACTAGCTAACTAAAAGTAGCGATGCTACTAACTTTACTACATTTTTGAGTTTTTCAATATTTTTCACTTATTTGTTGAAGTTCATGTGCCTTAAGGATTCAAAATAATAAATCTTACATCTTGGTTTAATAAATCTTAAAGCAAAGATGAAAATACTTCATCAAATATAATTATAATACGACGTCCAAGTGTTCAAGAACAAATTTAAGAACGCATATAAAGGTGAACGTGATTGTGATTTTAAATTGATAAGTATCGATTGATACTTTTGATAAGTATTATTTTTCAATTATGTTCAATTTATTTACGCAAAATTATACATGGTTATTCATAAGCTGATTCACAATCATGACATACTAAAAATATTGCCCATTTAAGTAGCTTCAATGCAGTTAACTACTTTTTGTTAGTAACTTGTAGTTTTTTTTTTTTTAAAGGGTAGCTTGACTGTACCTTAACCACTTCAAACTTTGAGTTGCCTGTAGCTTGAAAGCTACAGTTTCAAAGTAGCTTCCCCAACACTGAGTAACTTGTGTCTTGCCAACACTGATTATGTCCCTGTTAGTCCTCATACAGTACATTGCCATTTGTCCCGTTTTGCCCCTCACTTTCTTTAAATGGTCAATTTCCTGTTATTGTTACCCTATTTCTATTTGAGTTAATTAGTCTCACCTGTTGCTTGTTTCCTCTCTGTTTGTCCATTTAAACCCTCAGTTACTGAAGCGTTGCTCAATTCTGAGCTATAGTTCATTCCTATGATCTCTTTGTAATGAGAAAAACCCAGACGCTGATAAGTTCAGCTTTACAGAACTAGAAACATGATATACAGATAATGAAAGTGTCCCAACTGAGCAAGCCACTGAGTGGTGACGGTGGCAAGGAAAAACTCCCTAAGATGTTTAAGAGGAAGAAACCTTGAGAGGAACCCGACTCATTTGGGTAACAACAGATAATGTGAAAAAGTTGATAATGGATTTATACAAAGTCTGTAAGGACTTAGGAGCAGCCGTAGTCCCAGTAGTCCGGAATTGGAGAAGATTTGAGCTCCATCCAGAGGCAGAAAGGATCTGGATCTCCAGTATCTCCATAAAATCGTGTGGGGCTCGGCAAAAGGAGAGACGGAGAAAAAAGATTATTATGACTGTGAATTAGTAAGATAGAATCTAGTCAGGGTGGGCTTGAGTAAATAAATACGTTTTAAGCCTAGACTTAAACACTTAGACTGTGTCTGAGTCCCGAACACTAATAGGAAGACTGTTCCTTAACTGTGGGGTTCTATATGCGAAGGCTCTTCCCCCTGCTGTAGCCTTCACTATTCGAGGTACCGTCAAATAGAGGTGACGAATACATAAACCAGTATTTCCGCATCATGTAGTGACAATATGTTTCTTGTCTTAGAAATATTTTTGAGATGAAAGAAGGCTATCCTAGTAATATTATCTACATGAGCGTCAAATGATAGGCTGGAGTCAATAATCACTCCAAGGTCTTTAACTGCTGTACATGATGAAACAGAAAGACCATCCAGAGTTACTTTGTAATCAGAATGATTACTTCTAGCTACACGTGGTCCTAATAATGACAGAGTTTTCTTTAAACATGGTGCAAACACCAAACTAATTGTACCCTAGAGACTAGCCAGATAATAGTTTTGAAGGATGGTAGCTCAAAAGAAACAAGTGTTTAGTGTAACATGATACCCCTTAATTTCTTTATACATTTAGTTGCATTTAGGTCCAGGTACTTTGTGCAATGGAAAACCTGTCACTCTTAAGGACAAATAACACACAGTCTTGATGTATAATGGCAGTGGGGTTTTTTTGGTCACGATTCTGTCAAATCTCAAGTATCATTTCAGTAGCCTCAATAGGGAAAATTAGACAGTGCAATCTGTTTAACCAGGAAAAAACAAACAAAAAACCCCACTCAACCCAAAATCAAGGCTGATGCAGGCCTGCGCCTCAAGCCACTACAAACAAATGAGAGCTGCTGGCAGAAGAGTCTGTTCCCTGTGTGAGGATTTTGGTATCAGGGTTGTTGGGACTGCAGCATTAACATAGATTACTGTCCCTATCCGTGTCCTGCAACTCTAGGGTAAATTTAGTAGCCTTCTAAATCCCACACATAAACAAGAGCAGCGTGACGGAACCGTGACAGAGATGGAGTGGTTCAACACTGATCCACTTCTGTGTCCTTTCCCTGACCTGTCTCTGTGTTGGCCTGACACACTTTTAAAGGACTAGAAACTAGGTTGTTTATAACTGACTCTCCTTCTCTTATCCTCTATTTGTTTACTATTGACCCAGTCAAAGCATGCATCGCTTTCTCGTCACATATGGCTTGGATTATCGATCGTGGAGTCGTGCTTTTTTCCCCACAACTATAACTGAGTGCAGTGTTTTCATTGACTTTTTTGCCCAGTGAGACAGGAAGTGAAGAGAGTATCACAGAAGGTGTGTGTCTTCAGTAGAATCATTTCATGTGTGAACATTCACACTATGATGTCTGCTTGAATTGTTTAAAACTGGGATTTGCTATGAGCATTTTATCTTCTGTACACTATTAGGAAAAAAAGGCTTTCTCAATGGTTTTTGGATAGAGAATAACAGGTTCCACAAAATGGCAAGCCAAAGAAATATTAAGGATGCTAGATTTATAAAATTGTGATCTTAGTATTAAAATATTTCATATTCGTATTGTTAGTGGTTAGCACGTTCGCCTCACACCTCCAGGGTCCGGGGTTTGATTCCCGCCGGGGCCATGTGTGTGCAGAGTTTTCATGTTCTCCCCGTGCTGCGGGGGTTTCCTCCGGGTACTCCGGTTTCCTCCCCCAGTCCAAAGACATGCATGGTAGGCTGATCGGTGTGTCTAAATTGTCCGTAGTGTATGAATGGGTGTGTGAGTGTGTATGTGATTGTGCCCTGCGATGGACTGGGTGTACCCCGCCTTGTGCCCGATGCTCCCTGGGATAGGCTCCAGGTTCCCCGCGACCATGAAGAAGGAATAAGTGGTAGAAGATGGATGGATGGACGTATTGTTAGCTATTGCTAGGTTCCCTAGCTATACGTTACAGTAGCTATTGCTATAGCGCTGGTGTCTATAGGTGATGAGTGGTGTCCAAATAGAGATAAATTTGATCGTTTTATTTTTGATTGAGGCAGAGAGTTTTTCCATTGTTATGTAGTCAATTATTAGGTTTTTCCAATGTGTGATATTAATGTATTTCTTTGATTTCATGTTTGTTAGTATGGTTTCCTTGGTGATGGTTAGCACTGGAAAAAAAATCTATTGAGTTTTCCTTTGTTATGTTGATCCCAGTGGGATGGTGTGATTTAAAAAAACTAAATATTTCCTTAGTGATTTGCAGATGTCTGATTCCCTGTAGCCCAATTTATACATCCTATGATCTGTGCAGTGAGTTCTATGGATTATTTTGTATTGCATCAGGTACAGACTAGTGTTAATAGCCGTGTAGGACATGTTCTGTAAGATTTTTCACCAAAAATCTTCACTGTGTGATCAAGTCATTTCTTTACATAACATAATCGTATTGCAGTTTACTGTTAAACTCAAATACCCTACTAGATATGTTTGAATGCAAGTAGAATACTAATAAAACTGATTATTGATTTAACACAACACCACAATTTACTAGATTATAGCAAGTTTGGCCAGCATGGAAAAAGAACCCAATTCTGTCAATGCACATAATTGAATGTGAGACCTTTTTAAAGGTTTCCTCAGTTATCTCTTGGCATCACAAACCCTCATCTCCACCACTCTCAAATCTCCTTTCATAGTGCTCTTTTGTCCATTTTATTTATTTATTACTCCAGATAAGTGCAGGCTAAAAGAATTTGGCCAGCAGTCATCGGATAACAAACGGCCATGTCATCCAGTCAGGCACAATCTGCCCACTCTGATCTATCTTCAAACCCTCACTATGTGGAGAAGTGTAAATCAGCCACCATTGCTGTGCTTCGATTACAGAAAACAATGATAATGTACAACCCTATTTACACCTACATAAAGTACAGAGGAGGCTTCCTGGAATACAAATGACAGAAAACTGGGGTCACACTCTTGGAATGTATAGCCTATACAGCCCACTATAGATCTGTGGAAGTAGACATTATCACCAATATAAAGCTTGAAAGCACTTCTTTGGCAAGCTTCACTGGCTTGGAGGTCAGCATTAAGGCATAAAATGAATAAGGTTTATTCCCCAGTGGGCTCATGATCCATCAGTGGCACAGGTCCCTTCTGTATGGTTGGAGGTGTTTCTTTTTTCTTTTTTCTTTTTCGATTTTATGGGAAGCATTAGTTTGACTTCAGCACCACAGATGCTAATGGCTATTACAACCAAGCTGCAGAATACCAATTATGTGAGCCTCCTTTCTTCCCAACACTACATCATCATAAATGTGTCCACATCAGAGCAGATGAAACCAGGATCTACAAGGTTGTTGGCCTGTTCCTCTTATTTACTAAAAAACAATCCATATAGTCAAAGCCTTTAAGCTGAGTATCACTCAATCTTACATTAGTACTGGCATAAAAAGTCATGCTTATCTCTCACCCACATGGTTATTTATTCCAAATCATTTCTATATACAGGTATATGATAAACAACAACAACCAAAAATGCAAACACCATACGTTTTACATGTTGTAAATGACAACTGCTTATCTCTTTTGAGAATAATTCCTCAGCTGGACACCATATTGGAAATCCATTATGCATTTTCTCTACCCGCTGTCCAATCATTAATAACATTGACCTACTTTTCCCAAGGCATCCATCACATACCCTACAGCTCCATCTGAGAATATCATCTTCTCTTAAAGAACCATAGTTGCTACTGGTGTATGAAACATTCCTAGTATTAGTGTTGTGATAAAAGGTTAAGGAGATCTGAACTAGTTATAATAAAGTTTAAATAACAACAAAGTTTAAATAACAACAGTTTAAATAATGATGTCCCCTAAAATGATTCAGAATTATCATCTTTCTAATTGGGCTAGAAGGTTTCCAACAAATACCTTTTTTTTAAGAATGGACAAACCAAGAGCACAATTAATAGCTCTATCTTGCTTTGATAAACTATTGAAGGCTTGTATTCATCATTTTAAGTCAGTTTTGATTTGTACTGAAATAAAAATATATAATAAATAATCCTTGCGTTACTACTGCAGTGTTAGGTCAGACAAAGTTGCTTTTTTACCTACTGTATCAAAAAGCAATTACTTTTTTTAATCCAACTTTTACTTACAGATCTGTGACAGATAAAGAAACTAGCTAGTTTGTTAGATTGCTAGTTGCTGGTATGCTAACTTTTCCATTTTTATTTCTGTCTGACTGGGAATGTTGTGAAACAAGCCACTATTGCAGCTTATACCACAGAGCTGTTGAATGCTTGATCCTGACTAGTCAGGAGGTGGGGATTATTTTTCTATAACATCACAGCTCTCTGCAAGGTCTATATTAATGTCCTTATTCTAATTTCAGTATCATTTATTTCTTATACAGTAACAACATACACAGGGACTTGTATGGCAGATGCTCCAAATAAACAGATATAAAATGTATGCAATTGTTCATGTAGTTTTCATGTTTAGGTTTTACTGAGAATTATTTTGAGTGATTACCTCTGTGTACTGGCTTCGCAGTTTTTTGTTTAAATTTTTAATTTTACTTGGTTAAACCACGTCAGTCATCTTTGTGTTATGGCACAAAACAAATTTTGGTTATACAGCTGTTTATGGAAACCTCAATATCTCGACTCAGGATGATCCTAGCTCCTTGGAACAAAAACTGATCTCTAGAGCACCTTACAAGGTACATGGACCTATCTAAACACATTCTTGTTCCTTAGATTTAGAACTTCAAAAAGAATTCCAAATATAATGCTCAACATCGATCACAGTTCCATGTTTAGGGTCAATTTATAATGGGAAGAGTTTGGGTCTCTGTCTTAATTTTTTTTAGAGGGTAGGTAGGTAAGTATGTAAGTATTGTGTGTGTGTGTGTGGTGTGTGTGTGTGTGTGTGTGTGTGTGTGTGTGTGTGTGTGTGTGTGTGTGTGTGTGTGTGTGCAGAAAATTTCAGGTTTGAGACTTATTTTATTAGATTTTTTTATGATGGTAAAAAATAGCTTTTTTATTTAAAAAAATTACACCAATTTCAGGTTGAATATCTCTGGTGGGGGACCAGATAAGAACCTGAAATTTTCTTAGATATAAGTACTCTGTAGTACCATTCTGTTGTAGAAATGTGGAGTTTGAGATTCTACTGGTTACAGAGCTAGGGGCAGACATCTGGGACTAGAAATCTGGGGAAAAGCCCTCTTTATTCATGCATTTTGAGAAATGAGCAGATATAATATAAGCATAAGAAATAATACAAATGAACAGTATTTACAGTATGTTTATGATTGACACACAATAGCTTATGCTTGTCAGTGAGGTCTAAAATGTTACTACATTTGATATTGGCAACAATGAAGCATGATCCATCACAGGGTTCTTCAGATCTGCAGAGTTTAACTCCAACCTCCAAACGTACCTGGCTGTGAATTTCCTGAAGACCTTGGTTAGCTTGTTCAGGTGTGTTTGATTAGGGTCGGAGCTAAAATTTGCCAGGACAGTGAGCCTCGATTGCCAGATTAAACCAATGGAATGATCCAACAGTTATAGGTAAAGCTGTAAGTTTTTAGTAAGCAGAAAGTCTTCAGAACAGAGTGGTTAGAGATTTGTTGTTTGTTGGTAACATGACAAGCAAAGTTTTATTTTGTTGTGTTACCTTGAGTCGAGAGGCTGGTAAGGAAACAACTATTTATAACTACTATAATGCAACTTTCACAGATGTTCCATAAACGAAACATGAACTCTAAATAGATACATTGCTCTGGTATGAGAAGATTAAAACAAAAAGAAAGTCTGTAATTGCAAAATAATCAACAGTGGCATGGTAACACTTTTGGACTGTATTACACCACCTTGACGCTGATTCTTTTCCTGTAACAGCATACCCCAAAGTGTGTTATTCCTTACTTTGAAATAGCAAAGACCACAATATTGGACTGTGCAGAATCATGCAGTGAAATCTGTTGTATGCCATTCCACCCCATGACTTTTACATTCACCACAAACTACATGCTCTCCTCTTAAAGCATTCATTAGCCTGCACTTCTCAAGTCAACCCTCCCTTTGCTCTGTAGAATGAGAGCTCTTGGTGCATGAGGTTCCCTGCTGAACTCTAGACCTGTTTGATTTGCCTGTGACATTTGAAAGGTCTCAATTGATCACAAGATTTGCAATGAACCCCAGGGAGGCTGAACCCCAAGGAGGATGAGGCAACGTTGACTACCAGAAAAAGGGAGGAAGAAGGGAAGTGGAGGAGGGTCAAAAAGAACGAGGAGGAGATGAAATGAAGGTTGAGCACAGCAGGGTCTGATGAAGGTCAGACTGCTATTGCTGCAGCAGGATACTACATTAAGTAGATACATGCTCCATGGGGTGCACAGCGTTAATGATTAGCCTCAGCACAGAATAAAAGTGTAACAATCTGCTTTTACATACAATTACCATTCACTTATATTCTAGATACATTGAAAGTGAGATGATTTTGTGGTTAGTACATTTGCCTCACACCTCTGGGGTTGGAGGTTTGATTCCCACTTCCACCCTGTGTGTGCAGAGTTCACATATTCTCCCTGTGCTTCGGGGGTTTCTTCCAGTTACTCTGGTCTCCCCCAGTCCAACGACATGCATGGTAGGCTGATTGGTGTGTCCAAAGTGTTCGTAGTGTATGAATGGGTGTGTGAGTGTGTATGTGATTGTGCCCTACGATGGACTGGCACCCTGTCCAGGGTGTACCCCACCTTGTACCCCATGCTCCCTGGGATAGGCTCCAGGTTCCCCATGACCCTGAAGAAGGAGTAAGCGGTTGAAGATGGATGGATGGATGGATGGATGGATAGATGGATGACTTTGTGGTTAGTACATTTGCGTCACACCTCTGGGGTTGGAGGTTTGATTCCCACTTCCACCCTGTGTGTACAGAGTTTGCATATTCTCCCCGTACTTCGGGGGTTTTCTCCAGGTACACTGGTTTTCTCCCCCAGTCCAACGACATGTGTTGTAGGCTGATTGGCATTTCCAAATTGTCCATAGTGTGTGAATGTGTGTACAATTGTGTCCTGCAATTTGTTGGCAGGATGTCCAGGGTGTCCCCCACCTTGTGCCCTATCCGAGTTCCCTCGGATATACTCCAGGCTCCTCATGACCCTGTGTAGGATAAATGGTACAGAAAATGTCTAGTGGCAACCACAGCATGAATTGTGTTGCCTAGCTGTCTTTCTACGACTGTGTGCATTTGTAATAGTTTTATTCTTATCTCTACTATAAGAAACTGCACTGGAAGGCTCCCTAATGGTTTTAAAATCATAACATTGAGTTTATGAGAGTACAGTTGTTTTTGTACTCCCATTCAATATCATGAGTAATGATACACTTGAAGTGCTTGCACTTCTAGCAAAATTAAAATATAGAGGGATTTTTAACACACATCACTGAGATCAGAAGTGAAATAAAGATATTGAAGATTCGTCATCGATTCGTTTTACCAAGTGCACTCTTATGATACACTGCCCTTTTTTTTTTCATCGTATTGGTATTATAGACAACAGTCAGATGATGACTGCTCTTTTACGACCTTTATATCCTTATCAGGTAAATCGTACCCTTCTCAACTTCATAGAGCATCCACAATATCTGTCCTCTATATCATTCTAACTAGCACAAAGAGCTTCAGTGCTGCACACGTAAAAACCACCATAGCTCAGATTTTACAATCTCTATTAAAGGTATTTATGCAGCAATAGATTATATAACCTCAGCCAACTAGAAGCAGACTTCTAGCAATTCATCATGCTTTTCTCTATGCAAATGTACCCTGCAGCCTCGGTTCACAGCAAGAGCCCCAGATCTTGCTTTTATTAGATTCAAATAAATCTCAAAATACAATCACTCCACAACAGATGCATTTGGTTTATCAGAGAAATATGGTGCATAGACTGTACAGTATTAGGAACCTAATGAGGATCTATGATCACAATAAAGAAAGACGGGATTCAGGTTGGAAGGAAGCATCTGATATAAAGAGAACAATAACAATGACGAGTTTAATTAAGATAGTGATACAAGGCTGTGAGTCTGGTGTGAACCACTCAGAGGGTTCTCAGTCGTTTAATTGCAAAGCCAGATTAAGGTCATGGAGGTTTTGCTAGTGCCTCATTTTTCAGCTGTTGTCACGAACCTGAATGGCTAATCATGTGTTATGATTCATTCTTTCCCCGGGACTGGTGCAGCGTGCCACGTTCATATGCCGGTAAATGAAGAAGGATATGAGCAACACTTTAATTAAAGTGGAGCAGAAATCATTGCCTGGATTTTTTGCACTAAACTACATAAGAATTAGTATGGACTCCCATTTATTATGTCATATTAATGAAAACAGAAGATCACAAGATCTTTCATCCTTGGTGTCTTGGTGGGAGAAGCATTCTCTCTTCCCTGCCAATCACAGCATTGCTAGGTAATAGTATGCATCTGTGATCTCATTTATGTGGAAGAGGGTAGATACGCTTTCCTGTGTGTTATGCTGTCCTATGATGCAGCATTGGCAAGAGTTCAAAAACTTGTGGTTGCTAGATGGTATATGATAGGGGAGAGTGGAAATTGAAAAAATTGTAGAGAAAATTGCGAAAACAACATAATGAAAACAGTGAAAAGGCATTATTAGTATGGGAAAATGACATCAACATTTTCTACATCTATCCATCTTCAACCGCTTACTCCTTTTCAGGGTCGCAGGGAACCTGGAGCCTATCGCAGGAAGCTTCGCGCACAAGGCGGGGTACACCCCGGACAAGGTGCCAGTCCATCGCAGGGCACAATCACATACACACTCACACACACCCATTCATACACTACGGACACTTTAAACACGCCAATCAGCCTACCATGCATGTCTTTAGACTGGGGAGGAAACCGGAGCACTCGGAGGAAATGCCTGCAGCATGGAGGGAACATGCAAACTTGAACACACATGGTCCTTGGTGGGAATTGAACCCCGGACCCTGGAGGTGTGAGGTGGCTCCACTAAGCCACAGTGCGCCCCATTTTCCACATGTGAAATTAAACGAATCATGAGAAATCCTATCTGAAATTAAAAAACATATGCACTACATGTGCAAAATCCATTTGTAAATTTCACGTGACATTTTCTGTTAAAAGATAAACGCAAAACCACTGAATAGACCCAGAAATATAACTAAATGTGTTCACTGGTATAGAGAGATACTCCACTTCCTTATGTATCCTCTCAGATAAAATCTCTCATGCCTGAAATACATTAGCCTGACTAATGGTTGCTCCAGAAATTATTTCAACATTGCATGAATGAATTCAAAACTGGTTAAGTTTCTGAGAATCTATTAAAATTTGGGCATGCAAAATATGCAGAAAGACAGATTTGTTTGCATATGGTCCAACTCATTGGAATATATTATATCTAATCGAAAAAGGAAATTGGCTTCTGGTCATCGAGAGCCTTCGAAAATGGGTTCAACCTCTCCTCTTAAAAGACACTGCCATCTTCTGGAGACATTTAAGAACAATTTGTATCTTCCACTAACTAACACATCATTGGAATAGGTTTACTGTGATGATGTGGAGTAGTTACAACCAATTTCCACTATGTGAATTTAGCAGTTTAGCAAACAATATTAAAATGCTACATTGAAAGATGGTGTATGCTTTTTAAGACAGCATCGTAAATCAATGATAATTAATACAACAAGACAAAAGAATATCATCTCTTGATGTAGTGCGCTGCTAGCACTTAACAAAGGCCACAATACAAAACTCTCATGAAGAAACTGCTTGATTATTCATTCTTGTCTATTCAGCATTTTAATACTGTCTGAAACCCGAGGATGTTGTGTAATCTCACAATGAATCTGATTCTTTTATGATCTTCTGAAGCCTTTTGTGTTGTTTCATATCACGGGGATGAGAGTGATGGGCTTTGACAAGCAGCTTTGTGCCAGATTGAGCCTCTGTCATTAGATGAAATATTGGTTCCACTAATATCAAGAGCAGAGGGATCTAGTCTATAGAATCAGGAGAATTGTGGATTGGATGGATTGAAGCAGCTTTCAGTTTAGGAGTTGCATGAGATGAGCGCCAAAAGTGAGCTGGAAAAAAATATAAAAATAAATAAAATTCATCATGGCCTACATGGTGCCGTCAGGAAAATGGTATTGCTTTATCAAAACCAGTACATCTACATTTATGGCATTTTCCAGACACCCTCATGCAGAATGACTTACGCTTTTGTTATGCTTGGAAGAGGAAAAAATGCAGAAAGCTTCAAAAGTGAGATTCCAAACCATCTTGGAAAGTTTTAGCAGCACTCCATGTATATCAGCCCTCAGATTTAAGCATCTACGGTGACTTGCATAAGTATTCAACCCTGCCCTTGACCTTTTCCACAGAGTGTAGTGTTACAACCTGGAACTGAAATGATTCAATTTGGATTATGTCATGAAAGTTTCAAGGGGGTGAATACTTGCTCAAGCGACTGTACATACCAGTATTTTGGGACTAATCATGAGTACTGTATTGGAGGAAATTAGAGTGCATGTGGTATGTGGCATGAATAGAGCAGAGCACTTACTTATAAAGATGCATTTATCATCAACATAGCAGTAAAAATTCATGTTACCATTGAATTATGTAGCCAAGTTGAAGCATGTGTTGTAAATCATGAAACGAAGAGGGCCAAGGGCAGATCCCTGAGGGACACCATGAGTGATGATGCAGTGAAGAAAATGTTTTGTGACAGCCCTGAAATACTGTTTTTAATGAAGAGAGCAGTAAATCAGGAGAGCTGTACCAGTAATAATAAGCATGGCATGGCGGATTGTGTCAAGAGGTTAGCTAGGATCAATAACGTAAGCATATTAGGGGCTTCAGAGTCAATAAGAAAGTCTTTAATAAACATTGTGTTGGTGCTATGAGATGAGACAAGGACTGGACTAGTGGCTCAAAGACGTTATTGAAAATTCAGTGGCTCTTTCAGTGATTCAGTGAAATTGATATTGTGCAAAATTTGTAAGACATCGAATGAGCGAAGGAGGATGTGGATTGATTTTGTTTTGGGGGTTTTTTTTAATGAAAAAAAAATGACTGCTAACCCATCTCCTAATTTAACCATCCAAATCCATTCATTCTTATGAATCGGCAAGCCTGGGGTCATGTTGCTTTTTCCATAAAAAGCTACGAGCCTGAAATTAGAGATAGGTCTGTAATTAATTAGCTAGACCTAAGCTGTTTTAAGGAATTAAAGTGACTGTAGCACTTTTCAGCAGTGGCAAATACACAAGATCTATGGTGGCAGAGAACTATTCCTCAGATGGGAGATGGGGGCACTTCCTTAGTGCAGGGACATTAAGCTCAGCCTTATGTTTAACAAATGGACAGTATATTCACCAGCCACTTGATTAGGAACACCTGTACCCCTGTGGATTCATGCAATTATCCAATCTGTCATGTAGCAGCAGTGCAACACATACAATCATATAGAGACGGGTCAAGTGCCTCAGTTAATGTACACAACAAATATCAGAATGGGGAACATTTTTTTTTATCTCAGTCATTCGGTCATGGTTGTTGTTACCAGGCAAACTGTTTTGAGTCTTTCAAGATCCCTGATCTGGGATTTTGATACATAATAATAGTTATTTTTTACACAGAATGCAGCAAAAAACATTCAGTGAGCAGCAGGTCTGCAGGCAGAAACATCTTGTTGATCAGAGAGATCAGGCTACAGTAGCTCAAATAGCCACACTTTACAACCATGAGCAAAAAAAAAAAAGGATCTCAGAATGCACATGTTGAACATTTGAGGTGGGTGGGCTACAACAGCAGAAGAACTCATCAGGTTCCGCTCCTGTCATCTAAGAACAGAAAGAAACAAACACACTGAAACTGGTCAGTTTGGAAAACTGGAATATCATCACCTTTCATTGTCCTTTTCCTTAATCTTCAATTATTAGTACTTGCTGTTTTTGGTACTGTTTTTGTTTTTGGGGTTTTGTTCATACTACGTTTTTGTTAAGGTGGTTGGTAAGATGATGCATACTGCAAACGATTACTAAACTTATTTGCATTGAGTGGTCCAGTGACAGAAGCTTCAAAGTAAAACAAGCCTGGTTTATTATATAATTAACATAGCTAAGAGTTCAGACCATGGAGAAAAATAGCAGGTCATTAGATGTAAGCTAATAAGGCCCTGAGTATTATGAAAGAGGTCTTACATGCCCTCATTACACTTCAAGATCAGAGAGAGCGTGACAGCCCTATTCATTTATAATATAACAGGACAAGTATGAAATAAATCATGACAGGGCATGCTGTTGTAGAAAAATAACAAATGATGGGGTGGTGTGAAGTCACTGTTACCATTCTGAAGATCATTATTTTCTGATAACAGCACATCAGAATGTGTTTTATTTCTCTTATACAACAGCCAATGGTAAATGGCACACTTATACAGCGCTTTTATCCAAACCACTTTACACTGTGTCTCATTCACCCATTCACCACACTCTCACACACCAATGGTAGCAAAGCTGCCATGCAAGGCGCTAACTTGCCATCGGGAGCAACTTGGGGTTCAGTGTCTTGCCTCTGGACACTTCGGCATGTGGAGTCATGTGGGCCGTGAATCCAACCGCCAACCCTACGATCAGTGGACAACCCGCTCTATCACCTGAGACACAGCTGCTCTCTGACTGCTCAAAAAATACATTTTTAGCCATTATTCAAATAGTATTTTTATCCATTTGAATGGTTCAACTTGAAAAATTTTTTGAAGATTGAAGGTCAGCTAATCAAATGTGAGAATGTGAAGCACCACTATGAAACCAAACATAACCACTTCATTTTGATTTAGAGACATGAACTAATCACTAATGGTTAAGAATTAAATCAGTGGCCACCAACCCTTTTTCTTGACATCCAACTTCCTTCAGGTTTCACCCGATTGTGATTGGAGCTAAAGACTTCAGGAAGGTTGATCTCCAGGAACAGGGCTGGTGACCACTGATTTAAAGGGTAAATGTTCTCACCATTTATTCATTGTTGTTGCTTATATGGACCTATTTATAAGCAAGGAATTGTTTGTAACTGGATCCTAACAAATGCATAATGAATTAATATGAATATTTGTGAGTAATATTATGGAGGTCATTATGCCCAAATTGTCGACAAAGTAAAACATTTCTTTGTTTTCTTTCACGGCAAACCAAATATGCTCGTATACATGACAAAAAGCTTTTAATTTCAACACTTTCATTGTCTGGATAAAACAGAAGGGTACCAATAGTTTTGACCATGTCTGTATATAATTTATACATGTAATATTGTGCAATATTCATAGAGCAAAGACTTCCTCATTTAAGAAAAACAAAAGAATATACTTAATACATAAAAATATATATAACAGGGAGCTTAAATGATCAATAAGGTGCTACACAAACAACAAGACGGAACATTCTAGCGCAGTTTCTAATCCTATTGAGTCTTGATTCTTCTACCAAACACGGATTGGCCTCCTGGGTTAGAAAACATAAACGCTGCAGAGATTGAAAGTGTGTGTAAATGGTCTTCCCTTGAGGAAGCAGAAATTTTCCTGCACTAAAACCCACACATCACATGTTAGGCAGTTATGTTTGTACAACTTCCATTATTAAATTAAGAACTATTTTACACAACTCAGCAAGCACACTGTAATAGAAAGCAAGAAACAAGATACAGATACAATATGGAGGATTGTGTACCAAAATACTTAATGTATTTATACATGACTTTTGATGTACAAAACATTTACAAAAAATATCAAATAGATTCGCCTCATCGTCATCATCATCGTCATCATCATCATCATCTTTTCTCTTTGCAATCTTCCAGGTCTGGATTATATCAAAATAAGAGGTATAAGCCTGTGCAACACAGCAGGTCCCAAAAGTGTGACTGGTTAAGGCTCAAAAAACTGTTACAAACTTAAGCAAAGATCCAATTAGAATTATAATCTGAATGTGGTGATGATTATAGATAAGTCCATTAAGCAGCAGCTCTGATATTTCTGCATAACTGTATTGAACTGATCTTAGGTCAGCAGCAGAACACTGAGAATATTGTGCGTCTTTGTTTCATTAACAAGGCCAGTCCGGCTCACAGCTCTGTCTTTTCATCTACATTTACATTTACATTTACATTTACGGCATTTGGCAGACGCCCTTATCCAGAGAGACTTACAATGATCTCATTTATACAACGGAGCAGTTGAGGGTTAAGGGCCTTGCTCAAGGGCCCAGCAGTGGCAGCTTGGCAGTGCTGGAAATTTGAACTCACAACCTTCCGATCAGTAGTACAACGTCTTAACCACTGAGTTACCACTGCCCTTGTTTTTCCCGTCTGTCTGGCTGAATTCTGTGAGAGATTTTGCTTGGCTGCTCAGATGTATGTACAGAAGCATGCAGTATTCTCTCTAGGACTGGTGTGCGAAGAAGCTCAGCCAGTAGTCAGCTCTGTGTGTGTAGGCGGCTCCAGCGTCTCTGCGATCTCAGCTAGCTCATCCAGCACCTCGGTGAAGGATGGCCTCCGGAATGCCTCTATCTGAATATTTGACAGTGAAATATATTAAGATATGCAAGTGAAGTGAACAAGTCTACACTGGAGAAAGGAGAATGCAGTTCATATTCTGCTGTTTTATAGACTTTACTGAGCCAAACAGCTACATCTGAGGTGACTGCATGATGATTCAGGCATAAAATTTGCACATGTTAGCTGGAGATTATAAGCTTGTTTTCTTTTTTATGTATATACTTGTTGAGAATTCAACAAGCACAAAACATAAGAAGCCGATGTGAAAACAGAACATGTCCTGACTGGGGTAAGGGGAACATTGTGTACATTATATTGTTTAATCTTTTATTCAAATTTCCAGGCTTTAACTGTATATATTTCACACGCAATTACAAAATGTCTTTTTTGAATCCAAAGTTTGTTCATAAAAAGATAAATAAATACAGTATATCTATACACTTCTATTTGTCTTATATAGGTCTAAAATGCATATCTGTCATTCAGAGTAATTGTTCATATTGCACTTCTAAATATTCAAATGTTATTTTACATTTTTTTTAGTTCTTTCTTGATTTTTTTTAAACTAAGATTACTTAGTTACATTCCTTTTGAAACTCCTTGTCCTGTATATGATTTGATTGAACAGGGTTTGCAGTAATCAGGCCTGGTTGTGTCTAGTCCAGCTGAACCCCCATTATGAATGCAGTTTCACAGATTTGGAGAATTACAAACAATGGTGGGCAAATACATTTTCACACAAGCCCAGTTCGTATTGGAAAACGTTTTTTGCTTCAGTAAATTACATTATCATTTAAAAACTGTATTTCTTGTTTACTCAGGCTGCCTTTGTTTTATCTTAGATTTTGTTTTCATTTATAAAGTAACTTAGTATGAGATATACAAAAAAAAAAAAGGGGAACTGAGGATGGGGCAAATACTTTTTCACAGCACTGTATGTGTTATAAAGGCCTGGTACATACCAAACAGCAGTTAGATGCCAGGTCGAGTACACGCTGTGGACATCCAGGAGCCATCTTCTTGAACGCAGAGGCGTCCAAGCCGTAGTCCTGACACACACACACACACACAAACACAAAAGTATTAAAAGGTGAGAAGAAGTAGCAGTAAGGTCAGACCTACAATATCAATCACAGCATATATATATATGGGTGTGGGTGTGTGTGTGTGTTGTGTGTGTGTGTGTGTGTGTGTGTGTGTATTTGAACTCTTATAGTGTTTGACCATGGTTATATTTATATGTTTACCTGAGTTCTTGGAAGTATTTCTGGATCTGCTGGGACTCTGGCCAGGATTTCACACAATACTATCCCAAAGGAGAACACATCGACCTGAATATAACACAAAAGGCATGATCAACCTTAAGAACAGCATGCTGAGGTTAGTTTTTTGAGTTCAAGTTCTTTTCTCAAAGTGATTGTCACGCCACGGCCGCCAGAGGCCGCTGTGGCGCTTCATTTGAAAGGACTTTGTGTTGGGCGCGCACTTCCGGGTTAAGGGCTAGTTTAACCACCGTAATCTAGCACAAGTGTTTTGTGTGTTAGGTCTAACTAATGATGCTGGCTATTAAAACGCCGGGTTTTCAGAGCACGCCGCTCGTTATTATTTACGTGTTTATCGGTTAGTAGTAGGAGGGAAATCTGTTTATTCAAAGCAAAACACAAACTCAAAGCAAACGGAGTATAGAGCAAATCCTTCTTGGCATAAACAATAGCGCTATAAACATAGAGTTCTTTATGAAATCCACAAATACAGAGAAATCGAAACATTAAAGTCCATAAATGAAGTTATGCGTAAGAAAGTAGAATGACACGGGGGGAAAAGTACTGAACATGTTAACTGAAATGTATTAAGTACTTAGTGGAGAAGCCTTTGTTTGTAATGACACCTTCAAGACACTTCCTGTGTGAAGAAATGAATGGGCTGCAGTATTCAGGTGTGAATTTGGTCCGTTCTTCTAAACATATTGTCTTTAAATCTTGTTCAATTGGATTCAAGTCAGGTGATGGACTGGGCCGTTCTAACGCCTTGATTTTTATTCTCTGAAACCAACTGAGAGTTTCTTTTGCTGTATGTTTTGGATTGTTGTCCGGGTGGAAGATCCACCCACGTCTCATCTTCATCATCCTCGTGGATGGCATCAGACTCTTCTCAAGAATCTCCCGGTAAAGGGCTCCATTCATCGTTCCTTCAATTATATGAAGTCTGCCAGTACCATGTGATAAATAACAGCCCCACACCTTAATGCTTCCACCTCCACACTTCACTGTTGGTATAAGTTGGTATAAGTGTTTTTAGGGTGATGTGCAGTGCCATTTCTTCTCCAAACATGGTGTGTAGTATGACAGCCAAAAAGTTCAATTTTGCTCTCGTCTGACCAGAATACACTCTACCAGTGTTTCATAGGCTTGTCCAAATGAATTGTAGCAAACTTTAAAGGAGCTTTGTCATGCCTTTTCTTTACCAACGTAGTGTTGTGGAGTGACCGTGAGCAGTGGAGTGCATTGCCTATTGTTTTCTCTGTGACGATGACACCTGCTGCCTCCAAGTGTTTCTGGAGCTCTTTCCGAGTGGTCCTTGCCTCTTGGGCTACTCTTCTGACTATTCTTCTGACTCCCTGGCCAGAAATCTTGTGAGGAGCTCTTGTGCGTGGCCAGTTAATGATGGAGGGATGCTGCTTCCATTTGCAGATAATGTCCCCAATGGTGCTTACTGGAGGATTCAGAAATTTTGAAATACATCTGTATCCGATTCCATCAATATGTTTCGCAACAATAAGGTTGTGAAGGTCTTGGGAGAGCTCTTTGCTTTTACCCATCATGAGATGTTTCTTGTGTGAAACTTTGGTAATGAAACCATTTTTATAGACCATCAATTTACTAACCCAGCTGATATTAATTTGCACAGATCGGGGGTATAATTACTTACGGATTTCAGCTGGTTCCTTACTTTACCATGCCTTGAAGAACTGCTTTTTCGTACCGTGTTCAATACTTTTTTCCTGTGTCATTCCACTTTATTACACATAACTTTAATTATTAACTTTAATGTTGTGAATTCTTTATATTTCCAGATTTCTTGAGTTAATACTGATGTCTGGTGAAAATTTGATGTGAATGTCATTGGAAAGATATTTACTGAAATCAATGTTGAGGCATTCGATACTTATTTCCCTCACTGTACATGAGCAGTTTTATTTTTAGTAATGTTTATCACCTTGCGGTCGTAAGGTTCCCCACGCAGCATCTCTGGCGCCATCCAGAAGGCTGAACCAACCAGTGACAGCTTCCTGTCTTTGGCAGGAAGTTCGACTACTTCCCTGGCTAAACCAAAGTCTGTGACCAAAGCCTCCCTCCCTCGGGAAGTCACCCTTATCAAACAGTTCTGTAAAAGAAAAGCAAATGAGAAATCAGTAGGAGGAAAACAAATCAAAATGGTTTAAATATAGCTGTACATATAAGTATTATTTCATACTACAGTACAGTATGTCTCAGTTTGCAGGATGTAGAATAAATTTTGACATAAAAGTGGAAATTGGATGATAATATTGTCTAAACCAGGAAATCCATGTAATTCAACAGTAAAAGTCACTTTTAACCTCCTTAATTTCCAGTGTAGCACTTATTTTGAGCCAGAAGAGGGTAGTGTAAGCCAACTTCCCATCTCTACACACTCTCCGTCTCCTCTATATACACAATAGGTTAACATGATGCTGATTTCAAATCTGTGGTCTTTCCATTGCCGTAGCTCAAGAGCTTAAAAATAAAAATCATTTTTAGGTGTACAAGAAAAAAATAATGACATCAGAACAATAAAAGCTCTCAAGGAGTATAGCGGTCATGCCCTTAACAGTAACTCTACTTTGCATCAGGCCACTTCATACAGTCATGTCCTATTACTTACATACCTATTCCTATTACATACACAGTATATTATGTAATCAAATATGAATACATTATTCAGAATGAACAGATGCTAAATGCTAAAACCATCTGTGGCCGGGAGCCAAATTGTCCATGCTCTCTGGGTGGGAGGGGTGGCATACACTCTCTCCCTTGTCAATCAGAATGACACTAGCCAATCATGGGTGTCTGTGAGCTCACTTTATGCGGAAGAAGCAAACAGACCTCTGATTCCTTTAAGTGTGTTATGCTTCCCTGTGACGTGACATGAACAGCAGTTTAAAATAATGAGGTTGGCTGGTTTCATAGGAACCACATATTAGCCTTCACCCTTCCTGGTTCATTGTTGTTATGATAGGAGAGAGCTGTGCAGAGTAACTGCCTGGTCAGGGTTGTGGTGACTTAAATTAGGCTACTAGTGTGTATGTTTTGATAAATAGAGCCATCTAAACATGTTAGAAAAGATCACTGGGGCAAAATCTAAAACCCATGGTTTAACCAAAAATGATCAGATATAGGTCATTTGCTTGCCAGTGTAAATGAAATCCAGTAAAAGAGCAGAACTAATGCTTTAAAGAGAAGTGCATCACTGATAGCTATAACAGAACTCCTACACGCTCTTTCTGCCAGAAAGGTTCCATGAAATCTGCCGTCTTCACTCTCTCAGCTGCATGAATTATTCATTCCTGACTCTGTATTCCTCCATGGGGTCTCACTACCCATCACCCCTCTGGTTTATCCTCTATGTCCCTGGACTTCCCGAGGGCATATTAACAGCCTCTAACTAAGCCCTGTTTCTTGCATGCTCTATTAAAGGCCTGTCTAGACACATGACTCACTTGAGGTTTCTGACTCAAGATCAGTAGTGATGCTTCTTTCTATGCCTGATGACTTTAAATCATGTGGAAAAAAAAACCTAAAAAACCTGACCCTAGTAGTGTGGTACAGATGCTGGCATGAGTGTAAGGGGAACTCTAGTTCTGTTTGAAGTAGGTTAAACACGTGCCAATGAGATTTTTTTGGGGGCAACAGGTGCTGGTATACAGGCCAGACGTGGAGCTCAGCACCTGGACTGCATTAATATGTCCAGATTGCCTCTGATTATGTGAGCACTTTGGGAATCTGGCCTATAGCCTCCCAAGTGCTAAATTTAGTTTGAGTCCTTGCCAGGTGTGAGACCTTTACATACTGTCTTGCAATATTGAGCACAGAATGGTTGGGTTTGGAAAAAAAAGGGGGAGGGGAGGGAGGGAAGAACTTCATGGAATCGATTAAAGAGTCATCATGATACTATGACATAAAGCACCACATGGAACTGGTTTGTAATTCATTCATTGTTACCATGCTGAAGGTTTGACACAAGCGGAAGCTATTGCCCAATTCGCTTTTGTGTGCATTATTGCCGAAAGCGAGAAAATAGGCATGGACCTGCACCAGGAGAATCTGATGAATACTCATACAGACGTAACCGAATACAGATACGTTCTTCAGAAAGAACAGATAATGTGTCCTAAATGGATACAAATATGAATGGGAGGTGCACTATTTCTTTTTGGCTTGAAAAGAAAGCTTGCCACAAATGTTTACAGGGCATACAGAGGTTTTTACAGCTCATGAGACAAAGACAGACCACAAGCATATGTTAACAATGCATTTACAGCATTCATTCTCTCATCCTTACTAACAGCCTGGTAACCAACTCAATTTGTTAGAAAATGTTGCAGGCAGATACGAACAGAAACAATAACTGAGGGAGTCGTATTTACACACAGTCCTGCACACATCTCAGTTAAACAAACAAACAAACAAACAAACAAACAACTCCTGGTTTATGACACACCCACGTTGGGTTTACATACAGATACAAAAATTTAGAGTCGGTAACAGTAAGAGATATAGCTAGTGGCTTTACGTTACACCCGTAACATACTGGTACTCACACGTTACATAAGCACGTAAAAACTAAATACGTTTAAAAAAAATAAAAAAGAAAAAAAGTAGTAACAGCTGCTCTTTTGCTCCAAAAGTCCCACTGAAAACACGAGCTAATGGGAGCTTTGGGGAAGAAAGTGCTGATAAATGAATTTCTCTCTGAGCTCAGCATCTGGCCTGCATTACATCCTGACTGTTATTTTACTATTTCCAGATGCAGTGGCCTCTGATTATGTGAGTACTTGGGGAATCTTCCAGCCTTTGATTCAGGAATCGGGGACCAAACCAGAGAGAATCTGAGTTACCTCATCATACCAATGCATAACAGTCTCATAATATAATAGTAATATAATCAGTCATAAACCTCACTGGATATTGTAGCACCATAATATCATGTAGGGACGATAATACGGTTATGTCACACAAGCCTACTGTTTTTCCAATAAGAGGAAATATGTTATACCTGCTTATGTAGTGTAGGTACCATGTAGCCTTATGAACTTCACCCCTGGATGATTTAGTGCAATTTTGTCTGAAATCCATTAACTAAACATATTATTTGGAATAGAACACACTGTCTGGCCAGACATAGATTCACAACTTCCTAATTGTTTAGCTTTTATTACATTACTTTGGAAATATTAAGGTCAGTCACTTCAGAAATCAATAACGACTTGTGTGCCTCAGCATGGCTGTGTTGTTGTTTTTTTTTTGTTTGTTTTATTCCAAGGGAAACCAGAGTTCACATATTTCACAAGCTGGCACAAGTTTATGCAACTGCACAGAGCCATGTGTGAAAGGCGCCTATTCATTGTGGTAGCTGGTGTGTCGGACAGCACAGTGCTGTGTGTGTGAGCTCAGCTTTGTTCCCTGCTGCTCAATTGTTCTTATCTAAATGGCTGACAAATGGGTCGCTGATCTCACCCGAGGGCAGCGTAAACATGAAAAGAGCGTGTGGGTGCGTGAGGCTGGACTATACACTCAGCAAGCCTTATGCATTTTCAGATGATATGGGAACGGCTGTGCGTGTGTGTGTGTGTGTGTGTGTGTGAGAGAGAGAGAGAGAGAGAGAGAGAGAGCGTATGAGAGTGGGAGTGAGTATATTAGCATAAGAATGGCCTGGCCTTGTTGATTTAACTCTGCTGTTCATCACTAGAGGCTTGGTGAGCACTTGTGGGAATCCTGGCAACTAATGACCCTTGGATACATACACACACACACACACACACACACACACACACACACACACACACACACACACACACACACACACACACACACACACACACACACACACACACACACACACACACACACACATACACACACACACACACACACATACACACACACACACACACACACACACACACACACACACACACATACACACACACAACATAACTACAAGGCTCAGATATGAATATTGGCTCTGCTCCATGTATTTCTATAAAAAGCATTACAAATAAACAAAAACAGTTCGAATTTAGGAAAGAAAGAAAAAAGAAGAGGTATTGTTTGCTCTAAGGCTTGCCTTGGAATTGAGATCTCTGTGGTAGATGTTCTTGTAGTGGAGGTAGATCATTCCTCTGGTGATGTCTGAGGACAGGTCCACTTTCTCCCTCCAGCACAGAGGAACATCTTTCCGAGCTAGCAGTTCCTCCAGACAGCCTCCGCTAACATACTACACACACACATCCACAAATAAGGCAGACAAACTAGTAAAAACAAATGTTTAGGGCAAGAAGGTCCTAAAAACCTGTGTACAGGACTTCAATCAACTCTGTAACTCGCAGAAAGTGTCATTTTCTGGCATATTTGTCTAGTAAAAAAATTAATAAATACAGACTTCTAAATGTGCAGAAGAGTGTTGTTGACCCCCCCCAACACACACACACCGTCATACATAGATGGCAATAAAACTGACCTCAAACTTCAACCACAAGCATGCTGAATGTTTTACTTTTATTATACTAACTTTATTTATTATTTCTATCAAACTGACTGTCTCGAGAAAAAACCCACCAATTGCAAATCTGCCTTGCCACATCCTACCACCTATTGGTTCAAGTTTACAGCTTAACATTATGCAACTAAGCGCAAATCAGATAAGAGCTTCACAGAAGGAAAGACTTTTAAACATACACGGCAAAATCTGTGGCAATGTCAGAGAGAGACATCAGGTGTATGAGGTGGCAAAATGTGCAGTCAGACACATAATATAGGAGAAAATAACTAATAACTAATAACTAATAAGGTGAGACATGGACCTCACCTCTAGAATGGGATACAGCTTGTCTTCTTTCACACAGATACCAAGATATCTGAAACAATGATGGAAAAGGAGAAATAATCATGTGAAATAATCATAGTGTGCCCTATATTAATGCTGACTATAGTACACCAGTACACCTACAACTACAGCTGACAGTAACTCAAATAACCAACTCTTTACAATCACGGGGAGCAGAAAAGCACCTCAGAATGCACAACAAGTTAAACAACATGGGCTACGACAAGAGAAGGCCACATGGGCTCAAGTCCTCTCAGCCAAGTACAGGAAGCTGAAGCTACAGTGGGCACAGGCTCACCAAACCTGGATAGGCGAAGATTGGGAAAAATATTGCTTGGTCTATTTCCAATCTTCAACAATCCACAGAACTACTGATCACTGGATTTGTTTGTTTGTGTGTTTTTCACACCACTCAATGTAAACCCCAGAGAATGTTGTGTGTGGAAATCCGAGGAGATCAGCAGTTTCTGAAATACTCACACCTACCTCTCTGGCATCAACAACCAGGCCACGATCACGCTCAGTGAGATCTTGTGAGTTTAAGCATTGTGCTGCTGCTACACGACTGGCTGATGTGACAACTGCATGAATGACCAGGTGTACAGCTGTTCCTGCTCAAGTGGCTGGAGGATGTACTTAAAAACATGTTTCATTCATGATATTTTTGATATACAGTGACAGATCGAAATGCAGTATACTCTCCAGAAAGCACCGTGAAGTACGTTAAATGCATAACAGCCTGATAAACTGCATGCAAAGTACACCTGGTACCAGGTAACTGTAGAGCTGTGACACAGAAGAGTCTTGTGCTTTCATAACGCACAGGAACAAACCACTTTGAGATTGCTTAGACAAATAAAATGCCCCATGATGTCATGTCGCCTCTGACTTGATACCGGCAGTACTCAACGTCACAGGCTCTGTTTGTTCACATGTATCAGTAACTTGGAGACAATGAAGTCAGATGCATAAAAAGTATTAGTGTGTACCTCTGTACTGGGTTATGATTAAGATCAACCAAAAAACAAACAAAAAAAACAGATTGTATTGTATTATAATAATGAGTCTTTATGGATCACATACAGTAGAGGGAAATTCTTTTCTTTGCATACCCCAGCATGTCAGGAAGCTGGGGTCAGAGCACTGGGTCAGCCATGATACAGTACCCCTGGAGCAGAGAGGGTTAAGGGCCTTGCTCAATGGCCTAATTGTGGCAGAATGGCAGCGCTGGCACTTGAATCCCATGACATTGTGATCAGTAATCCAGAGCCTTAATCGCCAAGCCACCACTGCCCCAGCAGTATTTAAAGCAGTCCAGGCACTGATGAAATTAGGAAAGGTCTAACTGGATGCAAGGATCGCCTTGTATGCGAAACATTCAGGGCAGGGTTAACACTTTTAAAAACGGAACAGTTACCTGACTATGTTGGGGTGAGAAAGTTTCTGTAAGAGGCTGATTTCTCGGACAATGCTGTCCTGGTCCACGTCATTTTTATAAATCTTCACCACCATCACCTTGCGCGTATTGTTGTGCATCACCTGAAAGGCAGGACACACAAAACCAGGACATCAGGATACAAATAGCACAATGAATAAAGAAATCCCATATGCAAATGATATATTTACATATCAAAGGATTTCAGTCCCGCACTTTAAACTTCTCTCAAGCCCCACCCTCAAAACACAAACACATGGCAGCTGGATTGACAAAAACAATGTTAAAAAAAATTACAAATGGATTGAACATATATTTACTCAGATTTTGAAATACTGACACTATTATATATATTTTATGTCTTATAAATGTTCAATAAATATATTTGGAATAATACAATTAGAATTGAAATTTCCCATTTCTCAGTGTACTGACTTTTACAACTGGAAAGCCTTGTACCAAATACACTCACTAGCCACTTTATTAGGAACCCGGTTCATGCATGCAATTATCCAATCAGCCATTCATGTGGCAACAGTGCGATACATAAAATAATGGAGATACAGTTTATGTTCACTTCAAACATCAGAATAAGGGGGGAAAAGTCTGATCTCAGAGTGTTTGATTATAGCATGGTGGTCAGAAACCCCTGGAATTTTCATGCACAATAGTATATAGTTTAAATAAATGGTAAATGGTAAATGTGCACTTATATAGCGCTTTTATCCAAAGCGCTTTACACTGTGTCTCATTCACCCATTCACACACACACTCGCACACCAATGGTAGCAGAGCTGCCATGCAAGGCGCTAGCTTGCCATCAGGAGCAACTTGGGGTTCAGTGTCTTGCCCAAGGACACTTCGGCATGTGGAGTCACCCAGGCCAGGAATCGAACCGCCAACCCTATGATTAGTGGACAACTCTACCAGCTGCGCCACAACCGCCCCAAATAAATAGTGCAAAAAACCCAAAAAGCATCGAGGTTATAATGGCTACGTCTAGCATGATATTGCACCATGTAGCAAAGCACAAGTCATCTCGAACTGGTCCAGTGCCTTAAATTGCCTTCTATGTCACCAGATTTGAATCTAGTAGGGCACTTTTGGATCAAAATCTTAAAGGAATGGTTCCAACAGCTTGGGGAATCCATGCTATGACGAAATTAGTCTGAGACAAAGTCGGGTCCTCCCTAGTACTAGAATATTATTCCTAATAAAGTGGCCACTGAGTGTAAAACTAAGTACTTACCCATTATGTACCCAATTGTTGGACTGTAGAAAATACCTAATCATTTTACACAAGTTGCTATGTACTTGAATACTCAACAAGTACTCTAATAACCTAGATATCATTACATGTTTAATACCATCTAGTTCTTCCACAGAGAAATAAAGCAACGTATATTTTTCTCTTACGTCCAGTGGTAAGTGCATGCATAAAACTGTTGCTGAGATATAGTTTTCAATCAAAATTGTCTCTCTCTCTCTCTATATATATATATATATATATATGTGTGTGTTGTGTGTGTGTGTGTGTGTGTGTGTGTGTGTGTGTGTGTGTGTATATGTATGTATATGTATAAAATTTTTCAATGCTTTAGTATTATATAGGCTCTACTTAAGTGGGAACTATATGAGAGAAACCATCAAACATTCCAACATCTGTAACACACCACAGCCTTTTCTTACCTTATAGACTTTGGAGAAGAAGCCGCTCCCAATAAGTTCATGGCTGAAGTTCTCCCAGAACTCGAGTTTCCTCACGGCTGTGCGCAGCTTCTGCCAGCGGTCCACATGGTAATATGCATCTGATGACTCGCTGTACAGCGTTGGACTGCTCGGTTCAGACGACACATCCACTTCACACATCCTGTGGATCTGAGCTACAACACAAATGTTGTAAAGAGGACATTAAACCAAAGACTAGACTAAAAAAAAACCTGTATGCTCTTTTTGACCAAAACTGGATTTTTCAGCCTGTAACAAGAAAACACCAATATATTTCCCACAAAATCATGTATATTGCCTAGGTCTCCTGTAAATCTCACATTACGGTAGATAAGAATTCAGGGAAAACAGCGGTCAGCTATGAATAACACCGGGTATGAAGATAGACAGACTTTTCATGGTCATATTTATTATTTTATGATTTTATTTATTTCATGTAAAAGTAAAAGCAAATTCAGTCAATATATAGTATATATTCTGATTGGTCAGAACGTGTTGAGTAATTGTCTATAACTCCATGCATAAAAATGAGCAGATTTTTAAAAAGAAAGACGTATAAATATGTATGAACATGCTGAATCTTCCTGTTAAGAGCTGTTAATTGAACATTTATGGAAGAAATCTCAGGTGTCAGTGCTTTGTAACATGTCAGTTTTCAGAGTCTTCAGGACTGAGGACATTTCCAGTCATATAATGCAGTTTCCTGTTTCTTTGTAACAAAAAACAAACAAACAAACAAACAAACAAAAACTTTTTTTGTCATTTTAACTTCAAGAGAAAAAAAATGAGAAGCTGGCAAGAGGCTGAGGTTTATTGCTCCTATTAAAAGTGATAACAGGATGTTTCGTGGTTGTTCCAGAACATTAAATATTACTATAAAGAGTTAAGTGTGAATAAATACCAAATTGTAATCAAGGACAAATTACAGTAATGTAAGAGGAATTAAACACTTCAGGACATGCAGCTATTGTAAAATAATCCACTTCAGGGTGTGAACAGTCACTCCGCTTCATCACTCCATCACTGATAAGTCCCCGTTACAGCACTCCCCTTTGTGTACTATGCTTCACTTATAGCGTTTGCTTTTACACAGTTTGTTGGTATCGTTCAGTTAAATTGGAATGAAATAGATTTTTTTTTTATGTTTTAGGAAACCAGACTTTAAAATGCTAGAACTTTACTTCTGTTTACATGAGAAAGAGAAACATATTGCAATTCAACACAGTAGTCTGTAGTATCCATCCATTTTCCATACCGCTTATCCTACACAGGGTCACGGTCGAGCCTGGAACCTATCCCAGGGGTCTTGGGGCACAAGAAGGGTGACACCTTGGACGGGGTGCCAACCCATTGCAGGACACAATTGCACACACACACACACACACTATGGAAAATTTGGCAATGCCAATCAGACTGCAATGCATGTCTTTGGCCTGCAGGAGGAAACCAGAGTACCCGGAGGAATCCCCCAAAGCACAGGGCAGGGCACGCAAACCGCACAAACAGGGCAGCGGCAGGAATCAATCCCCCAACCCCAGAGGTGCTAGGCGAATACGCTAACCACCAAGCCACTGTCAGTTTGTAGTATATATTCAGAGAAAACTCTCAGAATTTCACCATGTGAATTGTTTTCCAAGGCCTCCGCACATCAGGTTTGTGCTGATGTTTGTGATCAAGTTTGTGCTTATGAATGAAGTCACTTTTTGTGGTTATAATAATCGATGATAGCAAAACCTACGTGTCCTTAAGAAAGATTAACAGCTAATATTTGAGCTTTTACATCCCACACTACTCTGTAACGTCTAAACTACTTCACATCAAAAGCACAAGCCTGAATAAGCAACATATTAATAAAGAAAACCTGAAGCTTGGTCTGAACAGTTAATCATAACCGACACACAGACACTTCATTCATGTAGGTGGAAGTGTGGGCTGATGAAAGCAAAAGCCTGATTTTGATGTCAGGAGTGCTCAATTAGCTTTTTTTTTAATATAGATATATATCAGAGCTGTGTGGAACAAAATGTTGGAGGATAATGAAATCTTAAAATGGTGATGAGGAGAGCTCTGAACAGGTTCACATTCAATGGGCTTTCAATCACTACAGTCAAAGGTAGGGGTGGTCAAATTTAGACCTCATTTTTAGCAAGATTGATAAGCAAATTTCTGGCTTAAATGAATGAAAAGAAACAATAAAATGTTAATAGTGAAATATCCACGATGTGACTGCATAGAGTTGCTGGTGCTAATTTGTTAGCTGGTGCAGTATTTCCATGATTTCTGTCAGACGTTAGCCGTTATCTGTTGTGCTGATGTCACAGGAAGACAATGTTACAGTAGTGTTTAACAGAAAAAACAAAATCAACATGATCCAAAAAAAAGGGATAACAGTCAGATTTCGCTGTTAGTTTCTACAAACAAAAGCTTCCGTTTCACTTATCATTTTCGAGCAACGTTCAACATGAAAAATCCAACATAGAAGTAGTGGAGACGTTGGCGCAAACTTTGGACTCCAAGCTGTACAAGTTATACTAGGTCAGTTTTGGAAGCTGATCAGTTTGAGCAGAGGGGATAGACGAGGAAGTGAGAGACCCGGACACACTAAACGGCTAAAGCACTGCTGCACTGCTGTCTTTAGGTAGAGATGAAGCAAGAATAACTATCAGCAGGTAGTCAAATGGCATTGTGGGTCATGTAGAAATGTGTTAAGCAAAGAAAATAAACCAATATGTTGATAAGGGTGTTTAAACTTAAATGGTCGACTCAGGGTTTTTTGGATGCCACTCAAGATCACATGTTGATTATAAAGGTTATTATGCAACACGTTCAGTGTGGCCTTTTCCTTTACAAATCTACAATGATTAACAAGAACTCCAAGAAGTGGCTCCAGGGTTGCCAGGTCTAAAGCGCTCAATGGATAATAAAAGCAAAACTCAAAATGTGTAACTCCCAAAACCATTTTCTTACACAGTTTTAAAATCATTTTCAAATTGAACACAATATTTACAAAGTCAAATAACACCAAGCATTTTTAATGAATCAGTTATTTAAAACACAGTCTGATTCTGATTCTGTCGCTGGCTTGGCTTTGAGAATGACTTCCAGTCGGTTTTGGCTGACAGACTTTATTTATGCTAAGGGAAAAATAGTGTAAAGTAGACTTTTGGTTACAAGCGTTAAATCTACAACTCGCACCAGATGGTCCCGCGGCATGTTTGTTCGAGCATGTGGACAATATTGCTACTATAATCTAGCATGTTCAGTATTACTCACATTGATTGGGAGGAGATAGTGCTGGTTCATGCACATGTTTATCCTGCAGGTGATATGAGTACACGTGGCTGGAGTCATTAGCGTCATGGGGGAAGGCAGTTACAGTGAAGAGCTCACAGCTGGGGAAAACTATGGTCTGACACATTTACACAAGTGGCCTGATTTTTTGGTTGTGGCCAAATGATCTACTGCTGTTTCATCAGGACAGTAGCACATACACATGCATGCACACACACACACACACCTATACAGCCTCAATGTAGAAAACGTTTACAGTGCAGTTGTAGGACTGTCACGGTTTCTCACACGTTCTCTACAACATGATCTCTCTTCTCTCTCTCTCTCTCTCTCTCACTTACTTTATCTATCTGTCTGTCTTTTTCTGATTTCTTTCTACCTGTCTCTCTTTTTTCCCCCCTTTGTCTTTCTGTCTCTCTTGCTCTCTGTATTTCTCTCTCACTTACAATATCTCTCTGTCTGTCTTTTTCTGATTTCTCTCTCTCTCTCTCTCTCCAACCTCCATCCTGTAACTCTAAACTCATCTTCCTTATTGTCTTTTGTTCTCTCTCTCTCTCTCCCCCCCCTCTCTCTCTCTCTCTCTCTCTCTCTCTCTCTCTCTCCCTCCCTCCCTCCCTCCCCTGCTTCTCAGGCACAAACCCACCCACATACAGACATGGCAGAAGTGTTAAAAAACCAAGCACACACAGATAATAATAATAATAAGTTCCTTGTTCCCTCTTGCACAAATGTTTTCTTTGCAGTACATTCTCTATGTACATGCAAGATGATGTCAGAGTTTACTAAAAGTTTTAAACATTTCTGGATCAGATTTTGTATCTGCTCATCCCTGACATGAACCAGCAGGATCCAACCCATGCATCTCTGCCATGTACCGTATGTCATTTAGAAGAGCTAGTCCACCTCGCAGCATGTTTTTTGGATGTGAGAGAGCCTAAGCATTGTTTCTGGGTTCACCATGCAATACCTGACACATTTTTATTTTTTTTTTTTTTTTTTAGAAATGACACAGAAATACAACTTCCTGGAGAAGACGAGTTATTAAATCAGAATGTGTTATCTGTCATCCATCCACAAAGATGTTTTACAGCATTATGTTTTACAAATAGTTTTTATGTTGGTCTTGGCAGGAATTTACCCAGTCACACAAGTGAGCAAATTCCAGCGCAGTGAGTCGCCTGCTTCTGCTCTAAAACCGCAGTTTACTAACTAAATAGTAACTTCTTCACACAGGGTTGATGAGATCTAGTACTACTACTGCTACTTTTAGTCTTATTTTTCTATACCTATTTTATATCTATCTATCTATCTATATACATATATATTTTAGACATTTTTTTTCAATTCTATTCCTATTTAATGTATTCTTTCCTATCTGTTTTTTGTGTAATTGAGCTGTTGTAATGAGGGAATTTCTCCTCGGGATCAATAAAGTTTATCTTATCTAATCTAATCTTATTTTATTTGATCTTATCTGTATATGTGTGATAATAATGAGTCCAATCTTTTGTAAATATAAACATCCCTGAGACATTATGGCATTCTGCTGTTTGGCTCTCCCTATGAACTATTCTCATGATTACCACAGTGTTTTTTTTGTTTGTTTTTTTTTTTTTTTTTTTTTTTTGTAATCTCTGTTTGGTATTCACACATATACAGTATATGTTTATTTTATAACATAGTGCGGTTGAATGCTTGATTCTGATTGGTCAGGAGGTGTTGACATATCAATGGATTAAAATGACATGTTGACACAGTGAAGTTATCTGTAATAAAATTGCTTATTCACTCCTGAATCTCCAGGATCCAGGAGTCTCCAGTGTCAGTACTTAACAGTCAGAGGAAAAGCTGTAACTTTACGTTTTCAGACAAGTGTTCCTGCATATTTTTTTTGTCTTATTAACTTGAGGAGATTAAAAAAAAAAAAAAAAAAAAAAGGATGGAATGACTGTTTATAACAGCTCAAGTGTATGGTGTATTGTTCTTTAATTAGAAAAATGTTAACCATGGACATTAATTCTTGTATAACACTTCAGTACATGGTGTTTGAGAAATATTCATCTTCACAGTAGTAATCATAACTCCGGTTCACGGCGAGCCCCATCACACCGCCTGGTCGTTGATTATTTTCCTATAAGTATTCAATTATTTTCTACACTGAGTGCAAAATAGCATCGTTATTTAGCGACTAAAAAAAAACGAGTGGATGGATGACAGCAGGCATGCATAATGTTTACAAGTCAAGCTTAGGGTCCAGTCATGTAAAAGCATGGCGTCACGAGAAAGATGTGCCGATTTCACAGATACATGAGAGGTAGTAAAGCGTCTGTACACAACTCTGACATTCCAGTAACTCATGCTGAAAGAACACAGAAATGACCGTGTCAGTAATGGCCACGTTGTTTCTCCTCAAGCTCAAGCAACAAATGTTTGTCCAAATATTTGCTTGAAATAATAGCTCGCACATCACATACGCATGAATATCTCACTGAATATCTCTATGAATAACTGTGCAAATGTCTGTTAATTTGTGTATACAAGATTTGCTCTCATGCTGTTTTTGCAGGTGAATTTCCTTTAATGCTGATCTAATGTGTCTGATGGGGAGAACATTAGAGAAACATTTTCTTTGTATTTTCTTTTTTTATATATATATATATATAACAATACTAATAATGTACTGTATATAAACTCAACACTCATTGTGCATACCAGATAACTGTACATAACACTGTGAATTTATTGTGATTATACATACTATTTATTGATAATTTCTTTATTCTTTTAGTCCAAAAGTTCTGTCAGAACTAACACAGGAAAAGTTCCTCATATTCAGACCTGCTTACGTCAATTTTACCTTGTGTCTAGGGATAGAAAATAAGGACCAAAGACAGTTTTTAATTTTCACTTTGCTGGCAAATGTAATATAACACAAGAGATAATTGATTAATTATAAAACAAACATACAATAATATATGAAAGAGACGTTGGCAAGCATCGAAATAAACATCTAATAGGAAATTACTACATCTGCAATATATGAATGATGAATAACCCATGAATAATCCTAGTTGCAATTATCACATTAATCACATTTTTGGCAAATTTGGTTTAATGTAACAATATGGCTCATATAATAGCACTTGATATAAAATAGCACACTTATTATTGTTCTCTTTTGTAAAATATCACATGGAGCTTTTGATTTGTCAAGATTTATTCATCCATTCATGAAGTTTTGATCGCTATTTTGATTTGTCAAATTAGATCAATAAAATATAAATATAAATAAAATATATATTAATGAAATAACTTGACTCTGAATACCCTATTGATGCATATTTGTGTCATTTATACTTTTTTATTGGAATTTGTAATCCTGACAAGGGTAAAGCGGTTACTAAAGACGAATGAATGAATGAATGAATGAATGAATGAATGAATGAACGAATGAATGAATGAATGATAACCTGGGCGTTTACAGAGTTAATGTGGAAATGGAGATCAGATTGTGTGGCATGGTTTAGACCAGACGTATTTGAGAAAGCTTTGGCAAAGGACTCAATGCTCTCCCCCTCACATTCTCTCCCACTTCAGCTCTACAGAATAGGACAAACCAGTGGGCAACATGACATTCCTAACAACTGTGGTAAACTTCTGTCTCTCTGTTTCTGGGTATGTTTACATCAAGCAGATGCTCCAAGACAATGGCTTCATCTGAGAACAATGTGCATTTTCTCATTACATGACATGTAACAATGCTGCCGCTATTATTTTAGATATGAACCAATATTGATGCACAGAGAAGGCAAAGAGGAACAACAGTGAAAAATAATCTTAGAGTGAAATGGCTAAAATATTGTGGACACCTGTCCATCACACCCGTATGTGGTTCTTCCCCAAACTGTTACCACAAGGTTGGAAGCAAACAATTGGATATTATGTCTTTTATGGAACTAAGAGGCCCAAACCTGCTCCAGCATGACAATGCCCCTGTACACAAGTGTACACTGCACAAAGTCCATGTAAGCTGTCTGCGAGAAAATCTGCCAAGGCCTTCTCAGAAGATTGGAGGTTATTATAACGGCAAACAGGGGGACTATCTCTGGAGCGGGAGGTTCAAAAAGCACCTATGGGTGTGATGGTCATTGTAGGATTGAAGTGCAGAGCTAACTTCAGATTAGACATATGATGCGATCGTATTCGTAAAAACCAAGATTATTCGTATTCGTAAAAACTACTGCACTGTAATGTTGGTAACATTATCATATAGCTAACAAGGTATGTAACTGTTCGTATATGAGTTAGCATTCGTCAGACGGTAAACATGAGTGGGATTTCAGTGTCAGAGTCTGGACGTGTCATTAAGAGTAGCCAAAAATGTCAGAAAATAACATAAAAACCAAGATTATTTTGTTTTTTAACACCTATCAAAACACAGTGGTAAGTGGACTTGTCTAAGCTAGGTGTGGATGTGTCTCTTTGGTTCCTTGTGATGGACTGGCATCCCATCCAAAGTGTATTCCTTTCTCACACCAATAAGTCACCAATAAAGAAGACTTTCTTCAGTATTTTTCAGTATATTTGCATGTCATTGAGGCTATATATTACCAGTTTTGCACAGTGGTAATGACCCAAATACCACACTAAATCACATTTAGCCATCATTTCGTGTGGAGATACTTTTAAGCATTTCCGCTCAAATTGATAAACCCCATATCAGATGCTTGTTGCTATCTGTATAGCAAATCCGAATAGCAAAAATTCCTGCAGGTTCCCCCTTCTTCTACTTGACTAACACACTCACACGTCATGCACTTCCTCAATATGCTTTTATCTGTAGAGGCATTTACAGCAGCCAGCTCTTAACTCTCTACTCTTTCCAACACAGAGAAGCATTTCTCTCATTCCCACAAAGGCGCCTTTTAAAGCTGCCTGTCCTGTTAACAACAGCATGAGCAGCCAAACATCCCCATTAGGGATCAATGGTGTGCTAAATGCTTTCTGCTCCTGAGAGTCACGCTGAGTCTGTGGAACTGGAGCGAGGACGAAGGTGGAGAAAGGTCGCACAATGACGTGCGATTACAACATACAGTACCTGAGTAGTATTCCACTTTCACATGCTTACGAATGAGTGGTAGTGAACTAGAAACGCGGACCAAAAAAAGTTGAAGTAGTATCAATGGGAACTGGTGTGTCTTCCTCTTATAGACAGAAAGAGACAGCAAAGTCAAACGTTTCTATAATAACTCCTAATCATTTCTTAACCTCTTTGCACACTTTGTGTTTCAATTATTAATCCTTATGTAATCCTTTAAATAATTCAATTGAATTCAAATTCTAACATGCTGTCTGAGTAGTGGACAGATTTTTGGACTATGTTGTACAATTAATTCAAGAGGTCAAACGCAGCCTTATCACATGTTCTCACTGATAATGTAATGCAATGAAAGGTGTATTTGCTAAACCTTGAAAACGCCAAGGATTCAACCGTGAAAGAATGAACACAGTTTAGAGGTCAGTCCTAATACAGGAATGTGGTAGCGTGTGTGTGTGTGTGTGTGTGTGTGTGTAGTAGGATGAAAGGGGAAGTGAGACAGTGAGTTTTCCTGCCTAATGCTAAAGTACAGGGAAAGGCAGTCCAGGATACAGACAGGGAGGACCTTGCACGCTGACGAGTGAAATACTCCTTACTCCTTACAGGAATTTGCCTTCATTAATTAAGAGCTAGAGCAAACAAATAGCTACCTTTGGAAAAAAAAAAAAAAAACGATGAAAATGATGAACTTAAAAATAAAAAGGAGTTCTCCTCTTGATCGGCTGATTTTGATTATGTATTGCAGGTTGGTGTTGGTGAGTCAAATTTGTCATAACAGACCATAAGTCATATTCTTCCATAGTATTTTCTCTGTACTATTGCGCAACACTGATTCAGGAAAGGTTAAGTATGAGCTCAGGTTGTGATGTCATTAAATTATTGAACAAGTCAGGTTCAAGAATAAAGGATGAACTGGCACCCAATGGACACTTCTAGTGCAAGTATCAGTATGCTACTTAAGATGTCTAGCTAAGTTCTGTTTTTCAGTTGTTATGGTAATAGTTATGTTTACAATCAAGATGGGACCGTATGAGCTAAGCTTAGTAGCACTTTTTTTTTTTAATTAAGTTAAATTAAGTAGCACTTATTGTAGTAACTAGCTGGCTAGCATTTTGGGATAGTAAGAAGACAGTTTTCAAATTACTTCATGGTTACTGATAGCTCATGGGCATTAAATAAAGAATAAAACACATGGTGGAGTGGTATTACAGGAAAATAATCTATGCGAAGAGGTTACAACCCCAAATTTGATTATTTTCAATAACAGTACATCCCAGAGTGTTTTTATCCTCTTAGACTACAACAATGTTGTCGAACGTCCATGAAACAAGTTAGTTCCTGTTATCACTTTTGTTATAGCAGCAATAAAGAGCTCTTCTCTCACTTTCTCTTAAAGTTAATAAGACAGCTTGCTATTAAGAAACCGCAAAATTCACCGTCCTTACACTTTAATATGGCAAAAAAATCTTTACTTCTGTTACAACGGAGACGTCTTCCATAAATATTAACAAACGTCTCCGTAGAAAAAAACCTCACCATATCAACAATTATACATTTGGCTTTGTTACATAACAACACATATTTAATCAGTTTATTATTAGATTTCCAGCATACACGTCCATGTGAGCGAGCTGTTGCTATAGAAAACGTTCTGTATTGAGCGCGCTACAGAAAATGAATCAACACCTGACCAATCAGAATTGAAAATTCAACAGCGCCGTAGCATAAAACATACCACGCAAATCATTACTCTATACAGGTTATTTATTTTTATGCTCTACATTCACACGTTTAGAAATACTTAGAACATGATTTCAATCGATGGCTAGGAATCGCACAAATAATAATTAAGGATTAAACAGAGACTTGTTGTAGTACTTGTAGTACATGGTGTATTCTCCATGCTGCCTCAATTTGACAACACATTTTGACAACACAAGAGCAGACATTGCTGTTTTATATCCTGAGCTACAGTGGCAAACAGCTGGGCCTTTGCTCTTATAACTGTTTGTCAGTAACTAACTGCTATATTTCCATCAACAGCAGCATGACAGCGATTTGCTTCCTGGCCCTTTAAATGTGATGCAGGAGACAAACCACACAGGATAAGATGGCGGAAAACCTACTGACGCAACACTTCTGAGTAACATTAGAAAAGAGCAATGCTGACTGCGCTCTTACTATGCAGAATGACACCTACAGTAGTCTGTCTGTGTGTGCGTGTGTGTGTGTGTGTGTGTGTGTGGGTGTGTTTATTCCAGAAAAGCATATACAAACTAGTATGGAGATTGAAGATATGCAAAGAATACTATATTAAACGATCTTTGTTGAACTGGGGTTTTATAAGAGAAATGAAAAAAATATTACAACTGAAAAATAATCAACCTCTGGGTTTAAAGACCCTCCCCCATCATTAATTATTTTCCTATAACTGTGTGTTATTCTTATTATGCCACAGCAATTTGCCAACTATGATATGTTTTATTTATTAAAGAATGATAAATATGTTTTTATCCATTTATAGTAATATTTAATATTATGAAACATCCACAAGTGAAGTTCAGACAAACAAGACAAAAGTGCATGTTATAATGATGCAGAAACTTCTTCTGAAAACTTTCCTGTGTTTGAAAGCTTGGATTTCTAGCTTTAGGCTTTGACTGTTACAAAGTGCTTGCACTGGCATTGGAGACTCCTTCCCGAAAAATGCGAAATAAATATTTTCTCACAGAAAGCTTACATTCTGTTTATGCAAAGCCGTGGTATGTGTTAACATTACTACAAAAACAATAATGCAGTAGAATGCGCACATTTATATAAACCTTGCTGCTGTCTAGGTCACTGCTATAGAAACTTATCCAACACCTTCTGTCCTATCAGAATTTAATAGTGTTGTGGAATGAGGACAAAATATTATACTTTGATTATACCCATACTGTATATATACCTTGTTATATATTACACAGTGGTCAGGTCTTTAATAATATCTGGTTAAGTATTGATTTAGGATAGCAGTGAATCCTAAATTTGTGTTTATAAAATATTATTATACAGTCTAATGTATTTATAAGAAGCTCCTGTGATATCAAAGTGCAAATTCCAATACTAGTGCATTAACGATTAGCCAATTATATTCAGGAATATAATAATTCAGGAATTTACAAAGATCGGCGTTTCCTTTCATACAAATGAGAGCTGCAATATCCTACAGGGTCTAAATTCAGCAATCAACTTCAATTGTGAACAATTTAAGTATTTATTACTTACTCCATTTGTTTAATAAGCTATTCACATTCATCTTGAGGCTGGGTGTAGAAACAGTCTGTCAGAGCATTACAGTGTAGGACAGCTGATGGAGTCCTAATGAAAGAGCGTAGAGGAAAAGCAGACACAGATGCAGCAATGAACACGTACACACACACACAACCACAATGCACAAGCAAAGCAACTATATGCAACAACTGAACAAAAGAACAAAGAAGTGAACGATGAAGAATCTGACTAAGGATGAAACCGGATTGTAGTGCTGAACATGAAGGTGTGACTAACATGTGAACATGTGATTTTCTGTGGTTGACACATTTGGTGTTAAATCTTAAACCTAATTATGAAAGTATAGACAGATAGATACAAGATGGCCAAATATGCAGTAGTTTAACTCCAGATGATGAATGGCACACCATTACATAATATGGTAAATATGAGCAAAGAAGGCTGTGAATTTTTTTTATTGTTCAACCTTTTGATCTTTTGTTGAAAAAAATCACAAAAATACTCTGCTTCCATGGATATCAAACGATTGCAAACTCAACACAGATTTATTAAAAAATTTTTTGTTAAATATAGGTGTGTGTGTGTGTGTGTGTGAAATAATTATTGACACCAGTATGAATTCATATGAGAAAAATATATTTGAAGTATATAGCTATTGATATTTAAATTTTTTTTAGTACACCTGGGTGACTAGGAACACGAAATTGTTCAACCATGACTTCCTGTTTCACAAGGGTATAAATATGAGGCAACACATAGGCCTAATTCACTTAGTCATTCATAACAATGGATAAGACCAAGGACTATAGCTGTGATGTGCGGCAAAAGGTTATGGAGCTTCACAAAATGAGAAGTGGCTATATGAAAATAGCACAAGCATTGAAAATGCCCATTTCCTCCATCAGGGCAATAATTAAGAAGTTCCAGTCTACTGGAAATGTTATGAATCAACCTGGAATTGGACGCGTGTCTATACTGTCTCAACACACTGTGAAGAGGATGGTTCGAGTGGCCAAAAAATCTCCAAGGATCACAGCGGGAGAATTACAGAAGTTAGTTGCGTCTTGGGGTCAGAAAGTCTCCCAAACTACAATCTGAAGTCACCTACATCACCACAAGTTGTTTGGAAGGGTTTCAAGAAAAAAGCCTTTAATCCCATGCAAAAACAAACTCAAGCATCTTCAGTTTGCCAGACACTACTGGAACTTCAAATGGGATCAGGTTCTATGGTCTTTTTGGTAATAAACACCAGAGGTGGTATTGGCGCACACAGAGAGGTAGCCATATGGAAAAGTACCTCATGCCCATAGTTAAATATGGTGGTGGCTCTTTAATATCTTGGGGTTGTTTTTCTGCCAGAGGACCAGGACATTTTGTTAGGATACATGGCATCATGGACTCAAATATCAACAGATATTAAATGAAAACCTGACTGCCTCTGCCCGAAAACATACAGCAAAATCAACACAAAAATGGTTTACTGTCCACAAGGTCCTGCCCTGGCCATCCCAGTCCCCTGACTTGAAACCCATAGAAAACCTGTTGGGTGAACTGAAGAGGAAAGTCCACCAGCATGGACCTTGAAATTTGAAGGATCTGGAGAGATTCTGTCTGGAGGAACGGTCTCCGATCCCTCGCCATGTATTCTCCAACCTCGTCGGGTATTATAGGAGAAGACTCAGAACAGTTATCTTGGCAAAAGGAGGTAGCACAAAGTATTTACGTACTAAAAGAGTGCCAATAATCCTTGCACACCTATATTTAACAGTGATTTTTTTTTTGATAGACCTGTGTTGTGTTGTGTTTGATATCCATGAGAGCAGAATATTTTTGTGAATTTTTATAATAAAAGATCAAAAAGTTAAACAATCAAGACAATTTATCACAGCCTTATTTGCTCATATTCACCAAGGGTGCCAATATTAGTGAAGGGCACGGTATAGATATGTTTCACGTCGTAGCACATTCATGAAGCTATTTTATTCCTGTTATAACTTATGTTCTGGTTACATTTATTAAACAACGTCACTCCTTTTACCCCTTAATAGTTATGTTTAATGTTGTGGAGTTACCATGAAACAATCACATTGCAGTTATAAATTACGTTTAAACAGCTACAAACAGTCGACTTGTTCTTGATGTTCTGTCTGTCGTACTGTATGGTTTTAACTATTTCTTAATTTTTTTTTGTCTAATTACCCAACCTACTTTTTATGTGGTTTAGCAATTATGGCTGATGTTTTTTTTATTCCTCTTTTACCATATCAACTTGCCAATGCTGACTATATATACATATAAATCAGACAATGATACCTCATACTTTAAAAAAAAATTAAATAATCAATTTATAGTTCTATACAATCTTTTGGAATGACCATGAAACAAGTCAGTTATGTTAGAAATAACATTACAAAGTCATTCCTTGTTTGTATGGCAGATCATGCACTTTTCCCAGGTTTTGTTTTCACAGGAAATAGACATTATCACCCTAGTATGTCCATTTTTAAACAACTTACTATAATTGATCAACTTTTAAGTCTGTTTTCTAACTGTGATCAAGAATAACACCTGGCCTATATTTTCACTACTTAAAAAAAATCATGCATTTTGTTCCATAACTGTGTAAAAGGAAAACATTTGGGATTAAACGGGTTAAAAGAGAGAAATTAAAACAAGTATTCACTTACTGTGAAGTGCAGGTTCAATGTGAAGTGCAGTGTTTAGATGAGAGATAGTGTCGTTAAAGCAGCATCGCTTAAACACGTCCACTCATACACACCGACTCTCTCTGTCTTCCTGTCTCTCTCTCTCTCCCTCAAGCACCACTGCGGGGGCGGGGACAAATATGCTAATGAACATGCGCGTTTGATCGGTTGTCATAGAAACCAGTGGCTGTTAACACCGGGAGAACTCACTCAGTTCAGAGTATTTCTTTCTCAAATGTATTTATTTCAACTACTGTTAAATGTAAATGGGGATGAAACACACACAAACATTCTGAATATGTTTTAAAACAAATAAATACATGAATAAATAAATTGTGCATAAATAGCACATTCTCTTTTGGCTTGTGTTCCCTTGCTGTGATGCATCACAGTGTTCTAGCCACCTGTTCAGATTGACACATACACTGCAGTGCTAATGATTCATCATGCTATTTCTGCCATTTCTAACGTTCACGAAGCGAGAGCATGGATGAGACTCACTTATATCATTACAATCTTGCCTGAGCGTTTCGATCAGAAGTGCAAAGGATGTGTGTATTCATACATTAGACATGAAACATCTCAATCAACCTATATGCATTTATCATGAACAAGACTGAACATGGAACATTGTGTACAGCAGGATTCATAATAATAATAATAATAATAATAGTAGTAGTAGTATAGTCTCTCTTCTTGCTGTGTACATCCGTTAGAGCTGGGTCCAAACCATGGACTTGGGCAATAGAGGGTGGATAATGATGTTCTATTTGATAGACAGCGCTGTACAGAGGATATGAGCTGTCCTGAGGAACATGATCTTCAATAGTACGTGGATGTTGACCTTTCCTGGGATGCAGAGTGTGTATTTTTCCAGTCCTTCCCTCACTATTCCTAGTGCTCCGATGACAACTTGGATCTATCAGCCTTCATACCCCGCATGTAGCTAATCCCTATTTCCTGGTCTTGGAGAGCTTTTCTGTGACTATGCTGATCAGATGGAACTTATTGAAGCATTCATATTACTATTATTATAAATATTATTATTAGTAGTAGTACTAGTCAAATAAATAAAAAAGTGTATATGTATCCTGCAGTAAGACAACAATCCAAAATCAGAAAAATAATTTTACAGAAGAATACATCGACTTTTCTCATGATGTTCTTGGTCTCAGGACCTGATTTGATGAAGGTAGAGTATGACACAATAAAAAAATTACTATTATAATTATAATAATAATAATAATAATAATAATAATTATTATTATTATTATGTAATACCGTGGAGAGATAGGCCTAAGGATCCTTGTGATATCACACAAAAATGATGTGAATGTTTAATTTTATATGCTCTGAAAACTAATTTAACCCCATAAAAATAATTTGTTTGCTTGAAGTAACACTTATACGACTTGGAAATTTGTAGAACTACAAATATATAAACATGGTTACAAGAATAATGACTAAAAACTTAATAATTCAAGTTTGTAGGTTGTTAATTGTATTTATGGTTATTTCTTTAGTACCGCTGTCGAAGTTGTATCAGTTGGATTGGTGGTACAATTTAATAAAAAACATATGGATAACATGTAACTTTTGGAAGTTAAAAAAAAAAGTTTGTTCAGTGAAATACATAGTAATTCTATTTCTGAACTATAGTTCAGGGGTCGGGAACCTATGGCTCGCAAGACATATATGGCTCCTTCATTGATTGCCAATGGCTTGACAGCAGGAAAATCACCTGTTATCACTTGTGTTATAGTAACTTATGCTACAGTTATGAAACTGGACATATTTTAAAATATTACATAATTCATAATCGATGCCCGTTTGTCATGTATACAGCAACCAATCGTGATGTGGCACAACAAGCTCAAATTTTCTTGGTCAATGTGGAACAGAGTGCTAATTTTCCAGTTTAATTCACAAATCGGTTAAAAACTACATAGCCAGTCTGTTTTCAGTTGTTTTTTCCCCCCAAACAAAGGTGAAATGCCTGAAAGAAAAAAAGGACGACAAGTATCGAGTATCCGAACAGACGGATGAATCTGTAGATTTGGAAGACGCGGTAATGGTAGTGTTCAATTTACTCTTACTTACGTATTGCATCTTGTATACCATTTAATAAAACGGTTCATAGGTGTTTAAATGAAGTCCAAGTACCACCCACAGGCTTATTAGGGGAAGTGCAGGTCGTTACTAAAGGTCAAGAACACAAAAAGTGAATGGAATTTAGAACATCACTGCTATTTATAATTATGCAATAATATACAGTGTCTGTTATATATATATATATATATATATATATATATATATGGCTCTGCCAGCTGAAAAGGTATATACTATAGTTCATGCAATAATACACACCACTATGGTATTTGAAAGGAAAAGAGCGCCCTCGTCTGTTGGACGCCTGTAATGCTTTGAATGTTTAATTTTGTTTTTGCAGAACTAATACTAATAGACATAATAATAATAATAATAAATAATAATAATAAAAAAACAAACAAACATAACAGACTTAACAAAAATAGACATAAAAATGAACATAAACACAAAAACAAACAATATTCCATAATATGTGCAAATAGATTTTAGATCCAGTAAGGCACATAAATATTATTTAAGAGCACTGGGCAACATTTCGACAGTGATTAATAATTTATCCTGATATTCTGTTAAGAGCATGGCGGTTCTCCATGACGTTGCAGTGCTGTGGTCAAAAAGTAAACTATAAATCATTCATAAAGGCCACCAAGTGTTTACTAAGTGATCCTGATTGACTTCGTATGACTTTGGTAATAGATTTCAGTGCATCACCGAAGTAATGAACCATCAGCAGGAAAATGCAGCATTCTGGAAATCAGTCCACATGCTCATGAGCTTTGTGGAAGTAAAACCTGTAACTATGATGAGCCTTGAGAAGGTGCATCGGTCATATTCCAAAGAACGGAGCTCGAACAGCTTCCTGTAAGGCAAAAGCTTCCACGCAAACTCAGGCTGAACGCTTAAGAAATGCAGGCACAAGCCGACATAAACATCTTCGATTGGGATTGGAGGTACAAACTTGGAGGCCAACAATATCTTCATGGACAGGTCAACTGAAAAGACATATGCAGCTCCAGCCAAGTAGGGTGGAAATATGTTCTCCGGGTACAGTTCCTCTGAAAGGTACCACTTGCTGTCTTGGTTCCTGCGAGGCTGGCCATCGTTGATGACGGACCCTGTGATGTAGTTGTGCTTAGCCTTGTTTTGGAGGTAATGTACAAGATAAGGCACGTTGAGAAAGATGTCTGCATCGATCTTCATGGCATACTTGGCAGAAGTGCAGTAGCTGGCCACCCAGTTCATAATCATCATGGTTTTGATAGTGAGATTGTTATAAGAATCCAGGAAGTTCATTTGTACGATGTCCCTGTAAGCCATGCTCTCTTTCTGAAGGTCCTCCTCAAGCTTCGCATCATGTTCTCTCGGTTCCCCGAGAACGAACACCCTGGCAATGTCCACATTTGGGACCAGGTTCTCTTGACCCCATGTTTTTCTGATAGTTGTCCTGGCTTCAGAGTTCTGAGGTGTCACAGGGATCAGGAGAACCAGAAAAGGCTTCCTGTTTTGGCACAAGCCCGGCTGGTTGAGGAGATATTTGTAACTTAATGGAGAGACGATCTTGTATAACTCCATTGGTAGAAGGCGATGCGGTTTAGGTGGTAAAGAACTTCTCCGTTTCTCAAATGCATACCATGTAAGAGCAATGAGAGCAGCCAGGACGAGGAATCTCGGAATACGGGACTTCAGAGACGCCGTCATTTTTGTCAAAAGACGCGGCTGCTACAAAAACAAAGCCGCGCGAGGATCAAACAAACAAACAAACAAAAACAAAACTCAAGACTTTCTTCCCACGAGGGCGATTAACCAAAACCTCATATTAGATCACTTTTCGTTAGTATTTCCCACACTTAACAGTTAACAGTGCGTCCAGTGTGTGACTGTAAACAGCCCCCCCCTTATAGTAACCACTGCACGCGCATATCTATTATACACCGTAGGTAACATCCGCGTTCAAACATGAAAAGCCTTTTCCAGTACAAAGGCTGTTTAATGACACAACCTAGGCGGGAACTAAAAGAAGACGACCTGCAAAAGAAAACGTCGATTGGTCAGTGTCACGAGAAGTGACACGCCCTCTGACCCTCTTAGCCACGCCCAATCAGTTGCCCCAAGCAACATGGCAGCCTGCTCAGAATATCCCAGGTGGGAATATCCCAGCTGAGTTTAAAGTGGCCCGGAAATTAAAATTAGTGTTATGAAAACTGATATGATGATATATCTAGTGGGGGGAGAGAAGTACAAAAATAATTTTGGAGATATTAAAAAAAAAAAATGTTAGAATTCATCACTTAGGAAAATTATTTTTTTTTTAATGTTTTTTTGATGAGTCATCCTGTATTAGTCTTGGTCGTTCATATAAATAAATGCTCTCTGTAATATATATATATATATATATATATATATATATATATATATATATATATATATATATATATATATATATATATATATGGGGTGGCTGTGGATCAGGTGGTTGAGCGGTTTGTCCGCTAATCATAGGGTTGGCAGCTCAATTCCCGGCTCCACATACCGAAGTGACTCCACATACCGAAGTGTCCTTGGGCAAGACACTGACCCCCAAGTTGCTCCCTGGAGGGCATTGTGGTGTTGTACTTAATAAAAAGCCTCTTAACTATGGGAAATGCTTTAAGAGATGCCAGGTTGTTATCTGAGTACTTTCAGACTTCATCATGAGTTGTGCTGTCAGATGATGATTTGGGATTATTAAAGACAAATAATTTTCCTCTGAATCGTCAGATTTAACAGAGTTGTTGCAGCTGGACTCTGCTGTTATTTCAGAGCAATAGCTTCCTGCAGTAGGGTTCCCCTCATGTCATCTTGCTTCTTGGTGCTAAGCCAGCATAAGCGGAACTTTGGCAGGGTTTTCAACATCTTTGCTTCCTGGCTGGCTAACACAAAGTGCTCTTCTTTGGCCCGACTGATAATGGTGACAATGTGTGGATTATAAAACAACTAAAGCATATTTTCAGACAGCATTTTCTTGAGGCTATGCAAAGTAGGGATTAGAAATCCTAGGTAACATTTGCTTTCACATTTGAGAATGTCAATGGCAACAGCTAGAGGCTTTAGACCCTCAGTGTACTCAAGGGGTGCCCAATACGTCGATCGCGATCGACTGGTCGTTCGTAAAGGAAGTGCGGGTAGATCCCCATTCAAAAAAATAAAAAATAAATAGATGTTAGCGTTGATGTACAGGACAGCCAGTCTGAGATCTTGTCTTTTTCTCTCTCCACGCGTGTGCGATCAAACACACCAGCGCTAAAGGCTAGCGAGCGAAATCATTGAGTTAACTTCCCAGTTTATTCCTACTGAAGAAAGGGGACAAAATGAGTGAGGTCGCGGGATCAAGCAAGAAACCGAAGACTTATCTCTTCCATGTGGAATGGGAGGATGATTTTTTTTTTCACTATGTCATATTCAAAGTGCATTTGTCTGATGTGCCAAGCTGCCATTGCTAATCCGAATAAGGGAAATGTGGACCGGCACTTTAGGACTGTTCATAAACACTAATACACTGACTTCCCACCGAAAAGCAAGCTTTGAACATATATATTGTATGTATATATACTTAAAGTATACTCAGTGTGTGTGTGCGCGTGTATATATATATATATATATATATATATATATATATATATATATATATATATATATATATATATATATATATATATATATATATATATATATATATATATATATATATATATATATCGCATCTTTAATGTAGGTAGATCTCCTTGACTGGTCATGTTAAAAGATGCAACATATTGTAGCGGGATCAGCCCAGGGGAGCGGCTAGCACAAACACACGGGAGGCAGGTTGTAGTGCGAAGTGAGGAAAACCCAGGATTTATTTGTCCTTAGATCCGTAGTGGTGAGTGTGTGTGTGTGTGTTTGGGTGCGGTGCGCGTGTGGGGTGGAATGAGGGAAACCCCGCGGGGGCGGGGCTGGCGTTGGCGTCCTCCGGGCGCGTCGCGAATTCCCGGAAGAGCTGGGAAGGAGCGGTTTCCCTGTGCCCGGTTTCCGCCTCACCACTGTCCTCGTCTGTCCTCGCCCGTCCTCCGTCCGGGGCGGGAGCCCTCTGTGAGCGGAGAGAGGGAGAGGAGAGCGAGAGAGAGAGGGAGAGAGCGCGAACGGTTGGTAGTAGCCCGTGTTTGCGCGCGGGTTCAGTGGCAATTACCTCGGACATTAGCTGCCTACATAGCCGAGTTGATCCTCTTCCTTCGTGGGCGGAAGGGTGTCCTTTTATCCTCCTTCTTCTGGAGCTGGATTGGTGAACCTCCTGCTCCCGTTTCGCCAATCACCCCGGCGTGGCGGGGGTTGGCTCCACCCTGCAGTGACGGCCCTTCCGGTTGGCGTTGGGACCCGGGCGCGGCTGCCCGCCTGCGTGCCGGGCGGCAGTCGGGGAAAAGGAGCGAACCTCCTAGTTCTTGCGGCGGGTGTTGGTCGCGCGACGTACAGTACCCTCAGCTCCGAGCCTACTGCCGCTGGGAGGTGGGCCCAGAGCGTGGCCGTCGTGAGCGCCCATCTGCATTCCCATGCAGGGCCCGCCCGGTGCTGGACCTGGAAGGAGAAATCCTGCAGGGCGGAAACCACCGCGTGACCCGGGCGTTCCGTGTCCTTGGCCTTGGCCATCCACTGCAGGGGCGCGTGGTCTGTGACCAGGACAAAGTGTCGGCCTGCCAGGTAATACCTCAACTCTTCAATGGCCCACTTGATCGCCAAGGCTTCCCGCTCTACCGCTGCGTACCTCTTTTCCCGGGGCCAGTTTCCGGCTGATGTAGAGGACCGGGTGCTCTTCTCCGTCGAAGGTTTGGGAGAGGACCGCGCCCAACCCTGTTTCAGATGCGTCGGTGTATACCGTGAAGGGGAGCGAAAAATCCGGGTTCAAACGCAACACGGGGCACTGGTGGGGGCCCGTTTCAGGGCCTGGAAGGCCCTCTCCGCCTCGGTTGACCACTTCACCCGGTCCGGCTGGCCCTTTTGGTGAGATCTGAAAGAGGGCAGCTATCGCCGAAGTTAGCGCGAATCTCCGATAGTACCCCGCCAACCCCAAGAAGGCACGTACCTGTTTCTTCGATGAGGGCGAGGGTAGTCCCTTGCGGCCGATCTTCCTCGTCTGCGGCTTCAGCAACCCCCGCCCAATGCGGTACCCCAGGTACTGTGCCTCGGTTAATCCCAGGTGGCATTTCTTGGGGTTGGCTGTCAGTCCGGCTTTCCGAGCCCCTCAGGACCTCCCCAGATGGAACAGGTGGTCCGACCAGGTGGAGGTGGGCGACGACGCATCGTCCAAGTAGGCGGCGGCGAAGCTGCGGTGTGGTCGTAGGACGATGTCCATCAGCCGCGTTGAAGGTGGCTGGTGCCCGTGTAGGGAAGGGAGGACCCGTACTGCCAGTGGCCGGTGGAGGTACTAAAGGCCGTCTTGGGCCTAGCGTGGGCGCTAGGGCAACTTGCCAATACCCCTTGGTGAGGTCCAGGGTGGATATAAGCGGGCCCTCCCAGTCGCTCCACCAGGTCGTCCACTCGGGGAGGGGGTAGCTATCGAAGTCCGATACCTGGTTCAGTCTCCGGAAGTCGTTACACAGGCGCATGCTTCCGTCGGGTTTCGGTACGCAACGATGGGACTGGACCAGGGGCTGGATGATCCTCGACGATCCCATCCCTTAGCATTCGCTCCACCTCCTCCTCGATGGCCTTCCGCCGGGCCTCGGGGACCCGGTAGGGTCTCTGTCTAACTACCACGCCGGGGGTGTCTTGATCGTGTGGTGAACCACCTGGGTCATCCCGGGGAGGAGGAGAACACGTCTGTGAATTGGTCCACCAACTCGTTGAGTTCCTGTCTCTGCGCGGGGGAGAGGTCTTCCCCAAAGTCGACCAAGCGCACGTTTGTCGGATCTGTGTCCGGCCCGCGTGCGCCGAAACCCTCGGGACTGGTTCCACCCATCTCTTCAGCAGGTTGATGTGGTATAACTTCCCGTCCGTACGCTTACCGGGTTGTTGCAGGCGGTAGTTGACGGCTCCCCGTCGCTCAAGGACCGTATACGGGCCCTGCCACCGGGCCAGGAACTTGCAGGCGCTGCTAGGCACTAGAAGCAGGACCTGATCGCCTGGATGGAACTCTCGGGGCTGTGCCGGGCGGTTATACACCCGCTGCTGTTCTTCCTGCGCGGCGCGCATATGTTCCTGCACTATTGGTGCCACGCGGTCAATTCTATCTTGCATCTCCTGCACGTACTCAATGATCGAGCGGTACGGGGACGGCTGTTCCTCCCAGGCTTCGCGCGCGACGTCCAGCAGTCCTCTTGGCCGCCGCCCAAACAGGAGCTCAAACGGGGTGAAGCCTGTGGACGCCTGGGGGCACTCCCGGACGGCGAAGAGTACATAGGGGAGGAGGAGGTCCCAGTTCCTCCCTCGTCCTTACCCACCGTAGCATCCGTTTGAGCGTCTGATTGAAGCCGCTCCACGAGTCCGTCGGTCTCGCGGGTGGTAGACAGACGTCTTCAGATGTTTCACCTGCAACAACCGCACAGATCCCGTCATTAATTTTGACACGAAGGGCGTACCTTGGTCGGTCAGGATGTCCTTGGGAATGCCCACCCGGCTGAAAAGGAGCATTAGCTCCCTGGCGATGTTGGGGAAAGTGGCCTTGCGTAGCGGCACCGCCTCCGGTACCGGGTGGCATAGTCCACAACAACGAGGATGTGTACTCGTGGCCGGCCCGCTCGCTTGGGAAGGGGGCCTACCAGGTCCATACCAATCCGCTCCGAATGGGACGCCTATGATGGGTAGCGGAATGAGGGGTGCTGGCGGGGCTTCCTGGGCGCGGTGCGCTGGCACTGAGGGCATTGCTGGCAGAACCCCCGGACCTCGGCATCCATCCCGGGCCGCCAGAACCGGTCTCTCAGTTTCTCCAGCGTGTTGCGTGCCCCTAGGTGACCGCCGAGGGGTGGGCATGGGCCAGATGCATTACCAGGTTAGTCCTCGTCCCGTGGTACCACCAGGAGGTCCGTCGGTTCCTCTCTGCGACAGACTCGTTGGTAGAAGGCCCCCTTTCACGAGGAAGTACAGGTGGGGAGCCTCAGGTCGGGGTTCTGGGTGACCCCCTCTATCACGCCGCGCTTGTGCCCAACAGTGTTTCAGGCGGTCGTCCTCCTTCTGCTCCCGGCCGAACTTCCCTTCCCGGTTCACCTGTTGGAACACAGAGGACAGTGGATTAGTCAATCGGGAGGACTCACCTTCGGTTTCGGCGTCTCCGCGTGCGTGGCGAGGCAGACTGCCCGGCGTTGGGTCCTCTGGGTCCGTGCGACGGCGTCTTCGCCTCGGCCGCCCGGGCCCGTTGGGAAGCCCGGCCAGTCTCTCCCCAGGAGCAGTGGCACCGGAAGAGTGGGGATCACGCCCACATGGAGGGGCCAGGTCCCGGCTTACTCCGGATCCGCACCTCGGCTGCCGGGATCTCTCCGGGTCTCCCCATGGATGCAGGTAACGGCGAGGACTCCCTCCGGTTGTAGTGCCTTGGGGAGGACTGTCGGTCGGGCGGCGTCACTGTGCTCCCGGTGTCCAGTAGGGGCGGTGACGGGTCTTCCTTCTACCCACACCCTCTGGGTGGGGCCCTCGGAGGCTGTTGGAGGTGGAAGCGCGCACCCAGCTAGCCATGGTTTCTGGATCGGCCGACGGGGCTCTATCTCCGGTTCCGTGGGCATGGGCTCGTCAGCCGGGGTCATCCGGCTTGGTGACCTCCGGCGGGTCCTCCATGGTCCAGGGGCCCGTTGACGGTCAGGCCGGGGCCCCTGAGGTCCCCAGGGGTTGGGCAGAGGGCTGATGGTCCCCCTGGCTAAACCCGGCGTGGTCATAGTACGCTCCAGTGCCGACATGAGCGCCTGGGGTGATTCTGGCGCCTGTGCCCCTATGGCCTGTCGTTCTGGGCGGGGTAGCGCCCTCAGGAACGGTCCATCGCCACCTTCTCTACCACCTCCGTGGCTGTATACTGGTCCGGTCGGAGCCACCGCTTAGTGAGTCGGATCAGAGCGTTAGTTGCCCACGGGGCGGCCCGGCTGGTAGACCCAGTTGTGGAACTCTACTGCCGCCTGGCCGCGGGTGCGGCCACACCACGCCAGGACCCCCTCTTTCATCGTTGGGTAATCGGGGGCGTCTTCTGGTTCGAGGCTGTAATAGCCGGTGCGTGCCTCCCCGTGAGTAACCCGCCAATGGCCCTGGGCCAGTCATTCCCGATCCAACCCACCCTCTCGGCGGACGGGCAATATTCGAAGGTTTCGAAAAGCTACGAGGTCCTCGTCGGGGAGAGGGGTGGTAATAGGTGGCGGGCTCGCATCTGGGGTCCGGGAGGGGTGTGGCAGCGGGGGTCAGGGTCTTAAGGTCCACCAGCGTTTGGGTGGCCACCTGGAGGCTTTCGGCGAGTTGCTGCGTAGCGGTCTGTTGCTGGATGCTGGCCTCCAGCAGGTGTTTTAACGTTTGCTCCATGAGTTGTGTGTGGGGGTTTCTCTCTCTTTTTTTTTTTTTTTTTTTTTTTTTTTTTTTTTTTTTTTAGGGGTGGGCCTGTGCTACTGCCGCATCCTCCACCAGTGTAGCGGGATCAGCCCAGGGGGCGGAGGCGGTGCGTACAAACACACGGGAGGCAGGTTGTAGTGCGGCAGTGAGGAAAACCCAGGATTTATTTGTCCTTAGATCCGTAGTGGTGGTGTGTGTGTGTGTGTTTGGGTGCGTGTGCGCGTGTGGGGTGGAATGAGGGAAACCCGGCGGGGCGGGGCTGGCGTAGCGGCGTCCTCCGGGCGTGTCGGAATTCCCGGAAGAGCTGGGAAGGGCGGTTTCCCTGTGCCGGTTTTCGGCCTCACCACTGTCCTCGTCTGTCGTCGCCGTCCTCGTCCGGGCGGAGCCCTGTGTGGCGGAGAGAGGGAAGAGAGCGAGAGAGAGGGAAAAGCGCGCAGTTAGGTAAGCCCGTGTTTGCGCGGATTCAGTGGCAATTACCTCGGACATTAGCTGCCTACATAGCCGGAGTTGATCCTCTTCCTGCTTCGGAAGGGTGTCCTTTTATCCCCTCCTTCTGGAGCTGGATTGGTGAACCTCCTGCTCCCGGTTCGCCAATCCGCCGCGGCGTGGCGGGGTTGGCTCCACCCTGCAGTGACGCCCTTCCGGTTGGCGTTGGGACCGGCGCGAGGCTGCCCGCCTCGTGCCGGGGCGGTCGGGGAAGGAGCGAACCTCCTAGGTTTGGCGGCGGGTGTTGGTCCGCCGCGACAATATGCAATATCACACCCAGCCTATCCAACATCTTACTCTGCATGACTTCTAAGTAAAACCACAAGAAGCAGCACCTCAAGACAGAAAAGGAAGGAGAGAGAACATCTGCACAAAACAGTGGGGAAAGCAGGGATGCAGGAAGCACAGAAGACAATGTGAAGTAGGACAAGACAAGAGAAGAATCCACAATCGTGAAGAGATCTTTGGACTTCACCTGCACAGCATTCAAATGTGGATTTTGAAAAGAGACCAACTTCTGGAAGAATTGGACTGGATTACAGATCAGATTAGGAAAGAATAGTCTGAGGTTCAAATATTATTGGGATCAAATTCATTGTGTAATACTACTGAAGAAAGAACATTTTTATTTATTGAAGAGCATAATCGAGAAAGAAGGCTTAGAGACAACAGGTTAAAAATTATGGTTATATTGACAGATGGTATTTATAGCATAAACAGGATATGAGAAACCTCAACGAGGTTTCAGAAGCATCACAGCGATGAGCTTTGAAAATTAACTGAAACATGAAAATTCACAACGGTCAAAATCGATATGATCAGATTATGCTTTTGCAAATACAATCACATTTCAACCAGAAAAATCCCCTTGTGCTTCAAACAGCCCAACAGGGTGTGTGAAAGGGTGTGTGAATTAACTTAGTGCCTTGTATTAGCACTAAAAACAATGCTTTTGCTTAGGATGTAATAGCCATAGCCAAGCTTTGCCGAACCTCGGGTGAAGATCATTCACTGAGGAGACAGACAGGCTTGGTACTAATTATGTACAAGCTTTAAGTAGATCTAGTTATTGTTAAACAGAGAATTAATCTCTGTTTAATTTGGAATATTTTCTTTTACTGTATCAACTTTTATTCTTTAATAAATCGAATCCTTGAGAGAGGAGATTCGAGAAAAGACAAATTGTTGTTTACAGAATGGTTTAATGGAATTAGAAAGATAGACAAGGTTTATTATTTTTTTCTTCGAGGAAACCAACTAGACAGACTACAAGAGCTCTCTGTTCCTCTTTTCGAGACCCCAGAGCTCCAGTAGTGAGGATTCTCTACCCTAGAATAAGGTAAGAATCTATTCTATACAATACCTTATTTTATCTTGGCATCTAATCCGTTTGAGTTAGAAATACAATAAAACATCTTGCCCAATGCCCAATTGTAGGTAGTTTAAAATAAATAAAAATTCAAATGTTTGTCCATCTGAGCACAAAATAGACAAAATACCTATATTAATGTATTCCCCTGCCCCTTCTGTCACATGAGCTGAGATGAAGGAAAAGGATAGTGAGAATCATGTTTCTACGCTTGCCAGGAACAGAGAGGACCTATAGAAACAACCACACCAGGGATTCAGGAGTATCATTCCCAGGAATACTTTAAATAACTAGATCAAAACTATCACGCATAATTGTATGAAAAATACAAAAATAATTCTGGGTGAGTCAGAGGAAGGATCTAAGGTGGTGGAAAAATGCTGTGTAAAATGGACACAATTGAGGGAGGAAGATCAGGCTCATGTGACAGAAGGGGCAGGGGAATTCATTAATATAGGTAAAAAATAATCTATATTCTCAGAATACCCGATGGTGTCACATGGCCACGGGCTCTCCTGACCTCCGTATTCCACGAAAGACATATAGTACATATCCAATTAGATGGTGCAACATTCCAAACACCAGAAAGCAGGCCAGAACTGCCAGGGTGTGCAAAGTTAAAAATTTTCAAGCCAGGTGGAGCCGCCCTTAAAGTGAAGGGACTCCCATTCAAAAATCCAAAGAAATTGGAGGATGACGGACAGCAATCCGTCTATAACCTAAATTCAGAGAATGGGGCCCTCATTTGCTAGAATATATTGCTCAAGAAAATCGAAAAGTATAACTAAAGAAGGAGAGAGTTTAGCAAAGTTCATAGAAGCAACTCAGGGAATCCAACTGCTGAATGGCATTAAATTGGACAAAGGTAAACCAGTGGAAGAACAAGCCATACACCTAGTCAGCACAACTAGGGACATTAGAGTTAGAGACTCATTAATAGAATAACACCTCCAAAGAACCCATGGAAAAAATATGAACATTTCCAATGTGGAAAAATTTGTGGCTTTAAGGCCTCCAAACAAAAAGAGAGGAAAAATACACAAAATTGAAACAATCAAAACCCTCAGAATGTTAGTAGCAGCCCAAGAACTAATTTTCAAAAAGTTATTTGAATATGCCAAAGAGATGATTATGGAATTGGCAGAAGAATGCGTAGTCCCAGGAATGAGAGAATTCAGGCTGATCGGAGCAGAAACAACTACCAAAGAGTTTAATCAGCTCTGTGTTAAATGTGACAGGATCACTTACTTAGTAGATAGATAGATAGATAGATAGATAGATAGATAGATAGATAGATAGATAGATAGATAGATAGATAGATAGATAGATAGATAGATAGATAGATAGATAGATAGATAGATAGATAGATAGATAGATAGATAGATAGATAGATAGATAGATAGATAGATAGATAGATAGATAGATAGATAGATAGATAGATAGATAGATACTTTATTGATCCCCAAGGACATTCGAGAAGCGTACAAAGTAAAGAAAAAAGGAAACATAAACACAAAATCAAAAACGGAGCTACATGGATTGCTGTCACTCTCGGGGGCACATGCGCAAACTCAACGCATACGCAAAAAAGGAAGGGGAGAGAGAAAATAACATGAAACCTATACGAAGAAAAGCTGAGAGAATGAAGCACTCTGAGTCACCCTCCTAACCAGAAGACAGGAAAACTTTCTCTCCTTGCATAAACCTTCCTACAAGAGCAGAGCAAAAAACTTACCATAAGGTTATAATATCAGAGAGAGATTTAAGAACTCCATATACAACTAGAAAGGGATAGAAAACAAAACACCTTTTTTTATGAGATGTCCTCCTTAAAGCATGCAATAGCCTCAGAAAAGGTAGATTTAAAAAATGGAAAACTAGTTGTTAACCATAAAGGGATAGAATATACTATTGGGGCAGAAATTTTGACGGCCAGGGAGGCTGAAAATACTGATGTTGGCAGGATTAACGTATAAGATTACCAATCAAAAGTATATAAAAAAAATCCTATACAAGAAGTATGGCCTTAGAGTAATTGAAGGAAATCAGTATTTAATGTGGCCAGAAGACCTCCAAAAGTTAGTAGCCTGGATTAAACCAGTTAATCAAAACAAATAAATGAAAAGAATCCTGGAAGAAACTGTTGTCCAAGACAAAAAAGAATTGGAAGGAATTCTTAAAAAATACTCACATTCACTTATGAAGAAAATCAATAGTGCTACAATGTATCACCACAAGGTTATCTAAACGCTCCAAATCTGTTCCAAGGAATAATGATAGACATCCGAAAAGGGTTTAATTTTTAATCATAAAATATTAAAGAGGTGAAGAGCATTTAAAATACTTGATGAGGTCCTTAACAAGATACCCCTTTCAGGCTTGAAGCCATCATTAAAAAAGATGGAAGTGGCAAAAGACAAAGTAGATTTCCTAGGATTTGAAATTATATTATATAAAAATAGCTCAAACAATCTATGAAACTTTATAAGGAAAATAATTTCGGTGGGCAGGAAAGGCAGAGATGTGTAAACAACACTTACTTGAGAAAACGTGTTTCAGCAGATCTCTGGTCAGAAGCAAACAGGAAACCATCCTGTGGTTGAGCCATACACTGATGCAGAGAGCTCTTCTCTTATTCTCAGAAACCACGATGATAAAGCACCCATCTGTTTTTACACAGACCCGACAAAGGCAAAGGGAAAGACACTAGCTGTAGTATCAGAAGGAGAGTTTCTAGTTGCTTTGGCTATAACAAGCTACTTGTAAATGAAGTTGTCTGAGAGTTCATCCACCATTTATATTTAGAGCTGAGAGACTTCAGAAAACATGATATCATTTCCAGTAAGGGAACATAGTAAGTATCGTTGCTGTGTGTTCTAGTGCGCTGGAAGGAATTCGCGATTGACCACTGCCCTGACTACTGAACTAGGGAACTGTTTGAGATGCATCTGTGATTTTCGCTATACACTTTGGCTAGTTTTCTAAGCTATTCCCAAGTTAGTTTAGTTCCCTCGAACGTTATTGGGTTTTGAAGGGTTTTGAAGTCAAGCATTTCAAAACCCTTCACTCTGACTTCCTGTTTCAAAAATGTGGTTTGATTACATAACCACAATCAACAGACATATGAATAGAACCCTGTGTTTTGTTTAGCTACTGCCTTGTTTATATGAATACATCATCGGCTATACACGTAGCAGGATGTACACCTTTAACCGAGCCTTAAACTTTGTATGCACGTACACTCTGATACAAAAAACAAGTAAAGAAAGTCAAATAATTACTACAGCATAGTACTTTTTTTTTTTTAAAAACAAAATCCATTTTATTGTAATATGGGTTACAGAGAAACACCTGTTGTTCACCCAATTAAAAAAAAAAACCCAAACGAACAAACGAACAAACAAATCATATTCAAATACCAAACAAGAAACTTTAATTTACACAGGTATTTTATAGGGTCAGTGGTTTAGTCTATAAGCAGGAAAGGTGTCAGGGTAAGGAAGGGGGTATGGTGGGGGGGCACGAGGACTCACTCTGTATATTAATTCATTTTGTGTACAATACCTTTTATATAAATGTACAATGTTGATTACAAAATGAAAGTGGCCTTTCTTAAGTATTTATCTGCTGCACAACCTTAACCTTATGGCTCCCGTTTATTTATCATACTCATAATCTGCCTGGGTGAACTTGCTTACATCAGTGACATACTGATATAGGTCCTGCCTTTTTACTTCTGAGCAGACACAGTTGCTAAAAATCAAATGAAACACTAGTTGTGTGTCAAAATGGCAGTACACTGCAAAATAACCAGTGTGAAATGAACTTCAGCTCGTCACGTGAAAAGATTCAGCACCAGTCATTTAAATGTAGCATGCACGAGGTGTTTAAAAAAAAAAAAAACAGTCTCTCCAGGATTTTGCAATCACATAAATGAATGCAAGCAAACTCCGCAATATTCAGAGGGGCTTGCGATTTTTCAAAATTACCACAAATTTCCACAGATTCGGGCCAAGACACGTCATGTGATGCCATCACAATGCACAATCCGTCAAGGCCCGCTTAGAGTCACATGTGTCAAACATGAGTACAGCTAAAATGTTGCATTTACCAACAAACATCACTGCAGAAGACATATTTCGTGCAATTGCGATTTCGTCAATTCAAGTAGTTTTCCGCAAAAAAAGCGCAAAAACTCTGCAAGTTGCATCGCAATCACAAAAAAATTCATTAAAAAAACTCAGCAAAATCCTGTACGGACTGAAAACACACCACTGTGCATGAATGATGACGGAGCAGTGTCTGTAGGTCTGAAAACTGAGATTTGTGTATGGTCTGGTGAAACATGCTACATGACAACATTCTTCCTGTCTGGTCAGCTGGAATGATGGTGGAAGGACAGGGATAACATTAATTTTAATAATTTTCACAAAATAGGTTTCAACTTCTCCACTGGATGGATGACAATTGAACGTGAGGCGCTTAAAACAGTGAAGAGGCACAAACACTAAAAAAGAACACACACACACACACACACACACACTCACACACACACACACACACACACACACATTCTACCCTTGGAACGCAAACCATATTGAATTACCATGGCCAGATGGGGTACAGAAACAGATATTTTAATCTTGTAAATTGAAACACTTTTCAGAGCCACCCCTCCCACAAGTATGCTTTGGTGTGTTTGTGTGTGTGAGAGAGAAAGAGATTGAAACTTTTCATGTATAGACTGTGAAGGAAGTGGTCTGACAACTAAGCTGGCACTGCACGCAATCAATGGCAAGCTCTAACCATGCGAAGCCTGGACTCATAGATGTCAATTATAACTGTTTTCTGAAATGAGGAAGAGAAAGAGAGATGGAGAGAGAGAGATCGGAGATTCGGCTAAGTTTCTGCTTTGGTAGCTGAAAAAGTTGGACTGATGCATTAAGGGTAGAATGACAGAAAGGATGGCGTTTTTTTTTATTGAAAAAAAAATTATTCTTTTACGATCGCTTTCTTCTTCCCTCAAAATTTCTGAAGTTGGACGGTCTGATCTTCATCTCGGCAAACTCAATGGAATGCTCATGACCCTTCCAGTGGAACCAGTTCACACCCTGGAAACAAAAAATAATTATAAGTATTAACTTCACACCAAAACTAATAAAAGAACTAACAAATATATATATATTTTTTAATGAATTTTTATGTAGGTTTATATCATTTATGTCATGAAGGTCTCATAAACGTAGGTGCCATATAGCTTTAGGAGAACTTTAATGTCTTTAATGTCAAATTTTCTGCAACAACTAAAAATGCATGTTCAAAAATGTATTGATCACTGTGCTAGGTGTATTACTTGCTAGGTGTCACAGAAATATCTTTCTGTGACACCCATATTCATAAATAATTATAACTTTTCTTATAAGTATAATAAATATTACGGTTGCTTTATTATTGAATACATGTCATTATTAGATTTAAAGGTTGTTCAGTACAACATGCGATTATTACTAATAATGGCACTTCTATGTTATCAAGAAATTTTACTATATATAGCACATCGTAAGTCTTATGAGGCATGATTAGAGACCAACTTAAAAAAATTATAAGCACTAGTATAATGATTTATGAATATGGGCTTCAAAAAAGACGTTACAATTTACTTTTTTATGATTGGTTATGTCATAGCTTATGTCATTTGCCACATATAGCTCATGTAGGTGTCATATAGCTTTATGAACACAGTCTTTTAAATGTTAGGTGTATTGTACAGCGTAGCATAGCTATAAAGCCAACACTCCTGAATCATTATAACTGTGCTGGTTTTTTTTAAATATTTTTTTATTATTATTATTTTTAATAATTAGTAGTTTATAATGCAGTGTTTATGATGTTTTAAAATTGTTAATGAATATTACAATTGATTTATCATTGTTAACAGGTTATTAGTTTGTTATTAGTTCATAAATTTGTAACCTCCAAAACACATGGAATTATAATGAATAGAGACACTTTCATAAGCGAAGCATTATTAGAGTTTATAAAAATGCTTACTAAGAATCATTACCAACGTTATAAGCACAGTTATATTATGTATGAATATGGGCTTAAAAGTGGTACCATATGTTTTACATATACGCTTATATAGGCTTATGTCCGTGGTTTTGTAGGTGTCATTGCTTTATATCCAATTGTAAGCTAAACTTAGGTCTAAAATGGATACATTTATCATTGTGCTATGTGTATTGTTTTGAACAAACATCCTTAGATAGGTGTCATACTTTGCTGTGACTGTTGTCCCCATATCGTCCCATGATGTTGACCCGGTGGCAGTTCTTATACCAGAAAGCTCCCTTGTATGAGAGGGCACAGTTGGTGACAGCTATGTCGTTATCGTTGTCGTAAGTCGAGAAAGGACGGCCATTGTGGTATGTCATTGAATCACCTAGAAATGAGAAAAGTGGGTTAGTGAAGAATTATTATTATAATGGGAACTGATTTATGTTCGGCACACTGGAAATGGGATAATCTTCCATCATCGTGCATTCAGGAAGTAACTCAATATTAGAAAATGTCACATATTAAAATATGTATAAAATCAATATATGATATACTATATGATATGTATACATGCATTACATATTTTCAGGTTAGAAAAATGGAATAAAGGGCTATGAATTTATCAATAGAAATAAACCAGATTTTTTTTCTATGATTAGCTATTTAGATTTTTACTAGGATCTATTGAGGTTTTGTTTTCAAGTACATGTCTACGTCGAAGGTTTATTACCTGCCGTGCCACTGTAGCCTCCCACGTGGACCTTATAGCGACTGCGTGGCTCAGACACAGAGAACTTTTCGTATTGAGCATATGCATGCTCGCCCTTATCTCTGAGATCCACTCGCAGCTCATATTGACCGAGAGAGGTCATTTTATGCAGGTTCAAGAGACCTAGACGCAACGGGAGTGATACGAGTCATTAAAAAGGTTCACTTTAGTTATACTACTTCGCAGTGTGTGGCTCATGCATTAGCTCAGAGTACACATTTCAGGAATTTATAATTGTGTATTTTTAATGTAGAAACATTTTCACATGATCCGCACCAAGCCAGAATTCATCGTTCATGTCCCCAAAACCTGCAGTGTAGTTCCTCCAGTTACGGAAGAAATCCAGTTTACCACTCTGCCTCCTGACAAACACCTGCAGGCAAACCGCATGTTAACCCACATTACTATGCACACTCAAATGTTTTATGTTCCATCGATTTCGCAGGTATGAGTAAACAAATGGTAATAATCTAGAATCAACACAGGGACAGGACAGGAACATCGCATACTGTAGGGATCACTCAGTTCCAGTGTACAAATATATTGTGCAAATTTATACCACAGTGCTCAAATCTGATTGGTCACCGGTGTCAAGATGTTGATTCATTTTCTGACTGGAAGGCAAATCACAGTTTTATTTTAACATAGAGTCATGTGGAAAAAATAACTGACATATTTGGACAAGTAAAACATTTGATCATCTTTGAAACAGTGCTTGTTAATGAAGTCGATACTGTATACTTGAACAAAACCACAAGGAAAATGAACTTTTTCAATCATTTATTCAAGAAAAATATCAATAGATCTGATATTCTTCGGTGGAAAAAGTAAGTAAAACCGTAGCCTCAGAAGCTAATATTGCCCCCTTTAGCAGAAATAACTTCTTGTAGGCATTTTGCATAATTGTCCACCAGTCTCTGACCTCGGCTTGCTGAAATTTGTAACCAATCTTCTATGCGACATTCTTTGAGTTGTAAGATGTCTGAGGGTTTTCTTCCATGTACTTCCCGTTTCAAATCCCCCCACAACATTTCAATGGGATTCAAATCCAGGCTTTGACTAGGCCATTCCATAACCCTCCATTTCTTCCTTTTGAGTCATTTCATGTTGGATTTGCCAGTGTGCTTAAGATTATTTTCCTGTTTAAAAGTCCACGTTCAGTTCAACTTCAACTTTCAGACAGATGGCCTCACATTATCTTCAAGCAGGCTTTGATATGATGCAAAATTCATAGCTGAATCAATGAATGCAAGCTGTCCAGTCCCTGAGGCAGCAAAGCAGCCCCAAACCATAACATTTCCACCACCATGCTTCACATTTGGTATGAGGTGCTTCTCCTGAAAAGTAGGGATGCTCAGATCGATCGGCCGCCAGTTGGTATCAGCCGATAATCACATTCTATGACTCGATCGGTAATCTCACAAACCGATGACAATTTGATGACATAAAACATGTGAACATGAAACACATGATGACGTTAAACTTTAGCGATGCAGTCATGTCCTCACCGGTGTGGAATTATTACGAGGTCTCAAGAAACAATGAAAAATTTGCCATTTGTTCATAAAATGTTCATTGTAAAATGAATATTTGTTGTGCTTATTTATTTTACTGTAAATATTATAACCAAGAAACATCACTTTATCTGAAAAAAAAGCTTAACCATGACAGTCAACAGTAAGCTTACATATCACTTATATGAAGCTTGAATGATCGGGATTGGTATCGGAAATCACTAATCGGTATCAGCTTCTGAAAAATCCTGATTGGTGCATAACTACTGAAACGTCTGCTGTTACTGTGTCCAGACAACTCTATCTTTGATTCATCTGTCCAGTGAACATTATTCCAATAGGCCTAGGCTTTGCCTATATCCTCATTGGTAAACTGTACTCTTGCTCTAATGTTAGACAGCAAAGGCTGTTTCCTGGCATGCCTCCCATGCAGGTCAAATTTGTGCAATCTCCTTCCAATTGTAGACACATGCAATTTGACTCCAACGGTTGCAAGACTTACTATCAGATCCTGTGATGAAATTTTGGGGTTCTTCAAGACTTCTTTTTGCATCAGACGGTGTGCTCTTGTGCTGAATTTGCTGGGACGGTCAGTCCTGGACAAATTGGCAGTCGTTTGAAATCTGCTCCACTTGTAGATGATTTTCCTTACAGTGGAATGATGTCTTTCAACGCCTTATAGAACTCTTTAGATCTTGGCATGATGACACCAGACACCTCATTAACAAACAGACACTAGATATGAGAGGGGTCTAAATAATACAGGTTCCACCTGCACTCCCTAAGCAGGTTAACTGACACCCAAAATTACTGTCATTGGATAGACTGTATCACCATTATTAATAGGCACTGTTTCAAAGAGGATCAAATGTTTGCTTGTTCAAATATCTCAACAAAGCCAACAATTTCCATTGGGTGTACTTATTTTTCCAGATGACTGTATGTTATTGCTTTCTGTAAAAAGATGTTTCTTTAACATTTATGAAAGGAGTCTCCAGTATTGGCAAGTTTTCTGACATTGGAAAGGCTTCAGGACAGAGAGCTTTGCTGTTTCCAGTCGGTCTGTAACAAAACAAGCTACATTTTTGGAACAATGGAATCATTTTTGGATAATAATTTTATATTATATAATAATTTTGGAATAATGAGGGAATAACTGTTTATAGATGCTATAGTAAAAGTGAAAAGATGAACTTGTTAGATGGGCATTAGTCCACAACATTAAATATAACTATACACAGATAAACAGTACAAGAAGTCATTTTGTAACGAATAAAAAAAATGTCATCACTGGCTTATAAAGCTGTGGTATTAGAGAAATAAAATGCTCTCATAGGAAAATAATCAGCATTGGGGGTGGAAAGAATAACTCTGCAATACATGAACGTGTCATTGATTATTTTTCTATAACAGCACGCCCTGTTGTGTTTTATTCCTTACTTAACAAATGGAAGTTAGTTAATTACGTACAATCCAGCCGCCTCCATCTGTAGTCATGTCACAGTAGACCTGCAAGGGCTGGCTCTCATCACCACGCAGATAAATGGTGTAAAGGCCTGAGGTGGTGTCTCCATTCAGCAGAGCTTGGGAGCAGTCTTTTGGGTGTGTGTAGAGAACGCCGACTGTGCCACATACATAAACAAAACGATATGTAAAGGAGGTTTCGAAATATTTCAACACCGGAGATGTGTGTAGTCTAACAGGGTATAGTCTCATAATCTGGTAATGTTTAACTGTCCAGACATTTTTGTCAAACATACAATTTATCAAATATAGTTAATTAATTACAGATGGGTGCAAAAGTCAAGGTCAAAAGTAATGCCCACATTCTAATAACTAGGACTTTTATAAATGCTAAAAACTGACACAGAATGAACATATTATATTTTACAAATAATATTACAGCATTCTTTATCAGCGATTACTAGTAATGATAATAACACATGATACATAGAGCAGTGGTTCTCAAAGTGAAATCTGGGGACCTTCACGGGTTTGGGAAGAATAGCCAGGAGGTCCATGATTTTTTAATTTATTTATTTATTTGGTTGGAAATCACAACTCACAATTATCAAATGTATTATATTTATGATTGAGTCTTATTGTTATTACTAAATTTGATTGGTCACTTGAACCATGTTTAATCCAAACCTGGAATTAATGTGTTCTGATGGTGGAGAGTTTATGATCAAAAAGCTCTATGGCTCCAATGAATAAACACATCCAAAAATTTTACACATTTAAATAATAATTAGATTTTTTGAATAGTTTTAATAGTAGATTATGTTCATTAAAAAATAAATCTGTATTGAGGAGTCTATGGAATCTTACAGTTAAACGGATCCCTGCCAAAATAAAAAAAAATAAAATAAAAAATAAAAAAAACAGTTTGAGAACATCTGGTAGTTACTGGACGACTGTATACGTGAACATATTCAGGAAAATGTATGTAACCTGGACATTCAGATTACTTTCGGTTTCATACATGGCTTTGCAAGTGCTTTCATTTTAAAATAATGCACTCCTGATATAGCAAAACATGAGCAGCTATGCTGTAATATGCTGTACTTCTATAAAGATAGATAGTTTTTCACACTTTGATAAGTGTGTACTCACTCGTGGTGAAAACAGTGGAGATAATGTGGCTCCTCAGGGGGCCCGAGATGGCCTGCAGGTGCACTGTGTACTCAGTGGAGGCGCTTAGCTGATTCATGTTGTATGATGTGGATGTGGGGCTGAGGACGACCTCCTGAAACAAGACAGGGCAGACAGTGAGCAGATGTTACTAACATCACAATACAATTTTCTGAGACAATGCAGAGAGATCACTACTACTTTTATAACACAGACCAACACCATTGACTGTTTCAGTGACCGGGAGCTGAAAGGACGTTTTAGTTTTTGTTACCAAATTCTTATTTTCCTCTTCCATTACAAGATTATTCATTTATTTTTTGTAGACTTTAAATAAAAGTATCATAATGGATATAAAAAGTCTACACACCCTGGTTAACATTTTTTGTGAAAAAATAAAAATTAAAAAAATTAAAAATGAAATCAAGATAAATGATGTCAGAATGCTTTTCCACCCTCAATGTGACATTATAAATGTGTTAAAAAATATATATATAATAAAAAATAAGTGAAAATTTTTTTATTTTTAGGGAAAAAAGGAAAAAGAAAATAATTTTGTAACAAAACAAAACAATAAAAAAACACAATAATTGTGATTCTAGATCAATCAAATTGTGGGAGCATCTCCTTTGCACAACCTGCTTCAGGTCACCACAGAGTTTTCAGCTTTCAGCTTACTAGTACTGTAGACACCTGAAGATTTTGCTCTAAAATCAATTTGTAGCTGGAGAAAAGCTGCCCTAAAGCATGATAATTGAGTACAGTGACTTGAATTGATCAGGGAAAATACGCAAGCACCAGGACTGAAACATGGAAAAACATTTAAATATACTCGCCACTATCACCTATTAAAATATCTACTGTAGAATAAAATCTAAATATTTACTTCAGTATTAAAAATTGAAATATGTACTATATAAGTATCAAACATCAAAACCTAAAGAAGATTTTGTCACATGTGCTCCACTGACCCGGACTTTACCATCAGCAGACTCGTAGGTGAGGATGTAGCCAGTGATTTGTGCTCGTGGTGCTTTCCATGTCAGTGTGGCACTCTCTGTCTGGATGTTAGTGGCTTCCAGGTCCTCAGGGGAATCAACATCTGCAGCAGAGGACACCCACTTAGGACTGGCATTATAGCTGGCTTTTATGGAGGCATGGAGTCTACTACTTTAACACTCAGTTTCAGTATCATTGACCAGGTCCTGATTTACATTCTTCAACACATAGTCTTTTCTACTGTGTTGGTATAGTAACATAATAATTTATACTTATTACTGAATAACATGCTTTACGCTGAATGGCTGAATAAAAAGCACATAATATAGCATGGTTATAACATATATGTATGCCACTATATGTGGCTTTATATGGCATACAGTACATGAAGGTGTATGATTCTGAAAATGGCTCAGCAAGATAGAAATATAGACCTTGACTTTCTCATCAGTCTAGTCATTCATTTTAAAAAAGACAAATTGTCAAAAAAAAGACAAAAAAAAGACAAATTGTCATCAAATGATAAATAGTGATTAATAAACATATACCTTTTAAATACAACATTTACCTATTTAGCCTATTAATGGACCTATTCAAAAGCTAAAGAATGTTTAGAAGTGGCTATTGAAGAAGCTGTCCTCACGTAAAAAAGAACACTGTTCCAGCGCGTAGGACCTACCACAGAAAAGGCACAATCGCCTTTAGTTTTATAGGGAGAACAAGGAAAAAATTTATCAGAAGACCTGAGTGGTCTATTGGGGGAGTAAGAATGAAGATGTTTTGTTGCATGGGATCAGAAAGTGCCTTGTAGACATAAAGCAGAATTTTGAAATCAACCCTGAAGTTTAAGTGTATGTGTGTGTGTGTGTGTGTGTGTGTGTGTGTGTGTGTGTGTGTGTGTGTGTGTGTGTTTTACCAGTAGTAAACTGTGTGGTTGTGGCAGCACTCTTGGCTGCTTCCCGCACTGCGTAGACTTTAACAGTGTATTCAGTGCCAGGGTAGAGTGAGCTCATCTCAAACTCCACAGTGTTTCCAGAAACTCGTTCTGTTACTGGGGGCACTATCAAAGAAAAAAATAATAATACAGCATTAACAAATAACCGTATGAAGCTGGATTGTCAGAGGTTCCATTCATGGTAATTCATTTAGTGTAGACAGGGGTGGATGTATTACTAGACTGGGACAAGTAGACAACAACCAGGTTTAACAACCAGAAAACAAATTCCTTATTGACATCAGAAGGTTTTCATTTGGTACGTAGCTAGTTTAAAACTTAATGCACGAATCATGATGCACCTTGATGCTGTTACTAAAGCCTCGTGTGTGCTATGTTTTCTCAATCCCACTGCCTGTGGCTCAACCGGTTTGCATTCATTTTTTTATTTTTTATTTTTTGCATTTTTAGCATGCATAGAGGAAGACAGATAAACCTTTCAGAATGAGGACAATGCAGGTATGTAGAAACACTAACACACACCTGAGCAAAATAAAGAACAGTTCAAACTCTCATGCTAGCATATCATGCACTCATGGTCAAACATACAGTGCCCTCCACTAATATTGGCACCCTTGGTAAATACGAGCAAAGAAGGCTGTGAAAAATTGTCTTTATTTTGGCCACTCATTTGATATCCATGAGAGCAGAGTATTTTTGTGATTTTTTTTAAAACAAAATATCAAAAGGTCAAACAATAAAAACAATTGTTCACAGACTTCTTTGCTCATATTTAACAAGGGTGCCAATATTAGTGGATGGCGCTGTATCTATAGAATTATATATAGAGATATTCAAGAAGCTAGCCAGAATAGAATAATATATTTTACATGCATTAAACACTGGCTAATGTCTTATGTTCATTTGTTTCCTTTACTCTATATTATTGTGCTTAACTAGCAAACTAACTTGCTATACATTATTATATTATGTAAGCTATAACATTTTAGCCTATTAACCTCAATCAAGGGAAAACATGACACTTGGCAGGCGATTTTAGCCTTCATTTAACCCAGTGTGCTTGCAAGTAAATGTACTTATTTTATTTGTTCACCGCTGCTAGACATTTTACCTTATTCAGCTCTTGAAAAAGATCATGGGAATTAGCTCATGATTTGTATGTGATAAACAAAAGAAAATACAAGAATCTCAGTTTGGTTTTAGGATCTAGACTGTGAATTATAGTGGCTTGTTACTTGATTCTGTGCTGTAGGTGATCACATATCCATCCACCGTGGCAATGGTAGGCTGCCAGTGTAACAGCGCCGTGGTATCAGTGATGTTGACCGCCACCAAACTATGAGGTCTGTCCAAAGCTAAAAAAAAAAACAAGAAATTGACAAACAAAATAACTGTGGTACATACAGTACGCACAAACAAAATAAGATGCAAGAGAGGCTTCGGTCCATTTGAACAAAGGAGATGAGTGGCGTCTGTAATGTGTGTAGTCTACTGTAACAAGCCTGTTATTTCTGAGTGTTCGCTCCAGAATACATCACAGTTCAGAATGTAAGCGGACCTTTCACTATCTCGTAATGTTTACCTTCCAGACATTTAAAAAAAATAATTTATACAATATAGTTAATTAATTGCAGATGGGTACAGAGGTCAGGGCCAAATTAGCACCAATATTTTAATAGCGAGTACTTTTTAAAATAAAAAAACTGACACATAATGATCATAGTATATATATATATATATATATATATATATATATATATATATATATATATATATATATATATATATATATATATATATATTATTGTTATAATAATAGTATAATAACATCATTCTTTATCAGCTATCAGGGCTTTGGGAAACATAGCCAGGAGGTCCAAGATTTTTATATATTTTTTTTGCATTTTGTTAAAATGCTGGAAATCACAACCCACAATTATCAAATGCATTAAATTTATGATTGAGTTCTTATAGTTATTAGCCACTTTGAGTGATCAATTGAATTAACCAGGTTTAATCCAAACCTCAAAAACAAGTCAGATGTCGTACTCTGTTCTGATGGTGGAGAGTTCATGATCGAAAATCTCTACGACTCCATTGAATAGAAACATCCAATTATTGTACACATTTAAATAAGGAGTCTAATATCTGAATTGTTTTATTAGCAGATTGCGTTCATTAAAAATAAATCTGTACTGACGAGTCTATATAATCTTACAGTAAACGGTACCCCTGGCAGCAAAAAAATAAAATAAAAAATGTTTAGTTAGTCAGTGTAGGACTGTAGACTTGAAAATATTAAGGAAAATGTATGTGACCCAGATATTCAGATTTCTTTCAGTTTCGTGCTTGGATTTCATAGAAGTGCTTTAATTTTAAATTCAATGCACTCCTGTTATAGATGAGAAGCTGATGAGAAATAGAAATAAATACATGGAAATGGTTGTTAACTGGCTTTTCCTGATGCACAGCTAAAAGTTTAGTTCCTTTTCAAAGGGAACTTCACGTTGCATCAGTTGAAGCACCCTTGGGCATGACCGTTATTTGAAGCTTGTGTAACATCATGCCTATTTATAGGCCTGCCTATATCACAGGGAGGAGTATGCCACAGCATACTCGAGAGGTTTGACTGTGCATTGTGAACACCTTACATTAGGGAGCTCCGCTCACAACTCGCTCTCTTCTCGGAAGCGGAAGCGAGTTAGGTTTCACGGATCTGAGCTAGAAACTGAGAGCAGCATATAAAGAGCTGCTTGAAGTGATTACTAAGGTTGGATGAGCTTTTTTCTCTGCAGTGAAATAAATCCCTCACACTGCAGAAAACCCCCGTTTTTTCCAGAAGTGCATGACATAATATCAGGCTTCTGGGGGATAACCGTGCATAAGCCGTATTCATAACCCCGCGATGTTGGATTATTCAACCATCATAGGGAATTAATGGCATGTCTATTTAGCTATGCTGCAGGTGGAGGAGGCACTTGCGAGCTACCTCTCAGAATTGACGGCAGGTGATTTAGGGGGGCCGGCTTTGCCATCTAAGCTACCGTGTAAGGCAACCGTGGCATTGTTGGGCAAGGCCTATGCGGTAGTAGTCTCGCTTGTGAGTCACTGCAGACAATCGAAAATAGCAGTGTTGCAGGCCTACCAAGCAGACTCGCTGAGTGAGCTTGACATACATTCAGCCAGTTCCTTCTCTGTTGAGTTCACCCACGAGTGAAGCCTGGGCCAGCGCTAGTGCGAGGGAGGCACAGAAGGTGAGTATGGCAGCCCGCCAACCCCCACAGACAGCCAGGGGAATCGGGTGCCCACAGTCATGGCCTGCTACTAGGCCTGATCTTAGAATGGTCATAAAGGCCAAGCAGACAAAGGAGGAGCGGTCCTGAGGGGGCATGGAGGGATGTATCAGGGGACATGAGGTTGTTAGGGCAGTTAGCCCCAAATACTTCTGTAGGGCCTCCCCAAGCCAAGGCTGTCCCAAGTTTTCTGGTCATCAAGCTGTCACAGGGCAATGAAAATCTGATGATTTCCCTCCAATAGAGAAAAGGGTTGCCGGGTCCAATTCAGAGCTCGACCCCCTGGTTCAGAGGCGTGCTCACCACAGTAGTCAGCACAGACCAGAGCCCAACGTTAGCACAGGAAGTGAGATGCCTCTTGGACAAAGGGGTCATAGAACATGCACTCCGTTCCCTGAGGGAGGGAGGTTTTTACAGCCATTATTTCCTGGTCTGCAAAAAATAGAGGCGTGTGTGGACAATTTTAGATCTGTGTCATCTAAACTGTACTCTTTGGACATACAGGCTCAGGATGCTGGCACCCAAACTTATTGTTCCACAGATTCAGTTTGAGGACTGGTTTGTGACAATAGATCTAAAAGGTGCATATTTCTACATAGTTACAGGACGTTTCTGGGGTTTGCGTTGGAGGCAAAGCATACCAAGATCGGGTTCTTCCCTTCAGGCTAGCTTTATCCCCTTGCACCTTCACAAAGTGCGTGGATGTCATTCTGGCTCCATTGTGACTCCAGGTCATCCGTTTACTAAACTACCTGGATGACTGGTTAAATCTAGCAAGATCCAAAGGACTGGCAGTTCAACTTTGAGATGTTATTCTTGCCCACATGAAGAGCTTGGGGCTCAGATTAAACCTCAGAAAAGTATGCTTTCTCCAGTGCAGTGGACAACTGTTCTAGGGGTTATAAAGATTCTACTATGATGAGGGCATTTCTATCCCCAACTTGCGTATGGTCAATCCTATCAACATTGAGCAAGATAAAGCTGGATCTTGGCATCCCCTCCAGTCTCTATGAGAGATTGTTGGAGCTTATGGCAGCAGCAGCCAATGTCATACCTTTGGGCCTATTGCACAGGAGACCATTTCAGTGGTGGCTGAGACCAAGCATGAAACCTCTGAGAGTAATCAGTGTCACGCGGTGATGCCTAAATGGTCTGAGAATTTGAAAGTGTCCCCAGTTTCTAGCCTTGGGTCACACTCTAGGGGTGTCTCCTTAGTACAAGACGGTAATGACAGACACCACACTCATGGGCTGGGGCGCAGTCCTAGATGGCTGTCCACTCACGGTTTCTGGAGCAGCCCTCATCTGGAGTGGCATATAAATTGCCTAGAAATGTGGGCCATATTTCTAGCACTGAAATTCTTTCTTCCTCAATTGAGAGGTCACCATGTGTTTACAGACAATACAGCGGTGGTCTCATATATTGACCACCAGGGAGGATTATGCCTCCTGTTCAGGCAGGCACAACTAATTCTTCTAAGGGCAGAGCAAAGGTTTTGTCATTGAGTGCAATGTACAATCTGGGCAACTGAAATGTGGGGGCAGATATCCTGTTGAAGCAGAGCCTGAGGCCCAGGGATTGGTGGCTCCATCCACAGGTGGCGGTTGTCCACATGGCGGAGGTTTGACCAAGCGGGAGTGGATGTGTTCGCCTCCGAGGAGACAACACACTGCAAGCTGTCTATTGCCCCTTCCTGCCTTGACTTTACCCATAGATTAGCCAAGGCCTTCCGGTATCCTAGGCCGGATTATATTCCTAAAGTGCCTACATCTGCTGCCCAGCCAGTAGTGTTGCAGGCTTTCTGCCCTCCTCTGTTCCACATACCAGAACAGGAGAAATTGCATCGACTGTGTCAAGTAAGGGCTCTCTGTACTTACTTCCACTGCTCTGGCCAATGGCGTAAGTCAGAGCAGCTGCTGATAGGCTTTGGTAGCGACAGCAGAGGTGCTGCTGTGTTGAAACAGCACATCTGTAATTGCATAGTGGAAGCTATCTCTATCGCTTATGAGGCGTGCAGTCTCAGTATGACTTTGCTCATAAGGGTTCATTTCACTAGGGGGGTCACCTCATCAAAGGCGTTGTCCAAAGGGGTATCCTTACAGGATGTGTGTGCTGTGGCAGGGTGGTCTACGCCACACACATTCATTCGCTTTTACAGCCTGGATCTACATTCCAGCCCAGGCGCGAGTGTCTTGCAGTGAATCTCGGGCTCATGTCTTTTTAAACAGGCTGTACCCTCAGTATGACAGAGTGGGTATTCTCGTTCCCACAGCTTTCAACTAATGCAACGTGAAGTTCCCATTGAAAGGGAACATCTGGGTTACGCATGTAACCCTTTTCCCTGAGAAGGGAACAAGACATTGTGTAGCTTTGTCATACTGGGACATGCCTGTGAATTGCATCTTCGCTTCAGATAATAGAGGCTGATGGCACGGTTCCCAGGTGTTGTTTATATATCACTTGACATGCTTAATTGCCACATCACTTGATCACGGCAGGCCTATAAATAGGCATGATTTTACACAAACTTCAGATACTGGTCACATGTGAGGGCTTCCCACAGCATTCAGCTAATGCAGTGTCTCGTTCCCTTCTCAGGGAACAGGGTTACAATTATAACCCAGATGTTCTTTGTGCTGAGAAGAAACCAGAAAACCTGCTAAGTCTACTGAAAATCCACTTGGAAGTCTAAGGGCAGTTACTGGGGCAGTCAAAACATATATAAATTTTTTTTTTTTAGTACATTCACATTTACAGCATTTAGAAAAAGCTTTTACAGAAGGGCATTGAAGTTTCTATTGAAAAATATTTATGCTTTCACAAATACGCCATGGTGTGAGAAACTCTTGAATAGAAGTTAGTGAGGAAGTTAATACAACAAAGACTTGAAGAGTGTGGTACTAAGCAGCTGAACACTGAATTGTTCAGTCAAATGTTTTTGCAAATGAAGATTTTTACTGTGAGGAAAGTTGGTTAAAACTACATAAATATTATCATGTATTTCGATTTGTAGGACATAGAATATATCCAGGAATAAAATTGATTAATGAATGTTTGTGTGAGTTTGTGTATATGTGTCTGAATTGTACCTGTTGTAACTGAATCAAAGGCTGGCTCACTCTCCTCTAGACCCTTCACTGATATGACACTCACTCGGTAGGTTACCCCGGGTGTCAGGTTGGGCAGCACAGTCTGGGATTCACCTCCATCCACTGTGACTGTCATAGGTCTTCCTGCAGAGGGGGTACAGAACCAACTTTTCACCAAAGTTTTCTGCTAATAAGCCACAATGTAGAATGATAGCTGAAACACTTACCTCCATGAATGGGAACATAGTTGACTCTGTAACTATCGACGCGGTAACGAGGGATTGTCCAATGGGCAGTGGCAGAGGTATCAGTGACATCAGAGAAGCGAATACCCATTGGTTTTCCCAGACCTTGCAGGAGATGATGCATAACAAGACAACACAACAAATAGAGCAAAGATGCTGCGATAATCTCGCATATGCTACACAAGTGGCTGAAAAATGGTAGAGTATTCTATTAACATTCAACACAGAATCATGTGTGTGTAAACTGTACCTGTTGTAAATGTATCAGAGGCTGGCTCACTCTCCTGCAGACCCTTCACTGATATCAGACTCACTTGGTAGGTCACCCCGGGTGTCAGGTTGGGCAGCACAGTCTGGGACTCACCTCCATCCACTGTGACTGTCATAGGTTTTCCTGCAGAGGGGGTACAGAACCAGCTTTTCACCATGGATGGTGTTAGATGCATGCATGTGATGTAGAGCACCATAAGAGGACAGCACTATTAGACAGAAGGTGCCGATCGGTAAAACAGACTACTCTGATGGACAGCATCCATTAACAGGCTGACTGATCTGAAACCTGAGCATACCAAAAAGGACATTGTGTAACTCTGGAACTTTTATAACCTGTAATTTTTTGTGTGTGATTATACTGTATCATGCCCAAGAAAATACAATAAATAGCATTGATATTCCGAAGTCAATTGGTTTGAACTATAAGATGAGTTTGATTGTGGACACTCTGAATAGAATGAATGGATTGTCGAAACTGTGTCTCTGCAAATATGATGGATGATTTGTGAGTTCCAAGCTTTCAGATCTACATACTACATTTAAAATGCCCATCTTACAAAGAACTTCAGTTGGAGATGCACTTAATGCATAAAATATGATTCTCCAGTCATTTAAGCTCAGTGGTTTAAGCTCTGGCTGCTGATACAACTACCCCAGAACTACCAAGCTATCACTGACAATACATTTCCCCACCCCCTGTTATAACCAGTTCTGTAGTTCCAGTCCAGCAAGTCTTTAGGGCCAGCGTGGAACCGCTTTTTCTGGTGTGGAACCACCTTCTCTGTGTTGGAAATGGTTTGAGAACTGGTACAGACCAGGAATCCTCAACAGAAAAAAAGGGACTGGACAGGTCCTTGAGCACTGCTACAAGATTGCCATATCATGGTTGAGCCTGTGCTCTGACCCCAACCTCCTAACAAGCTAGGATATATGAAAAAAAATAAAAGAGTTTCATTGTATATGTGACAAAGACTTTCTTCTTTATTTTATTTTCTGCTAATAAGCCACAATGTAGAATGAGAGCTGAAACACTTACCTCCATGAATAGGCACATAGTTGACTCTGTAACTATCGACATGGTAATTAGGGATAGTCCAGTGGGCAGTGGCAGAGGTATCAGTGACATCAGAGAAGTGAATACCAATTGGTTTTCCCAGACCTTGCAGGAGATGATGCATAACAAGACAACACAACAAGCAGAGCAAAGATGCTGTGATAATCACACATATGCTACACAAGTGGCTGAAAAATGGTAGAGTATTCTATTAACATTCAACACAGAATCATGTGTGTGTAAACTGTACCTGTTGTAAATGTATCAGAGGCTGGCTCACTCTCCTGCAGACCCTTCACTGATATCAGACTCACTTGGTAGGTCACCCCGGGTGTCAGGTTGGGCAGCACAGTCTGGGACTCACCTCCATCCACTGTGACTGTCATAGGTTTTCCTGCAGAGGGGGTACAGAACCAACTTTTCACCATGGATGGTGTTAGATGCGTGCATGTGATGTAGAGCACCATAAGAGGGCAGCACTATTAGACAGAATGAGCTGATCTGTAAAACAGACTACTGTGATGGACAACATCCATTAGCAGGCTGACTGATCTGAAACCTGAGCATACCAAAAAGGACATTGTGTAACTCTGGAACTTTTATAACCTGTAATTTTTTTGTGATTATACTGTATCATGCCCAAGAAAATACAATAAATAGCATTGACATTCCAAAGTCAATTTGTTTCAACTATAATATGAGTTGGATTGTGGACACTGATTAGATTGAATGGATTGTCAAAACTGTGTCTCTGCAAAGATGATGGATGATTTGTGGATTCCCAGCTTTCAGATCTACTTATTACATTTAAAATGCTCATCTTACAAAGAACTTCAGTTGGAGACACACTTAATGCATAAAATATGAATCTTCAGTGAATATGAATCTGGGGAGGCTGTAGCGCAGGTGGTAGAGCGGGTTGTCCACTAATCGTAGGGTTTGCGGTTCGATTCCCAGCCCAGATGACTCCACATGCCAAACTCACCTTGGGCAAGACACTGAACACCAAGTTGGCAAGTTAATGCCTTGCATGGCAGCTCTGCTACCATTGGTGTGTGAGTCTGTGTGAATGGGTGAATGAGACACAGTGTAAAGGGCTTTGGATAAAAGCGCTATATAAGTGTGCCATTTACCAGTGGTTTAAGCTCTTAGCTGCTGATAGAATTATCCCAGAACTACCAAGCTATCACTTCAGTAGGAGATGCACTACATTTCTCCACCCATCCACTGCCCCGCCCCCTGATATAACCAATTCTGTAGTTCCAGTCCAGCAAGTCTTTAGGGCCGGGGTGGAACTGCTTTTTCTGGTCTGGAACCACCCTTTCTGTGGTGGAAATGGTTTGAGAACTGGTACATACCAGGAATCCTAAACAGAAAAGAGGCCTGACAGGTCCTTGAGCACTACTACAAGCTTGCCATATCATGGCTGACCCTGTGCTCTGACCCCACCATCCTAACAAGCTAGGATATATGAAAAAATATAAGAATTTCACTGTATATGCAAAAAAAAATTCTTCTTTATTTTATTTTCTGCTAATAAGCCACAATGTAGAATGAGAGCTGAAACACTTACCTCCATGAATAGGCACATAGTTGACTCTGTAACTATCGACATGGTAATTAGGGATAGTCCAGTGGGCAGTGGCAGAGGTATCAGTGACATCAGAGAAGCGAATACCCATTGGTTTGCCCAGACCTTGCAGGAGATGATGCATAACAAGACAACACAACAAGCAGAGCAAAGATGCTGTGATAATCACACATATGCTACACATGTGGATGAAAAATGGTAGAGTATTCTATTAACATTCAACACAGAATCATGTGTGTGTAAACTGTACCTGTTGTAAATGTATCAGAGGCTGGCTCACTCTCCTGCAGACCCTTCACTGATATCAGACTCACTTGGTAGGTCACCCCGGGTGTCAGGTTGGGCAGCACAGTCTGGGACTCACCTCCATCCACTGTGACTGTCATAGGTTTTCCTGCAGAGGGGGTACAGAACCAACTTTTCACCATGGATGGTGTTAGATGCATGCATGTGATGTAGAGTGCCATAAGAGGGCAGCACTTTTAGACAGAAGGTGCTGATATGTAAAACAGACTACTCTGATTGCAAACATTAGCAGGCTGATTGATCTGGGCATGCCAAAAAGGACATTGTGTAACTCTGGAACTTTTATAACCTGTATTTTTTTTGTGATTATACTGTATCCTGCCCAAGAAAATACAATAAATAGCATTGATATTCCAAAGTCAATTTGTTTGAACTATAAGATGAGTTTGATTGTGGACACTGATTAGATTGAATCGATTGTCAAAACTGTGTCTCTGCAAATATGATGGATGATTTGTGAGTTCCAAGCTTTCAGATCTACTTATTACATTTAAAATGTCCATCCTACACTGAACTTCAGTGGGAGATGCACTTAACAGATAAAATATGAATTTCCACTTGTTTAAACTCAGTGGTTTAAGCTCTGGCTTCTGATAGAACTACCCCAGAACTACCAAACTATCACTGACACTACATTTCCCCACCCCTCCACCACCCCGCCCCCTGATAAAACCGTTTCTGTAGTTCCTGTCCAGCAAGTCTTTAGGGCCAGGTTGGAACCAATTTTTGCTGGTCTGGAACCACCTTCTCTGTGTTGGAAATGGTTTGAGAACTGGTACAGACCAGGAATCCTCAACAGAAAAAAGGGACTGGACAGGTCCTTGAGCACTGCTACAAGATTGCCATATCATGGTTGAGCCTGTGCTCTGACCCCAACCTCCTAACAAGCTAGGATATATGAAAAAAAATAAAAGAGTTTCATTGTATATGTGACAAAGACTTTCTTCTTTATTTTATTTTCTGCTAATAAGCCACAATGTAGAATGAGAGCTGAAACACTTACCTCCATGAATAGGCACATAGTTGACTCTGTAACTATCGACATGGTAATCAGGGATAGTCCAGTGGGCAGTGGCAGAGGTATCAGTGACATCAGAGAAGTGAATACCAATTGGTTTTCCCAGACCTTGCAGGAGATGATGCATAACAAGACAACACAACAAGCAGAGCAAAGATGCTGTGATAATCACACATATGCTACACAAGTGGCTGAAAAATGGTAGAGTATTCTATTAACATTCAACACAGAATCATGTGTGTGTAAACTGTACCTGTTGTAAATGTATCAGAGGCTGGCTCACTCTCCTCCAGACCCTTCACTGATATCAGACTCACTTGGTAGGTCACCCCGGGTGTCAGGTTGGGCAGCACAGTCTGGGACTCACCTCCATCCACTGTGACTGTCATAGGTTTTCCTGCAGAGGGGATACAGAACCAACCTTTCACCATGGATGGTGTTAGATGCATGCGTGTGATGTAGAGCACCATAAGAGGGCAGCACTTTTAGACAGAAGGTGCTGATCATAAAAACAGACTACTCTGATTGCATCCATTAGCAGGCTGACTGATCTGAAACCTGAGCATACCAAAAAGGACATTGTGTAACTCTGGAACTTTTATAACCTGTAATTTTTTGTGATTATACTGTATCATGCAAAAATGTGTAAAAATACAATAAATAGCATTGATATTTCAAAATCAATCGGTTTGAACTATAAGATGAGTTGGATTGTGGACACTCTGATTAGAATGAATGGATTGTCAAAACTGTGTCTCTGCTAAGATGATGGATGATTTGTGAGTTCCAAGCTTTCAGATCTACTTATTATATTTAAAATGCAATACTACACTGAACTTCAGTTGGAGACACACTTAATGCATAAAATATGAATCTCCAGTGGTTTAAGGTCTGGGTTGTCGATAGAGCTATCCCAGAACTACAAAGCTATCACTGACACTACATTTCTCCACCCCTTCACTGCCCCACCCCCTGATATAACCAGTTCTGTGGTTCCAGTCCAGCAAGTCTTTAGGGCCGGAGTAGAAGCTCTTTTACTGGTCTGGAACCACATTCTCTGTGGTGGAATCAGTTTGAGAACTGGCACAGACCAGGAATCCTCACCAGAAAAGATGCCTGACAGGTCCTTGAGCACTACTACTTGAGCACTATTTTCTCATTTTATCATTTGTAAGTCGCTTTGGATAAAAGCATCTGCTAAATGAATAAATGTAAATGTAAATGTACCAGCTTGCCATATCATGGCTGACCCTGTGCTCTGACCCCAACAGCCTAACAAGCTAAGATATATGAAAAAATAAGAATTTCACCGTATATGTGACAAAGATTTTTTTCTTTATTTTAATTTCTGCTAATAAGACAGAATGTAGAATGATGCTGGAAACACTTACCTCCATGAACAGGCACATAGATGACTCTGTACCTATCGACGTGGTAACGAGGGATAGTCCAGTGGGCGGTGGCAGAGGTATCAGTGACATCAGAGAAACGAATACCAGTTGGTTTGCCCAGACCTTGCAGGAGATGAGCAAAGATGCTGAGATAATCACACATATGCTACACATGTGGCTAAAAAATAGTAGAGCATTCTATTAACACTCAACACAAAATCATGTGTGTGTAAATTATACCTGTTGTAAATGTATCAGAGGCTGGCTCACTCTCCTGCAGACCCTTCACTGATATGACACTCACTCGGTAGGTCACCCCGGGTGTCAGGTTGGGCAGCACAGTCTGGGACTCACCTCCATCCACTGTGACTATTAGGGGACTGCCTGCAGAGGGGGTACAGAACCAGCTTTAGATCCTGAAGTGAACTAGATTTATGCATTTGATACAGAGCTCCACAAGAGGGCAGCACCATGAGACAGAAGATGCTGATCGGTAAAACAGACTGCCCAGACATACTGATTGATCTGAAAATCTCCTTTCCATACCAATACGTATATTCATATTTATTCCAACCACTATATGTCAGAATATGCTGGAAGCAAATGTCACACAGTCAGTCAAGAAACTGAAGCTGACAAGAGATTGGCATCTACAACAGGACAGGGATCTAAAACCTACCAGAAAATCCACCATGAACTACTTAAAGAAGCACAAGCTGAAGCTTTTAGAATGGCCCCCATAGTCTCCTGACTTGAACATCTTTCAAAATATGTAGGTAGATGTTAAACATGCTGTGCATGCAAGATGTCCCCAGAATATCTCAGAACCAGAAGCATTCTGCAAGGTCGAGTGGGTGACAATTTATCAAACAAGAATAGATGAACTGTCCACAAAAAACATTTGCAAGCTGTGATATCTGCCAAATGGTGTGTTACTAAGTATTGACTTAGTTGCACATCCAAATGTTTGCAACAAAATATTTACTTTGGCCAGGGGTGCCCAGGTTTTGAATGCAACTGTAAAAGGTAGTTTAGAAATCACACATTAAGGAAAGACAAACCAAGCACTGACATTGTAAAAAAATAATTTGTTAGATAAAGTGGATTTTGGAAACTCGGATGGTAGGATTATGTCAAAAATGTGTCACTGCACAGATGATGCATTTTTTGTGAGCTCCACACTTGTGGATCTATCTACAACTACCATTTGCAATGCCCATATATAAAGTACATAAAGGAGTATATAAATCTCCATTGAAGGCTGTAAATAAATTGGCAATAAGGCAAAATGAGGAATGAAAAAGGAAGCACTTACCTCCATGAATGGGTGTGTAGGTGACTCTATAGCTGTCAATGTGGTAATGGGGGACAGTCCAGTGGACGGTGGCAGAGGTATCAGTGACATCAGAGAAGCGAATACCCTTTGGTTTGCTCAGACCTTGCAGGAGACAAAACAATGAGACAACACAACAAGCAGAGCAAAAGTTTTGTGATTATCACATATATGCTACACATATGGCTAAAAAATGGTGGAGTATTTATTTAATATCCAGTTCAGCATCATATCCAGGAGAATAACCGATTAGTGAATGATCTGATGTTTTTTTTGTGTGGAAAAAATGTGTTTGTTTGTGTGTGTGTGTGTGTGTGTGTGTGTGAATTATACCTGTTGTAAATGTATCATAGGCTGGCTCACTCTCCTCCAGACCCTTCAGTGATATGACACTCACTCTGTATGTCACCCCGGGTGTCAGGTTGGGCAGCACAGTCTGGGACTCACCTCCATCCACTGCGACTGTTAGGGAACTGACTGCAGAGGGGGTACAGAACCAGCTTTTGACCATGGAGTGTACCAGATTCATGCATGCAATACAGAGAACTACAAGATGGCAGCACTTTGAGACTGAAGGTACGGATGGAAAAAACACACTACTCTAATGGTGGAAGACCAAGGAGACTTTCTAATAAAGCTCGCCAGAAAAGTAAAGCAATACCCTTATATTACTCTAAGGACCTGTAGGAAGGTTTAGCTGACACATGAGTGGTGATGCACTGTTCTGCTGTGCAGCATTGCTCGTACAAACAAGATCTGCATTGAAGAGTCATCAGATAGAAAACTCACCTGAAACTTTATCACAAACGTGAAAATCTTATATATGCAAATCAATATCCAAGTCAAAATCACCAAAGGTATGTTTATAGGGCAAAAAAGGAGCAGCATTTGAAAAGAATACCTTGCCAATTGTTAAATATTTCGGTTGGGGATTGATGTATTATGCGTTGGGGTTGTCTAGCAGCCAGTGGAACAGGAAATATTTCTTAGGTAGATTTAAGATTGGATTCCAGTAAAAATCAGAAAATTCTGGGAGCAAATGTGACAGTCAGTCAAGAAATTTAACCTAAAAAGAGGTTGGCTTCTACAACAGGACAATGATCCAGAATACACCAAAAAATCCACCATGTACTACTTCATGAAATGCAAATGGAAGTTTTTGGAATGGCTCCTTACAGTCCCCTGAATGCAAAAAAGAGTGGGTGACAATTAATTAAACAAATATAGAAAAACTCCTAGCTCCTGTACTGAACTTTAGCTGGAGAAGTAATCAACAATTATAAAATATGAATCTCACTGAATGCTATGTAGAAATTGGCAATAAGCCAGAATGTAGAATTATGGTGGAAATACTTACCATCATGAATGGCTGCATAGGTGACACGGTAACTGTCAATGTGGTAATGGGGGACAGTCCAGTGGACGGTGGCAGAGGTATCAGTGATATCCGAGAAGCGAATACCTTTTGGTTTGCCCAGACCTTGTAGGAGACGAAACATAACGAGGCAACGAGCAGAGCAAAGAATCACACATATGCTACACATGTGGCTGAAAAATGGTGGAGTATTTCTTTAACATTCATCATAGGACTATGAGTGTAAACTGTACCTGTTGTAAATGTATCAAAGGCTGGCTCACTCTCCTCCAGACCCTTCACTGATATGACGCTCACTTGGTAGGTTACCCCGGGTACCAGGTTGGGCAGAACAGTCTGGGACTCACCTCCGTCCACTGTGACTGTTATGGAACTGCCTGCAGAGGGGGTACAGAACCAGCTTTTCACCATGGATTGTACCAGATTGATGCACGTGATACAGAACACCACAAGAGGGCAGCACTATGGGACAGCGGGTGCTGATCCGGAAAACAGACCACTCTGATGGATTGCACCCATTAACAAGCTGATTGATATGAAAACCTGAGCAAATCATTCCCATGCCAAAAAGAACACGGTATAACTCTGAAAGTTTTAGAACCTTTGAATTATTATTTTTTAAACTAAAATATTGTGCCAAAAAGATGACAAAATTGTCTTATATATAAGGTTCTTTATAAATCAAACATACAAGGAAGACAAACTAAGAACTGATGTTCCAAAGTCAACTTTTCATAAATAAATATAAATGTGTTGGATTGTGGATACTAAGATTCTAATGATTATAATGGTGCAGATGATTTGCAAGCCCTACGCTTGTAGAGCATTTACAATGCCCATAATGCACTGAACTTCAGCTGGATAAGTACTTAACACATTGTAAAATATGAATCTCCACAGAAGGCCTTGTAGCAATAGGCAGAAAGCCAGAACATGATACAGGGAACACTTACCTCCATGAAGGGGCACATAGGTGACTCGGTAGCTGTCGACTCTGTAATGGGGTACAGTCCAGTGAACGGCAGCAGAAGTATCGGTGACATCAGACAAGTGAATACCCTTTGGTTTGCCCAGACCTTTCAGGAGACAACACATAACAAAACAACAAGCAGAGCAAACACAAAGTGTTAGAGGCTGTGTGAACACAAATTGGACAAGTCTTATTGATGCCAGTCCAAGATGAGCCCCGTCCAGTACACAGATGCCTTCAAAAAGACACTGGCTAGCTATTTCAGAAATATGAGGCATATGAAATATTAAAGGTTAGTATAGCATAGAGACAGACAGCGTTGAGACAAATGGATAAAAAGAGCTCAAGCCTTTCGGCCATTTTTCAATGCCGGCCCGCAAAATCTTGCGTGACAGACATGGGGAGATTAACTTGCCCCCATTACATGAGTACAATGGTGTGACATGCCAACGTCAGACTCAAGAGCGAAGAGAGGCCCCCTGGGACAGAGCCAGACAACCAGAGACAGACACATATTCAGTAAAAACACAGACCCAATTGCTCTGCCCAATGGGTAAACCTAGTGACTGGACAGTTGGTGAAAGATTTCTGATACAAAAGAAGAAGAAAGTGTAGAAAGAAAAGAGATTTTAGTATATCTAGATTTCTTCTACAAATATATGGAACTGAATGCAACTCCCTTTTTGAAGAGTTAGGATTTGGTAAAAGAATTGGTGATTTAGTAACTCAGGACCAACAACAGACACGACATACAAAAATGATGGTAAAAGAAACATTGATTGCCTGTGTGAAAGACTAAGTGATATTCCAATATTACTCATAAGAACAGGCTCCAGCTTCCCAAAAGCACCATTATAACTGCCACCTATCATAACATTTAGCAGTGATCTTTGTGATGCAATGCTTTTGGGAATCTCAGCTTAGGTTAGTATTTGGACTAAACATTTCTAAAATTTATAGACATTGTGAAAAGATAGTGATTAAAGACTGACTTCACCGGCTTGCTTGTCCAAAACATATCCAAATACCTGTTAGAGCTTTCACTGAAATGGGCTTGAAGTTCCGTCCTGCAATTGTCCCAAAGAGCTCAATTTCATACTCTGTAGCCTCATCGAGGCCAGAGATCACTTCTGTTCTCTTGTCTCCCGATACACTCATCTGTCTTTGCTTGCCCGATCCATCAGAGACTTTGATAATAAACATTTCAAAGATTCCTTCTGGAGCTGTCCACTGCAGCATAAAACTGTCTGGCTTGTTGTTGGAGGTGAAAAGCTGCTCCACCTCAGGTTCTGCCTCTAGGTGGACAAAGGAATACAGGCGTTCTTCCATCTGTGGTCTCCAAACATGCTCAGATCTTTTTTAGCCTCAAAGCCACAAGTGATTGTTATGCATGCTTTTCTGGGTTAATCATCATTTGGTGTAAGTTATGTCGAGGAGAGGCGTTTGGCAATGCTATCTGTGATGTTATCCAATAAACACCATCCAGTTAGAAGATACACATGCAACATGCAAAGAGAAAAGTTTGAAAGTAATGGAAAACTACAGTTGTGATTAAAATTTATTAGTCCTATAGCTAGTTTCTGGTCTGATGAACTGCCTTCAGCTAAATAATTTAGATTAATGTTTGTGATTATATAGACCACCTCAGAGGATCTGATACATGAAGTAATTTTGGTCATATTTGTCCAATTCACCAAGTCACTGAACTACAGTCATTGTTTTCCATGTTTACTCATTTTTCTAAGGTATTTTTTTCAAATACTCGGTTCGGTCCACTGAAAGTCTTTGCCGGTTACACATCTGGACCATATTCTGCAAGTGTTTTGATGACCTCTAATGTAGAGGCTTCTGTGTTACAATATAATAATATGTATTTAAAAGAGGTTGGATTATCTGGGGGGATCTTTTAAACATTCTCTATTTTTGTTCAAGAGACTGGAATGTGTTCGTATTGCAAAAATGCTATTGTTCAATAGTGCTATTGGATTGCAATTCATATTTTAAGAGAAATATAATTAATGAAACATTACCCAACTTTTATTCTGTGAGAATGTGGTATGTAACACTAAGAACATTTTAGAACATTGTGGGTGACTTAACCAAACAAACAATCATGCTTTCAACAAAGGATTTTGTTGTTGCCAATAAAATTTGGTCAATTTTTAATAGTCTCTGGTTGGTTGTGTAATTCCCTTGGTCTCCATCACATCATGCAATTACAACCATTAAGCTTGACCATCCACTCCTGCCAAGTCACCCAGACTCTTTACCACATGGAAAATGATGTAGCAACCATTTTCTATGTATAGACAGTTGCATGTACTACTTCACTTTTTTTTAATAATGATAGGTCTGAGAGCTACAGTATTTTAAAAGCAAGAAATTGTCCATCTATCGGTCAATCCATCCATCCATTTTCTGTACTGATTATCCTACACAATCTCACAGGAAGCCTGGAGCTTATCCCAGGATAGTCGTGGCACAAATTGAGGGACACCCTGGACAGGGTCCCAACCCATTGCAGGGCACAGTCACACACACACTCACACCCATTCACACACTACAAGTTAGAAATCGGCCACGATGCATGTTTTTTGGACTGGGGAGGAAACCAGAGAACCCAGAGGAAACCCCAAAGCACAGGGTGAAAATGCAATCTCGAATCAAGTTTGGAATCGAAAACAAACTCCTAACCCCTGGATGTGTGAGGCAAAATTGCTAACAACTAATACAATGTGCCCCGTAAGAAATTATCGTCCATACTCATAATGATAAATGATATGCAGTACATAGGAGTGCCACTAGGGCGCACGGTGGCTTAGTGGATAGCACGTTTGTCTCATACCTTCAGGATTGGGGGGTCTATTCCCGGCGCAACCCTGTGTGTGAAGAGTTTGCACCTTCTCCGCGTGCTGCAAGGGTTTCCTCCGAGTACTCTGGTTTCTTCCCCCATGCATGGTAGTGTATCAGTGGGTGTGTGACTGTGAATGAGAGTGTGTCCTACGATGGATTGGCGCTCCATCCAGAGTATACCCCGCCTTGTGCCCCATGCTTCCTTGGATAGGCTCCAGGTTCCCCACAGCACAGCAGAATAAGCAGTATAGAAAATAGATGGATGAGTGCAACTACACCCAAAAAATACCATTATAAATAATAAAACAACCTGCCTATGTTTGCATTTTAAATGAGAAAAAGATTCTTCTACATGATGGCAGTATCACCCAAAGATTAGCTTTAGAAGGTAGACTGCATTAAATAAGAAAACGCAAAACCTAGCATATCCTAAAGTGACTCCTTTATACAGTAGTTGTTGTATCTCTTATGATTACTATAGCAAAGGGAGTGCCTCAGAACACTTGACCGTACTAAACCTCTTCTCTCTCTCTCAAGCTTGGGCTGACACAAGGTTCGCTATGTTTTTTTGTTCTGAGGAGGAGAAGTGGTTGGAAATGAACTGGAGCGGGGACAGATCCTGTGGAGCCGTCACTCTTCATTAGCATAGTGCTAGCTGGAGGGTTTGTCAGAAGGAGTATTAGAGGGGGGTGCTGTTTGTGGGTGTTGTGAGAGTGCTAAAGTGGCAACTGCAGATCACTTTCATCAAACTGGTCTCTCCTAGTCTTTTGGCCAGGACAAAGAGCCATCTGTTCGTGAAGGAGGAACAAGGCGCCAGCTAACCTGCAGAAAAGACGAGGTCATGCTACTGAAAGGGACGCTCATCTTGGTAACCTCACAGGCTTTGGCATTTGGATATAATTCGTGCTCATGAGCTAATAGGAAGATATGTACAGAATTTTTTGATCAGCCATGATACCAAGAACTCAATGGATATTTTCAGTTTAAAAGCCTTTGAATCCATTTTGCAAAAGATATATGTAGGAAAAAGTTTTCTTTTAAATAAAAATGGCTTTTAATAATCTGTCTGCAGTCTCCTTTAAAAAAAAAATTACCTATTAGCATGCACACTCGAGTGTCCACAAAAACTGCAGCACTTGCAGCCACGGCCTGATAAATGCCAAGAAAATGTGTGAAAGTGGCGCTTCAGAGTGAAGACCGCTGCAGAGTTTGAAAACCGGGTCTGCATACTGACGAGATCTTTCACAAGAAGTGACAAAAACTCCTTAGGATCACTTCCCTGGCAAACTGCTTCTGCCCAGTCGGCATCTTTATTCGTCAAGGAATCAAGCAAAGGCTGAACTACGATTTGGAGCTAATAACCAGCAGCAGTACTATTGTGGGCAGCAGAGGTATTACAGCTCAGTGACTGAGAATATTTTAATCTCCTGTCTTTAGAAGGCGGTGTTTTCCTAACCGTAAACGACAGTTCACTGGCATGCTTAGCATATGCTTTGTATATTATGGGTGGTTAAAAATAAAAGAGCATTATTCACTTGACTTTTCTTTGGCCGGTGAGCATAAATAAGGCTGTGATCATAGAGGGCGGTCAGTGTGTGCACCTGCAGGCTTTGTCTGTGATTAGGCAAAGCAGAACATGCAGGGCTCTATTTTACGCTACTGCAGGTGTGTTCTGAATATCAGCATGCTCCAACAAGTAATTGGCAGGAAAATGTGGTCTGAAGCTTTAAAACATTAGCACTGGCTCTACAATTGTGGCGTTATCATAAAAAGGACTGCTTGCAGTTTACAGGGGGTAATGTATACAACAAAGAGTGGCATAATAGCATGCTTGGGTGGAAAGTCGTGCACAAAAAAGAGGTGCTAATACCTGTTTAAATGGGTGGTTTTGGGGGAAACTAGACGTTGAAAGTGATTTAATTAGTAGACAGATTGCTATTAGGAAAATGTTAGTTTTCAGTTGCAGCATCCAGTGTGTTATAAACTCGTTAGTATTCATTCTGAGCTGCTTCCTGAGAAAATGTTAGAATTTTCATATGCTAATGCACCAGCACTTGTCGAACGGTGGTACCTGTGAAAGCCTCCCCAAACACTGGCTCTAAGAGATCTCCCCTATACAGGCTGTACAGAGTAACCCTGTAAAAAGTGCTAGGAGAAAGATCAGTGATAGCCAAGCTGTACTCCTGTCCTGACAGAGTGTAGTTCTGGCCCTTGGAGAGACCATCGATGTCAGCCAACTCGATCAGAAAACCATCAAGCTCACCCCTCTTCAGCTCCCAGGATATATTGAAGCCATCCCAGGATACGGCAGAGATAGTGATGTTGCCCACCAGGGGCTTTTCGTTGTCTGGATGATAAACAGAAGAGATTAAGCAACAGGCAGTGGAGCACGAGTATAGCTCAGTGAGCTGAGTATCAGATGGAGAGCAACAAGATGTTGAGCAAGACAACCAGAGATGGTCTTAGAAGAAATTTTGGTGTCAAAATAGTGTCTAGTCTTCTTTCACATGCTACACCCATAAAACAGTCAGTACATTCAAGAAGAATACACATGTAAATGAACTGAAAAAAACTTACCAGAGTCCCGTGGCAACTTGATTTCTTGAATGGATTCATTTTATGACATTTCTACTATTATGCTCTCTAGATTAATTGTTCCAATGACTAGCATGTGTGCAAGAGTTCTCCAGGGCCAGGATTGGGAACCAATGGTCTAGTGTATCTTCCCCCAGTGTAGTTTCAATTAGCAGTGGAAATGTTGTGGTAGGGAAATTTGAAAATGTTTCTATGACAGATGCTAGAGCGATTGTATAAACTCATTTTGTAAACATCAACAACACCAACCATCTATGTCAAATGTTTGATGGAAAAAGACCATCTCCTCTGTAAACAATACATAACAAACGTCTTTCTCTGTTGATATTTCTTCAGTTCCATCTGTTCCATGCAGAAAAAAAACATCTTCCCATGCAATGAAAAATTGCCATATGAAGTCTGCTGCAATAATAAACAAGCTCGTTTGCACAAGCAGCCTTTTGGTCGAACCTCATTAATTAAAAAAAAAAAAACATGCACCTGATTGCAGCTTGCTTTAGTATTAATGGCTCAGAATGAAGCCATTAATTTTTTGAAGGTTCTGCGTAGTCTGCTTGAGCAGAAGTACGCAGATTGCTTCAAATAACGCAGGAAGCCGTGCAGGGAAGCGCAACCCATAATTGAATATCTTTGCGCCCCATCAGCATTCATGAAGAGATGGGAGCAAAGAGCTTGGAGATGCACCATAGGCTGCCATTATCCTCTTAATGCACAATCAAGTGGACACAAGCGTACTGCTGAATTGAGTGAAAGACAAAGAGGATAGAGTGAAAGACTTTCCCAGTTCCCAGGCATGAGAATTTAAAAGTACCATTGCTGGGAAAATTTAACACTGTCAATTAGAGGATCAGAACTATTAATCATTCCCATGCTAGTCCATGATGATTGATGAAAACATTCATGTATTTAACCGTAACCCAGGCATACACTACAGGATGTTTGGCCAAATTCTTTCAGAAATTTGCTCTCACTAATTAAAATAAATTATACCAATGTTGATTTTTTTTATTCTGATTGATCAGAAGGTTTTCATTCATTTTCTATTACAGCAGCTCTAACAGTAGTTCCAGCTGTGATCCAAATTACAGGTTTATACATTACCTTTAAAACGTTATCTTTTCTATAGTGGCTCCTTGACAGCGACTTGTATTATGGATGCTCGACATAATTTAAGGATGACAATAAAATTATTATTTTTTTCTTCCAAATATTCTGTAAGAAGATGTTTATTTAACATTTACGGAAGGAGTCAAAAGTGTCCGCGCTTTGTAACAGTAAGTTTTTGGCCATGCGAAAGTCTTCAATAGAGGACTTTATGTTTTCAGTTTCTTGGTTTCTCTCTTCAAGAGATTGGGGAAAAAAAGAGGCTGGTGAGAAGACGACTGTTTATAGCTGCTGTAACATAAGTAATAAAAGGAACTGAATTTAGGTTCCTCAACATTAAATGTAACTATAAGATTAAAATTTGAATAAGAAGAATAAAACACTTCGGGATGGTAGCAGTGACTCTACCTTGCATCAGGCCACATCACCACCCTGTCATTGATCATTTTCCTATGACAGCATGCACTGAAGTGTTTTATTCTGAGTATATTCAATTATACAAGTGCTAAGTCTGAAATGTTGACATGTGAAATTTGAATTTAAATATGTATGAAATTTCATCTTTGCCTAATCTTCTAGAATGAATGATATTATGGCAAAAAAAACCCAAAGGTTATGTAGTGTATGCTGAGCTTTAGGTATGGCCTTCATTCTTATGGAGCAAAGTGGTTTAATGACTTTCACATCAGAGCCCATTTAAGGACCTTGTGAGACAAGGGCCTTGCAAATCCCTTGTAAAAGATCACCGTTAATTTTCCCACCTGAACGACATTATTCTGGTAATGAGGTTCTGCTAAACTGTCTTGGGATGCTTGCTCAGGGTATACTGCTCTGTATAGATAGCACTATATTGGTCCCAAGTGATTTTTTTCTGTAATCCTTTCAGTGTACTCAATGTGTGTCTTTCAGAAAAGAAGCCTAAATCAAGAGGATTCCCTTCACCACACCCCGCCTTCTCTCGTCCTATAATGAGCCTGTGGTGAGTGTTATGTTCCATGTTTGTACTTCATGTCTGAGGCTGATAATGGCAGCAGAAATGAATCCGTGGGATTATAGCACTGCTGATTTCAGAGACAATGTTTTAACAGTTGCCTCAGCAGGGGGGCCTATTTATTATCCCACCCCTCATTTTGTCCTGGTCAAATCGCACAAAACCAGAGAGGAGTGGCCTCATTTTGACAATTATCACATGAATGAGCTGTGTGTGTGTGTGTGTTCCATATTCATAACCCTAATTTTCGCCCAATCTATTCTCAAGAACCGATTTTTAAAAATACTTATCTATGTATATGTTTTAAACTTGCAGATGTATTAAACATTGAGAAAAATATTTATCTACCTATCTACATTTGTTTTCCTCTTTATTCTCTGCCACGCTTGCTTCTCTCTCCTACTATATAAATTTCACCCCCTTCAAAACTACCACCCCTTTCAAAACCTTCAAACCCCATTTAATTGTTGCATAACAACAGACATTTAATGTAATGAAATATTTGGTTTGGACGTATAAGCAACATTCTGACCACAGGACCTTAAACAAAAGCCATAATCATCCGAATTTGTCTTCCCTTTGGTGCTCTAAGACGTCGAATAAATCCACATGTTGTTGCTGAAAAGAGACTCACACAGGATGTAAAGCTGGAGCATACAATGAGTTCAATTCATTCCTGAGCTTGGCTTAGACGCCTGGAGGCACATTGTATAGAAGGAAAAGATCTCCCTGGCCAAGAGGCAAGGAAGCAGAGGGAACCTCGAATCAAATTTTATACAGACCGCTAAATTTAAAACCTTCACACTCACACAACAGAAATATTGATCCTTTTTAAGATAATTCAGTCCTCATTCTGGCTGGCATGCATGATAAAGTTACAAACCACACAAATCTGTCTTTCTTTAAAAAAGAACTCAAGCCTGCGGAACCCAACTTTCATGACAAATATATCTCATCATCTTTAAAAAGACAGTAGGTTTTAGACAAGCGTCAGGCAATACCGACACAATACACCAGTGAAACAGTATAAGCGGTGTAGGACTGACCTGTTGATGCCTGGATGCTGGCAGGCGCGCTCTTTTTCCTCCCTCGCTCTGCAGTCAGGGTGATGGTGTACAGCATGCCAGGGTTCAGGTTCCTCAGCATGTAGGTGCTGACACTGTCCGGAACTTCAAACTCAGCCCTGTGGCCGTCAGCGGCCACCAACACGAGCTTGTAGACATCGATCTTAGCCACAGGTCTCCTCCAGATCAGCACCATTGTGCTTTCTGACGTCTCACTCACCTCCAGGTCCTTAGGAGCATCAAGGTCTGACAAGGAGAGTGTGTTTCATTAATTCACATATACAGTAGAGATGGCTTTGGCACTGGAATGGCATGTGTGATATGAATAGTGTCAGAAAACTGCAGAGTGTCCTTGCAGCTAGTGTAAATTCGGCCAGATTATATGACACAGTAGTCCACATGCAGTATAGTTCACATTTGAACATTTTGACATGTTTAGAATGTTCACTTGTTTATTCTGTGTATATACTGCTTATCTGCACATGCTGTAGCATTGTATGTAGTATTATTTATCTTATAAAACATACTTGTATATATCTGTCCATAGATTGAACAACTCCTGTTCTAAACAGATACAAATAGGAGGCACACTATTTGGAGCACTAAACAGTATACAGTTACAGATAGTGGCATTTTGTTACAGTTCTATCTTATATTCTATCCATCCATCCATCCATCCATCCATCCATCCATTATCTTTACCGCTGATCCTTACTGGGCCACAAGGAATTCACAGGGAGCCTATCCAAGGAGGCATAGGACATGAGGCGGGGGACATCCTGGACAGGGTGCCATTCCATCGCAGGGCATAATCACACACACGCACACACACACACACACACACACACACACACACACACACACACATTCATACACTATGGACACTATGGACACTTGTGGACATGCCAATAAGCCTACCATGCATGTCTTTGGACTAGGGAGTACCTGGAACCCCCGAAGCATGGGGAGAGCATGCAAACTCTGCACACACAAGGCCATGGTGGGAATCGAATCCTCAACCCCCCTATCTTATATTCTATATTATGTCAGTAATTTACAGTTTCCTTTCATTTTATTCTCTGTTAATGTAGCAACTACCAAATCAATTTCCTTGTAAGAGGAATGTGGGGGGCGGCTGTAGATCAGGTGGTAGAGCGAGTTGTCGACTAATCGTAGGGTTGGCGGTTTGATTCCTGGCCCGGGTGACTCCACATGCCGAAGTGTCCTTGGGCAAGACACTGAACCCCAAGTTGCTCCCGATGACAAGCTAGCGCCTTGCATGGCAGCTCTGCTACCATTGGTGTGTGAGTGTGTGTGTGAATGGGTGAATGAGACACAGTGTAAAGCGCTTTGGATAAAAGCCCTATATAAGTGCGCCATTTACCATTTACCAATGTTAAAATTATTTCTGACTTCTCATATCATATAGGAGCATCTCACCAGTAACAGCATTGGTGGTGGCAGGAGAACTTTCCTTCTCATCTTTGATTGCAGTCACTCCCATGCCGTACTCTATCCCAGGCCTGAGACCTGCAAAATAAAACAAAGAAAATGCAGAAGTGCATAAATACAGTTTGATGTACTGTAGTTGTCAAGAAATTACTTCTTAAGAAGAGGTTAGGGTAAAAAAGGCAAGTACAAAGTTTCTTGTAGATTTCCAGAGGGAGTATTTTGATTGCTCAGCCTGTCCATTATGAATATATTTTCTAAATAATTGCTATTGGTCATTTGAGCTGTTTCAGTCATTGCCTTTCCAGTAGCCACACTGAAAAGGCTCTCACATTGGACTAAAAGCAGAAATTACTGTCTTCCAAGAGACTCTTGAAGATGATAAGAGGCCCCAGCCCAAATTTCTGTATTTATCCTTTGTATGACCCCTATAAAGGTCAATATTCAAGAGGCTTTCAGCATGAAATTATACCTAAAACAGAGGAATCACTTATTGCCAATAAAATCACAAGCGTGACAGCAATTATAGATAATAACCATGTAAAAGAGATGAGTTACACCTGTTGTGTGTGTGTGTGTGTGTGTGTGTGTGTGTGTGATGCTCGGTTTTTAAAATAGACTCACTGGCTTATGTAGGACACAGGCCACCCAAGGACAATAGAGCAGACCACACAAAGAATCTATGACACATTTTGAATTTATACACATTCTCCTCCTACTGTGTTATAGTAATGAGGTGAAAAACATCTTCCATGATTAATTTTCAAACTGAAGCATGTGCTATTACTGTTATTTCATTTTCGAGGTTTGCTCTGTATATTTTAACATAAAGATGGGCCTTTAGTCAAGCAAATATGTCATTTTAATGCACTTATACATACACTTACTAGTATTGTTTTAGGAAACAAAACAAAATCTTCATAATAATTCATGAATTCCAATTCAATATTTCATGCACTGATAAATGGATTCTTTCTAACCCTTACCTGAAATCTTGGCTTGAGTGATGTCCTGTGGGCCTGTAGGAAAGGTAAGCTCCCCATGTTCCCCTCCAGACAGTGGTCCGTATTTGATGCGGTAGCTGGGAACGTTGGCTTGGCTGTTTCTCCACTCTAGTGTGATGCTTTTATCTGTCTGATCTATCGACCGCAGGTTCGTAGGTGCATCTAGGTCTGGAGCACATTCACATCATATTGCATATTAGTTCTCTAGCAACTTCCTGTGGGTGGTAATGCTTCAGAGCCAAGAATTATACAACGTCGCATTTTCTTAGATTAGTAGTTTGGCCATTATTTTATTAACAATAGGTCATATGGGAAAGAAAAGGATGCTCTTACCTGTAGTGAAGGTCTCATAGACAGGCACGCTAGTCATTTCCCCTCGGCGGGCCATGAGAGACACACTGTACTCTGTGTCTGGGTAGAGTTCAGCCAGGTGGTACTGGGTGTCGATAGATGACAGTTCCACTGTGTGGCTGTCTGAGGAGCCAGTGATAGGGCCATAGGACACAGAGACACCGTCCACCTGAGCTATGGGCTGGAACCAGGTGATTAGAGCAGTACTGTCTGTTACATCCCGAACATCCACCTGACTAGGAGCATCAATCACTGCAGGGGGGAGACAGAAAAGAGCTTATACAGCTAAACTTACTTTTCATACACAGATCAATCAAAGCCATCAGATATTTGTCCAACTGCTTTAAAAAAATATTTTATAGTATGTGTCATGTAATATCAAAAAATGACTAGAAAGTATGTTTCCCATCAGCCACTGTACCATGTCACGTCTCATTCACCTGTTTCACATTTAGCTCATTAGCACTGGTGTGTAGTCACATTCAGCACTGCACTGTTGTCTTGTGTTGCTTGTTCTGTCTCTATGTATCATGTTATGCTTGTCTTGGTCCATATAAGTCTTGTATTGTGCTTTCTTTAATACTTTATTAAATGTTTCACTGAGATTCTTCATTTGCATCTGCCTCAAGATCCAAAGCGTGACAGTATGCTTTAGGAATTTTTTGCTTTGACTATATATAAGGTCAATTAACTTAATTATATGGTATTTTTATACAATATTATGTATTCCATTAAAGTGAAGAGAGGCTCTTCGATTTGGGGGGTGTTTGCCCCATGAGATGCAGTGGTGAAATATGAAATGTCACTTTTCCCTGAGCTGTAGAGAAAATAGAGAAATCAGCATTTCGGCTTGGAGCTGATTTGTGAGTAAGCAAAGCTCTTATCCTCTAGAGGGTGGAATGCTTCTCAAGCAGCTTGAATAGGAGGAGGTAGAACCTTTCTTTCAAAATTCAGTGCTTCCTCTATGGGCAATTCCTTATTGGCACATATCTCCGAAATTGAGTGAGAGGCACACTGGAAGATTTGTTCAGCTGGTATCATATGAGCACACAGTAGCCTTCTTTATTATAGCCTATGAATGGAGCCTACTGTTGTATTTAATTAATTGTGTTTCTGCAAGCTCTTTACTTTTTTTTCTTTTTTTTTTTAAGCCTTTGTGGCACTTTCCTGAAATTTTATCCTGAAATAATATGCTACAAATGGTTTACTATGACATTAAAAGGGATCACCTCAATGCAAGCATAGCATTTTACAAGCTAAGCACAAATCACAAGTAAAAACTTGAGCGTATTCCACAATATCACAAAAGGTAAAAAGGTTTTTCCAGCCATGCTTAAGTCACAAAGGTTGAGAGTAGATCTTGTGACAGAAAACTAATTATATTTGCTGAAAACATTTATCACTTAATTGAAATATTATTGGACCACAATTTTGATATTTTTGTGTGAAATTATAGCCGATTCCAGGAACACTGAGCATGAGGCAGGAATGCACACTGGGTGGGTTGCCATCCATCTCAAGTCACCATATACATTTTTATTCACACCTAGGGGGAATTTAGCATAACCAGTCCACCTACATGCAAGTTTTTGGGTCATAAGAGGAAAGCCACAGTCTGAGGCAATGCTACCTTTACCAGTAGGTTACAGATTTTCATAATTCTGAAAGAAAATGTTTGGAAACAAAACAAATTAATTGAATTAATGAAAGTGATGAGAGCTGCTTACTTGTAACCACATTCTTGCTTGCTGGAGGTCCGCGAGTGTTGTTCTTTAACACCTCAAGTTTAACCTCGTATTCCTGTCCAGGGCCCAGGCCAGATTGTTCAAAGGTATTCTCGGGTGGTGACAATGAATTCAAAATCTCCCCATTTTCTTCTTTCTGGAATTTCATAACACCACACAGCCAATGTAAAATCTGACACATAATACTGATTTCATGCTGTCAACTTGTCAAAAGAATAATGAAAACAATATTTTCTGTCTTTGGTATAATTCGTTCATCATTTCTATGTGGATTGTACAAAACATTGTACTGAAAGCAGTACAATGCGTCTTTGTGGTACTGGATACAAAATCTTTGTCCTATTTATGTGCATGTTTAACAAAAAAACACCCACAAATGGCACCATGGATATGACTCCAGGCTTTGTGGACTCAACAGTCCCATAAAATACAGAGAAATTAGAGAGATCTTGGAAAGTAAACACTTGGGACTTTCAATCGCATCCACTTGGATGTGAGTGCTGCACTTCAAAGTAAAGGACTTGTTTGGCATGGACAGACTCAAACTTGATGTATGAATAAAGCTGCCAACTCTGGAAGAATGGAGTATAGGAAGACATGGTTTGCATGTCCTGACAGGAGCTATTTTATGGAGTATGCCTAAGCCCTTGAAAAAGAAAAGTATTGTGAAAACAGCACAGTCCTGTTGCACATGGTCACCAGAGTTGCCGCCAGAAGCTTCTTAGGAGGTTTTGTGGAACAAAACCCTAGACTTTCAGACAGCAGCCTTTGCATATTGGCACCAACTGACTATTTTCCACAGGATACTCATACAGTTTCCCATCTTGAACAGTTACTGGCAGGGCCCTTAATATATGTGGTATTCCTACCACAGATTTCAGGGAAATGCTACCATAACCATCATCATCATGCTGACATGGTTTGTGGCATGCAATAAGAGGCAATGTACTCACTGTATTTCTGAAGATGAGGTTCCAACCATCAAATGGGACATTAAGAGGATCCCACTGAACTTCCACTGATGTCTCTCTCACGGCTTTAAATTTAAGGCCTTCTGGCTCTGGAAGATCTAACAATGTGTTCAAAGGTAAGGGGCAAATATTAAATTTCTTTCCATTGTTCAAAAACGGTACAACAGTTAAATGTTTCACAGTTTCTGAAGACCAGTAATTGATGACTCACGTGTTGCGACTCTTGCACTCACGGGAATGCTCATCTTGTTATTTAGAACAGCATAGACACTGATTAAGTATTCCACACCAGGCTCCAGCTCCCTAATAGTAGCAGACCTTTTTTCACCAGGTACTCGCATATCTAACTCCAGACCACCAGGAGCAGTTGGCATGTAGGTGATTAGGTACTCTGTCACCTGTACCTCATTGACCCAGGTCAGATCCACTGTCTCTGGGGTGACTTCAGTCACAACCAGGTCCCTTGGTGGAGAGACTGTGAATGGAGAAGATATAATGACATGCTTCTGGACTAAGCATTCACTGTGAGGTTAAAGATGTAAAAAATAAAATCATAAACTGACTTACTTTCAGAGCAGTCTTCCCCAGTGAATCCCAAATCACAGATACACATGCCATTCAAGCAGCGGCCTTGGTCATTGCAGTTTCCTGGGCAGGTCATCTCTGAGCAGTCGACACCAGTGTAACTCTCATAGCAGATACACTGTCCATTGTCACAAAACCCACGATCTAGGCAGTTCTTGGGACACGTTTTTTCACTGCAGTCCTCACCAGTGAATCCTTCGCTGCACACACACTGACCATTCACACAGTGTCCACGGTTGTGACAGTTATTAAGACATGTCAACTCACTGCAGTCCTCACCAGTGAATCCTTCGCTGCATACACACTGACCATTCACACAGTGGCCACGGTTGTGACAGTTATTAAGACATGTCAACTCACTGCAGTCTTTCCCTGTGAATCCTTCGCTGCACACACACTGACCATTCACACAGTGTCCATGGTTGTGACAGTTATTAAGACATGTCAACTCACTGCAGTCTTTCCCTGTGAATCCTTCGCTGCACACACACTGACCATTCACACAGTGTCCATGGTTGTGACAGTTATTAAGACATGTCAACTCACTGCAGTCTTTGCCAGTGAATCCTTCCCTGCACACACACTGACCATTGACACAGTGTCCATGGTTGTGACAGTTGTTAAGACATGTCAACTCACTGCAGTCTTTGCCTGTGAATCCTTCGCTGCACACACACTGACCATTCACACAATGTCCATGGTTGTGACAGTTGTTAAGACATGTCAACTCACTGCAGTCTTTGCCGGTGAAGCCAACATGGCAGACACAGTTGCCATCCACACATTCACCATGGTCATGACAGTCACTGGGGCAAGTCTTGATGCTACAGTCCTCTCCGGTAAATCCTTGTTGGCAAATGCACTTTCCATCAATGCAGCGTCCATGGTTGTGACAATCATTGGGACAGGAAAGCTCAGAACAATCATTACCTTGGTATCCAGGTTCACATATACATTCCCCATTTACGCATTTACCCCTGTCATTGCAATTGTCAGGGCAGGAGAGGCTGCTACAGTCCTCACCTTGGAAGCCAGGATCACAGATACATCTTCCATTGTAGCAGTGGCCTCTCTCACTGCAGTCATTTGGACATGTAAGCTTGGAGCAGTCTTCTCCGCTATAGCCGAAATTGCAGATACACTGACCATTAGCACAGAGGCCTCTATTGTTACAGTTATCTGGGCAGATGAGCTCACCACAATCCTCCCCAATGAAGCCCTCATCACAGTAGCAGGTACCGTTGATGCAACGGCCACGGTCAAAGCAGTCATTGGGACATATAAGCTCTGAGCAGTCAAAGCCAGTCCATGGCTCATTGCACAAGCACTCGCCTTCCTCACAGCGTCCCCTACCCAGGCAATTGTTGAGGCAATTGGTCATGGAGCAATCCTCACCCATGTAACCTTCTGCACACATGCAAGACCCATCAATGCACTGGCCATATTCACCACAATCCACAGGACACAGCTCAATTCCACAGTCCTCTCCCCCAAAGCCCTCAAAACAGATGCACTTCCCATCCACACAGCGGCCTTGATCTTGACAGGAACTAGGGCATTCTGTCTCTGAGCAGTTGGGCCCTTTCCAGCCAGGCTCACAAACACAGTTACAGGTTTCAATACTGTAGTTGCCATGGCCATTGCAATATGGCTTGGTAGTGACCTCACCTAAAAAAACATAAGGCAATTCTAAGGTCCTAATATCACAACCATAAACTAAAAAAAATAATGCTATTCCATAAGATTACCAGCATAAACAACTGACAAGTTAATTTACAATTTGAAGGATGCAAAGGTCAAAAAATGTACCCTGACTCTTCTCAGAGGATCCTAATCTAATAATACTCACCTGTAAGTTGAGCTCCACAGCAGCCAGCCCCACTGGTACACTGCTCCCTCAGACTAGACACTTCAGCCTCCAGCATCTCCAGCCTATTTAGGAGATCTTTAAGGTCTGGCATGTGGCTATCACACCCACAAGCCTGCTTGGGTATATTAATTCTGTGTGTAAAGACTATCTGGTTTTCACCATCCACAGTGTGCTCAATGTGCTGGTCAGAGGGGACAGACTTGGGCTTCATTTCCGATCCTCCAGGTGAATCCAGGTCTACAGAGCACAAGGATCCAGTTGGGACATTGATGTTGTATACATGGTTGAAAACCACTGGTTGGTCTGGATTAGGGAGGGTCATGTTCTCGGATTTGGGTGGCATTAGTGACTCTCGTCTGTGCCTGATCACGTTCCTCAGCAGGCCAGCCATGGAGAGATCCAACAGAATGGCCATAGTGACATAGGCCAGCAGCAGGCCTCGCATCCCCATGATGACACACTCACTCTGACGTTTGATTAAGCCAAGAGTAGTGTAGAAGAAGGTACTTTTCAGTTTTAGATGGAGCTTTAGAACTGGAAATTAAGACAGAAAAGGGGTAATGTCATTTCTTATGTGCTCCATTCTGCAGGAGCTTAGACATACGTGTAGTGAATGGTACATGCAAAGATTTTGATAATTTAACAATACTTGCTCCTGCAATTTGTGTCCAGCAAAACCAAAAGAGTAAAAAGGCAGCTCAATACATTATCAGGTTGTGATAACCCTTATTAGTGAATGGTTCACATGGCAGGGGACACAGATTCTCAGCTGCCAATCTTAAGCTCTCCCTCGTCTATATTTCACTGAGGAATTACTCTGACCATTACAAATGGAACAGGAATGCATAACCTTGTGTTTTATTACCTAATCCTTGACAGTGACCTTTCCTTTGATACTCTTCTGTAATCACAAAGCAGGCAACACCTGCATCTAGGCAGCTAGTGCCTCTCCTGTCTTGGTTTTCCGTAATCCAAGATGACAGATTAATACTGGTATAGAGGAAACATCTGCGGTAACCCCTACTATCATGGCGGATCAGAGTTCATGCCATTCTCAAATATCAGCATTTTTCTACTGCTCTCCTGACAAAGATACAACTTCACATGGAATAGATATTTCTTTCTTCGTAAAAATAAATAAATAATTAAATAAAATCTTTCCGGGCTCAGAGTAATGGTCGGTTGGAATTTTTTTATATGACTTGGAAACAGGTGCATATTTTCATTTTCCAACTTTTTACTTTTTATGTATTTTTGGAACATAACATGCCTTTCTACGAATTTCTGAAAGGGAGCATAAACCCAAATTTCCAAAAAATAGCTGGTAATGTATCTCAGAGGCTGCTTTTGAACACTCCATTAGCTCTCTTTATGAACACTATGTTCAATCTATTTAGCATGGTTTTAAACACCTAGTAAAATGCCTAACTCTATGTTATTCTTAAGCGTTATTTTGTCTTTGCAATCCAGCTAGATTTTTTCCCCATTTTATCAAAATTTTTACCCATTTCTCATTAAATCAGTTTAAAATATACTCTTAATAATCTCACATGATCAGAAACCTTCCCTGTGGCATGTGTCCTTCAACTACCAACGAGTGTTATACTGTGGTGAAATTGCTGACCGAGACAACATAGATGGTTGATAATCTGTTCTATTCACAGCTAGTGAATCAGCTGCAGGTAATATGGTCTAAGAGGCAGAGCTCTGAGCACAGAGCCGTCTTGACATGTGATTAGCAGGAATGAGAGGGATCCCCCAGCTGCACCACACATCCATGATTAGACAGACAAGGATGACTGCCCCTGTGCTAAAGAGCTAAGGCATCTTGATGATGGATATTCCTTAGACTATCAAGGCTGTCAAGTACCACCCCCACCACCTGTGCCTGTTTTACACCTCACCCCAAGCAGTAAATCAACAAAATAGCCAGAAAATTTAGGGATTTAGTTCTAGGTGAACAGCTGGCTTCATAACTTTGAAGTATATTTTTTTCTTCCACAAAAATTTGAAGAAGAAGAAGCCTGTCTTTGTTGACTGTGTTTGCCATTTCCGGACAGAATCTGTTGTCGAAGCTGCTATATTGACAGATGAATCACACAAAGTAAGAAGGAAGCAAAGAGCCTCTTGGAAAAGTAAACCAAAAGCCATTCATCTGCGCTTGAAAGGAGTTAACAAGGCTATGGAAAGTATTGCAGTAGTTATGAATGAAAAACCCAATAGTAGTAGCGGTACTAGTGTTTCTTTTCTTTCCAGTGCTGACAAACAGACAAAGAAATTCTTTCTTTTTTTCAGCTCTTCATCAGGACTGAACTATAGCCAGAATGTACTTTTAGATGGAACCAATACAATTATTACTTTCTAACATCCTTCTGTAAAGCTGTATTTGGAAGCACATATTCTTAGCACAGTAGTATTAGCACAAAATATCAGTATTCATTCAGTGTTGTGTTGTTCCTTTATTTTTATGACAGCAGCTGGAAAAGGAAAAACTAGCGCACACAGTGACCAAATGAAAACTTTAATACATCGTTAAGCTTAGGCATAAAAGTTAATTAGATCTAAGCTCTACTGGCCACGTTCCGGTGTAATAAAAAAGATTATTTGCTTAACTTGCAGTTTGTTGGGTTTGTCAAATGAAGCTCATTTGTGGTAAATAAGGTGATAAATTGTGCTCAGGGAGCATCAAAATATATGAATAATTAACAGTTTTCAAACATTTTACTATTTCATTAGATAGTTAATAGCTTTCACATGAGGACATATTTTGCAACCACAGAGAATTGGAATGGGAGGGAATGAAAAGTTTATATGGGCTTTGCTAAGTGCAAGATTAAATAGTTATTGTGTAAATAAAATAAAATCACTCTCAGTGGCATCAGTGTCTCAATAGCTATTATAAAATAGATTGGACTTACTCAAACATTTCGTGAAATGGCCAGATAGAAAAGGTCTCATGCATAAAGTTATCAGATGGAAAATGAAAGGCTGGTGTAATTTGGGGTTAGTCAATGCACCTAGTCTGGGAATTAACCCCCCCTCCTCCCCCCGTTCTTTTTAATGCATCACAGCACTGATGCTCATTTTATACCCCTGGTAACTCTTATACATTGTGTTTTATGATCTGTAAAAATGACTACATTTATATTAGCATATCCATGTCATATATTAAACAGAGCATTACACAGATAAATTTTGGATGATTAAAAAAAAATCAGTCAGATTAATGTTGATTCATTTCTTATAACAGCATCTCTGCCAGTAGGTTTGCCTGCTAGGTAAAATAAATGCGCTCTTTCTAATATGTTATCTTATTGACGCAATTGTATGGTGGACACAACATACTAAACATGCAGAACATGCATATACGTAGTATGGAAGGAGTCTCCAGTGTCGGCGCTAACACTCGAAGTTAAAACTGTAACTTTAGGTCTTCTAATCATGGAAAAGACTTCAGGTTTTGTTGTTGTTGTCCTATTAACCTTTAAAAAAGAGACGAGATGCTGTTGAGTGAACTGTTGTTTATAGCTGTTATTTTATATATATATATATATATATATATATATATATATATATATATATATATATATATATATATTTATTTATTTATTTATTTATTTATTTATAGCTGTTAAGTGATTACATTAGAATTATTATAATTAACACAGACCTTCCACAACATTAAATGTAACTATGCATGGATGAAAAGTATACTGTGTCATACTTTAATTAAGAAAAATCTGTAAATTGTTGTGGAATAAGATAAATAAAACATGTCATTATATGCTGTTATTGGAAAATTATACCACCCCATTGTTGATTATTTTCTTCTAACCACACAGCCACCTGTCATTTTTTTTATTCCTTACATTTATATCCATATGTAAGGAACTGATTTTATTTCAAGCATAAATCCAACCGAAATTAAATTACTTTGTAAATGCGCTTTCCCTCAGTGATTGCTTTCCTGGTGCCCGCCTTACAGAATGTGACCTGTTTTGTGTGGCGCAGTTTTCTAATTTGTTCTGGGAGGCTTATGATTAATGATAAGGCTTTCCACTCTCAAAGTAATTACATACCTCAGGTGAGAACTAGTGGCTACTGAAATACTGATATACTACACTACAACTCAATCAGATTAGTACTTACTGTATACAAAACGGTAACGTGGTAATGCTCATGCACAGATGCTTAGCAATGCGGCATGCAGCTTTGTCTATATTAAATATGAAAAGTATTTCTTAATATGATTTTAAATGCTGTGTTTTCATGCACTCTAAAAACTTTAAAGTATGGTAAAGTAAAAAAAAATACTAATAACCCAGCGACACCGTTTGGACACACAGACCTTCAAAAAGCAACATCATATTTAATGTGACAGATCATCCCACTGTATAAAATACTGTACATGTTCAGTTATGTGTAACATCAACCCCATGCTGTGTTACAGAAAAGACTCACAACACTTTCTGTCTGAAATTGTCAAGCTCGCTCGGTTTTGTAGGTCAGCCGTGATAGAACATCTCTTCTCTTAATGTGGGTCACAGGCAGTGCTGAATGAATGGGTAATGTCTAGAGATTTTTGTCACCTTGAGAGGTACAGATTGATACGGATTCACTGTCACTCACTGTAAAAGCAAGAAAAAGTCAAGTCATAAAGAAATGTCTCTCCCAAAGCAAGTGTGTATGCTATAGAGACTACCACTGGGAACAAACATTTAAGAATATGTTCAGTTCCCGAAGCAGTCAAGGTCAATTTTAAGCACAAGGACTGAACAGTCCAGCTTGGTGACAACACTGAAACTGGACAAATCACAATGAAATGGTGTTTCAGATATGAGAAACCTACTTATCTGTCTCACAAAATCCCGTTTTTATTGACCTGCCAACCTGGAAGGTCACAATCGGAGACAGAGTGCTGCTGAGGATAGCACTATGATTGCGTCTCCTAATCATCAAACAAAGAGATGGATTTCCAGGCTAGCTCATAACACTGTCTGCAGTGTGTGTGAGTTTGGATCGATGGCCCAGCGAGCAGCACTTGCTCATATTATCGGTTCATAAATGGATTTCCAACTTGTCACTCACCTGAGAAATGAGCAGGGAGTTCCTAGTGCAAGGTTCTTTCAAAATGTTTTTGCTCGCTTTTTCGTTCACTTTTTCTTTATTTTTACTTTCTCACTTTTTTACTATCTGGCTGGTAGTCTTTTTCTTCTTTCTTTCTTTCCATATTTCTTGAATATTTTCTTCACTGTGTAAATATGGAGCAGTGAAAAATGAAATATTATGTCTGTAAAAACTAAGTACAGAAAGATATAAGAGTGCTGAGATATTGTTGGTTTGCTGAGCCTTAGCTTATGGGTTGCAACAGTCCACTGGCTCCAAATAAGTCTTTTCGGAGCGGGTGCCAATTCTTTCTTGGCTCTTTATTTTATTTGGCTCAATGTGCTGTAGAAAAGGCACTCATTTAAACCTTGGCTGGAGTCCAGTGGCCAGATCGAAGCAAATGAATATCTCGGGTGATGATAATCATGCATAAGCACAGAGAGAGAGAGAGAGAGAGAGAGAGAGAGAGAGAGAGAGAGAGAGAACTACCCACAAATACAGAAGCTCTCAGGGCTCTTAAATGACATTATGATCAGTTGCTGGCTTGAAGTGAAAAACAGTGAGATACAGTGCAATATAAACAGCAAATGCTATAAATTCCTCTATAATGCAATTATAAACTGACTGACTTCAATGTCAGAATTCCACAAGAAATCAAACCTTTCTTATTTTAATAACAGGTAATCTAATTTACAAAAATGACAGGCCACAGAGACTGAATACAACATAAAAGAAAACATTACATTATTTTCATACATGACATGAATTCTCTGGAGTTTACAGAACATTTTCCATCTGCACAGTAACTGAAAGTGTGTGAAGGCTGTTTTTCAGCCTGGAAAGGCTGATTTTCATGCTAGCCAAGCCCCATTTATAGAGCTTTAATGATGCTGGAGGCTCAGATGGCATCGATAAGCGGGTTGGTGTGTGCGCACATGTGATAAGAGGGTGGGTGTGTGGAGAAAAAGCTGTGTTCACACTGCTCTGAGAGGTCTAGCAGTTCGCTGACATCACAATGCTTTACAATAGCAGCGTTTAAGCTAAGGTAAATAGACTGGGGTTGAGTGACTTCGTAAAGGAAATGGAAAATGTTAGACTTAGGACTTAGTTACGAAGACTAAAGGGAAAGCAGTTGAGTTGAATCCAGATGCCTTGATGTCTGGATCTGATGGTGTTTCAACATCAGCACTTAAGCAATTTGTCTGACGCCAAGATTCTGCTTTATGTTTCAGTCTACTCGTCCAATAAACATTCTGACAAATGATACCAAAGACAGTGAAACTGAACATGTTCAAAACAAGCAGCATATCAACTTTCGACTTAAAGGTGAAACAGATACAATTGACACTGACCGTGACCCTGGAATTAAGGCTAACCTTTCCTGACCCGAGGCCCATGTGCACCTTAAATTTGTCCCATATGGTATAATTATAGAGGAGCATTTGTTACTTGGAGTCTGGTTTTACCTTAAAAGCCCTGGTGACCTGCTGTTTATTAGCCTGACCCCTGGACCGCTCGGAATAGCAGTGCTCAGATGTTCTGTTTACAATACAACCGATCCCCGTATTTTCAGAAAACTCATAACAGAATGGTCTTTATAATGCCTATTCCCATACCCAACCTAAAGCTCAATCTAAAAAAAAAACCTAGAGCTCAATCTAATTTGGCTGACAAGGGCTCTCGTAGTCAGGTTCTGTACTCATTGTCCTGGAGAGCAGTGAATACCACAAGGGAAGGAAACCTTCCAGATGGGGCGCGTGTGAGAAGATCAGGTTACTCTGCCAGGTGAAATCAAATTTCTGCTGAATTTTTCATGTGGGTCTTTATAGCAGGAGTATATTTGTATGTGTCAATACACAATTAAACATCAAGGGTCATATTCATAGTTGAGTTAAGCATGCTTAATGTGGAGTGCAGATACTGAAACTGTGCTAGCATTAGGAAACCAGGTTTCTATTAGAAGTTTATTTCATATTTCCATCATCCCTATATCATTGTATTCATCTTTTTTTATTCATGTTTCAATGATCAATTCAATCTATTGTACTTTATTGCTCATCTATTCATTCAACAGCAAATTTAAAAAAAATGCCTTTTGCTTCTTTAGTCTGTGGAAATCTAGATGCTATTGAAAAACCCTGTCCCAGTCACTTTTATTGAAGTCAAGTCTTGGAGGCAACCTTGAAGGCATGCATCACAGACAAATGAATACCATAATTGGAATGAATCTGGAACTCGACTTGTGTAACCCATTTCTGGACACATGTAACTTTCTCTGCATAAATATTGACGTCATTTTTGGATCTCAGATGCACACTGAATATGCAAGATATATAAATTTCATAGCAGAATTTCACTTAAAGCAACTCTCGCTCCAATGGATTCCTCCCGCTCTTCAATCGTGCCAATATGATGATTTAAGGAAGACACATTACTTCCTGTTTGCTTAAGAAGTGAAGAATTTGCTGTTCAGCACTGACAGAAAATGGAGCATTCGCTCTCAGTCTGAGAACAGTGCACAAGCTCTTCACTAGTCTGAATCCACAGCTGTGTCTGGAGGACTTTCTCTGTCCTTGGTCCTGGTTCTGCTCCTTTGAGCTACACGGCAGTAAAAGCCAATGACTCTGGCATGCACGCAATTCTGACCATAGAACAACACGTATATTGATCAGAAACATGGCCGAATTGTCAAGTCGACAGTTCGAAGGAGACTTCCTGTAGGACTTTAAAAATCAAAAAAGGAAAAGGTGCTTCAGCATGTTGCAGTATGACAATTGTGGGGTTGTTCATTGAAAAAAGTAACATTTTTGCCAGCTGATTTGCGTCTGTGAAAACCCGAAGTCAAGTATTAACTTTACTGCCGCCATCCTGACAGGAAAACACCCGTTTTCCAGCAGCTGGAATGTTGGCTGTGGGGTGAGGACATCTGTTTTGCCTTCTATAACAAAGGCATGAAGTTTGAGCACATCATGGTAGAGAACTCCGTCCACTTGGGTCAATAAACTCAGAACGATAGGTCTAACTGTATTCTTTTATTAATCTTTATAACATTTCCAGACTAAACCGTCTGCTGCTTTTGTATTGGTCATGTAATGGTGCAAATTCCAGTTAGAGGGATCACTGGCGCTGAGTCAGACATGTGTGCTCATCTTTTGGATTTCAGCAGAACAGACACTGGCAGAATAAAGAGCTCTGAGTCGGCGGCTTTTCGCGAGACCTCTTGCATTAGCATCAGACAGACATTAAAACCATCTGGAGTTTTACTCAGCAGTGTTTGAGGAAATCTTTGTTCATGGATTCTCATGAATCATTTAGAGTGCCTTTGTGGCTAAATTGGGAATAAAAAAGTGATTATTTATAGACTTTGTAGTCCGTCTGACATGAAACGAGATGATCATGATCTGAGCAGTGATTTGTACAACAAGGCCTGAATACTAACATGTGAAGTTAAGACTCAATCGCTTTTGATTGACAGAACATTCTCTGAACGTTAAGTACTTTTGGTTCATTCTTTTAAGATTTTCAGTTGTAAGAACGTTTACATTTATATTTCAACAATGTTAATATGAAACATTCTAGAACAACATTCTAATAACTTAACAATTATTACACCAGATGTTTTTAGAACATTTCAGGATCCTTATTCATTCAAATATTACATCCTGTCCGTCTTAGAACCTGTTAAATACGTACAAACTTTTTAATAAAATTGAAGTACCGTTGAAGACGTCTTTGGAATTTGATAGTTTTCGGAAAAACATGATATAGTTCTATCTAGCGTCTAACAAACCTCTGCTGTGTCACTCTGGGAGAACCCTTGAAGGTTCTATTTGAACTGTACAGCAGAATGTTTTTCTCTCAGAATAGGTTACAGGTAAAATCCTGTTAGAAAGTTTAAACTGTTAGTACCATGTGATCTATACAAAGAAACCCTTGAGTCACCCTCAGGCCTTATCATGGTACCTTGATATACTCATTTAAATTACAGGTTCTTCAAGAGCTCTTTGATTGGTTAACAGTTCTATCTTTTTAAGCATAAACTGAAATAGGGTTGTTGATGGACTCTTTTTTCCTCAAATGTGCATCCTTGTGTGAAAATTTACATTGTAAGGTCCCTTGTGAATTTGTAGGAATAAGAAATGTCCTCCACATGGAGTTCTTTTGTTCCCTAATGTACAATGGTCTAATTACCTCTAATTTCCTCTACAGGTATGTTCCTCTAACCAAAGATGGAAAAGATACAATACAACACAGATTCTGAAAAGGTACTGTTTCATGTACTGCCTCAACGACACGTTTTTATTTTAACACCTCAGTTTATTTATTTATTTGAACGAAGAAAACACTGGCACGTATGTCTCAGATTGGCCAATGCGCTGATGCTAGCAGCTGCTGAAACAAAGCCTACTTTCCCATTCATCTGTACCCAGTGTCAGTGAATGCCCTGAGCATAGCACCTATAAAACATTTACAACAAACATTTAGTGCCTGGGAAAGGCCAGAGTCATAATCTAAACCCTAATCATTAGATTTGAGACATTGATTGGCAATAATGACAAAAAAGCAACACTAATGGGCATGTGCTATTCATTGAGCTATACATAACAAACAAAAAGACTAAATTATTTGCTGTTATGGGTCAACGATTCCTTTTGAGATTCCAAAAAATATCCCAATCATATTAACATGGTTAAGTATTGTATCACATCGTTATATCATTACACGCTTACTTCTTACAAAAGTGTCCAGGAAAGAAAATTATGTAGGTTCTAAAGTGATCTTCATTCACAATTTTACCACCAATTTGACCTTCATCTTTGACCCATATACAGAACCGACATTAAAAAGCTTCAAATGAATTTGGAGTACAAATGTATAGAATGTGTGTATGTCTATAAAACTGTGTGAGCAGCTCTACATACAAATAGCAAGTTCTCCGATGACAGTCTGTTTCTTTAAAAGGAACCCGGAGATCCTGGGGGTCTCTGTCGGAACCCCCGCCCCTTCTCTCTCTCTCTCTCTCTCTCTCTCTTTCTCTCTCTCTCTCTTTCATAGAGCCACACACAGAGGAGCAAACACTCTCTCAGATGATCTACGAAATTTCTCCCGTAATGATGCCCTAAGCAGGCACGATATTCATACTGTCTCATTGCCGTGAAAGGATGTGAGAGGAGAAGAGGAATCTGACGATCACTGTTTACCAGTAGCTGAAAGGAGACTAAATAACAGTGGTAACACTAACCAGCTGACACTTTCCTGGCATGGGTGGGCAGCATAGAAATATCCAGATGCAGAAATCCTGGCAGGTAATATGCACTGACTAACCCAAAGTGGATACAGTGCATAAAAAACAGCCTTTCCTTGTGAACCTTTAAAAGCAGTCCATATATTCAGTTGCTCTCAGGTATATCAAGTATATCAGTCAATCATCAATCAGTGCAATGTCCAAATATAAAGCACATAACATTTATACATCCTTTAAGTTTTGTTTTTTTTGCAGTGGATCTACGTAATCACAATACCATTTAGAACAAGATGTCAAGACATCAAGCAACACCAGGCAAGTGGGGAAAAAAAGAACATTCTAGTGCTCAGCCACTCAATACAACTCTTACAGGTCAACATGAATGTCAGTAGCTCTGCACTTACCTTAGTGTCTGAAATGATGTGCTCTTCTTTATCTACTATGTGGCACTCTTTAAAAAAAAAAAAAAACTTCAAATCTCTGCAAAGCTTCTTTTTGTGACTTTTTCTGTGTGCTGTCTTGTTTTCCCTAGAGAGATGCAAGTTGTGCCATTTCTCTCTCTCTCTCTCTCTCTCTCTTTTTTTCCCCTCTCAGCAGTAGTGATCCACGGAGGCAGGGAGCCTGCTGGCGCTGCAGCCGGAGAGAGGGAGCCAGTGAAAGAGAGAGAGGGAGGGAGAAGTCCCTTTCTCTTAAACAGTAGACACTTTGCGGTCAGACCCCACTCCCACCTACCATTCTTATATATCCCCCTCCTCTTTCTCCTCTCCCTCCTTCTTTCTCTCTCTCTCTTGCTCTCTCTCTCTCTCTCTCACTATGGAAGCTGGAGAACTGAAACGGGATGCCTCTAGGCTGAGCTGCATAAGAGAGAGTCAGAGAGAGTGTGTGAGAAAAAAAAAATGAGTGGGGGGGGGGTGGGAGAAAAAGATTTTCAGGAGACGGAGAGCTAGTGTGAGACGGAAAGTGCGTGAGAGAAAAAGTATAATGAGAGAGAGAGGCTATGTGAGAAAAGAGAGAGAGTGAGAGAGAGAGAGAGCATTAAGCTACAAAGTGGAGCAGCAAATGGTGGGAGGAAGAAACCCAAGGCTGCATTAACATACATTTCAGGATTAGAATAAACGATGGGTGAAAAGGAAAAAGGAGCTTGTCTATGTGTTAGATGATGGTGATGACACCACCAATGACAGGAATTGCATGCCAATCAGCGTAATCCTACTTCCAACAGCTAAATGAGAAAAACAAACAAAAAAGTCATTTTAGTCAAGGTAGATGTTCCAGAAAGCTGAACTGTTTCTACCTCAGAAGGCTGGATCGTAGTTCTCTGGTGAGCTTCTGTAAACACACAGCACTTAATCAGAATACTGAAACCTCTCCAGCATCACACACACACACACACACACACACACACACTGCAGGTAGAACGGAACCCCAAACCATGCTGGCTTCAATTACCATCCCACGCAGTGCCCCAGCATTTCTAGTAAACAGGATCCCCGGTTGAAATAAACTCACTAACAAAGACGCCCCACACTCTCGGCTCTAAGCCGCCAAGCAGAAATGCCCTTTAAAGATTTCTAATGAGCCTCATCAGGTCTGGAGATGATGACACTCTTTGGGTGGGGGAAATCTGACCCTGGAGCTTTTCAGTGCCTGGAATGGGGGGTTGTGGAGACCAGGAGGGGTTTCCCCATGGGAAAAATTGGAAATGTGCTCTCTGATGAGGGAAATCGAGCTTGATCAAAACAGGCTTGATGGGGTCATGCATTGCTGATGATGCACACCATCCATGTGGGATTTTATTCTGGGATTCATTTTGGAGAAGATGAGAAACCGGGACACTGATGGAATTTGCATCACTCTTCTAAGAAGTGGAACAAATCCTCGGTACGTTCAAGCTCAATCCATATCAACGCCAAACAAAGACAATTCGAACAATATTGGGTCTAAATAGGGGAAGTGCTTCTATTTCTTCATCCTCTATTACATGTTCCAACCCACACACATTACACTCTCATAATAAGCCATGTCTTCTGCTAATGGCCAAACTCACACCAAAAGAAGAAGTCAACAGTATTCCCAAAGTCGCTTCACACCATAGTAGACCACCTGCAAGAATGACTGGTTGTTATTCTGTGTGTGTGAGTCTATGTCTTCAGGGGGAGGTAGACAAGTTCCCTGCCCTCATAAGAACACACAGCAGCTCTCTCCATCTGTTCCACCTCTCACCTTTCTCTCACACGTTCTCTCTGCCCTCGTCCTTCATGAGTAACTGTGTTCAGAGAAACACGTGCCTCAGTTCATCAAGCTTTCCCATGATTCAGGCATTCAGAGAAAGACATATCCTGTAGTCTTGATTTCCCAAATGACAGTGTTGCTCACCTCCTCCCCCTGTTTTCCAATTTCTGCAGCAGGTGCTCGCTTGCATGATCCAGGTTTATTCTCAGCAGCACCAACAGATAATGTGCTTTTTACAGCGAGACTAGGCGTGAGCTTTTCTTTTCAACTACTTAGACCTGATTTCAACAGTTTTCCTAAAGGCTTTTAAAGCAAAATGTTTGATCCCCAAGCAACAGGCCATTACGCAACCATATGTTTGTGATGCACTTTAGCAAAATAATTACTATGTTCACATTCTTCTACATTGGAGTGGCCATAACAAAGATCTATCCACAGGTTTGTGTCTTAGGGAGAAAAAAAAGGTAGTTGAGTTCAGGCAGTACTTTTTCCTCCCTGTAATTGGTGGCAGTCCACTGAAAGAAAAGCACAAGGGCTCAACGGGTAGCAAGACATTTTCTGTCAGAGCTAGTGGGATCTAATTATAGGAGGAAGTGGCTCCTGCCTATGGCATAGTCGAGTGTCAGGAGCCGCAAGACTGCAATAAGAGAGCAGAGGACTGGAAGGACGTGGCCTCAGCTCGCAGGCACCCCGGTGACCTGCATAGACCTGTTTACCTCATTAAAAATGAATTCCCAGGTAATATTGCCATTTCTCCAACCTCCCTTCCCTTTTCAGCCTTGCGGTCATCTATTATGCAGCAGGGAGCCAGAGTCGGATGGGTTAATGCAAGACAGGTCATTTGGCCAGTTTGGCTACAGAACCCGTCACTTCCTGTCACATTTATTACCCTGGTGTTGGCTCATGTGCTCAGATATTAACACTAATGGTCTGTTTAAAGTGTAAAGTCTGTAGATGAAATAAAAATGTACTCTCAGCAAACGAGGGTCATGCCAACGGTGAGTTAAAGAAAGGAAAATTGATCTATTGGGGATTGTCATTCCTAAAACAAAGACAAGGCTGAAAAAAATGAAAAAGCAGGAGCAACATACAGAAGTAAAGAGCTATAACCTGTCTATATCTGCTGCTTATTAGTCTTATAGAGACTAAGCGATAAATTGTCATTAGGTTTAGACTAATGAAAAACAACCTTCCTCGGCTCTACAATGAAATCTAAGCAAAAGAAAAGCAAGAATTTTTAGTATATGGGAAAGATTAGTTGCAGACCCAGGCTTAATTGCTGAGGCAGGGTAAACCGGCTGAATGATGTCCTGGACCACACACAGGCCAGCAACCTCTGTGTATGTGTGTTTAAAAAGCCTGTAAATTTCTGCTAACTGTGACAAGGGATTAGAACTTTACCCTGACCCCTGTGACCTTGCGAGTCTTGTGTTCCTCAGGCTCGGGGAGCTTTATCTGCTTCCATGGTGCTTCTATGTTTTCATTAAAGCACACTTTCTATTAAAGCACCATGACCTGTTGAAATCGGTGCATGGAGACCCATAAATATCACAGATTAATGACTATGATCTGGATCTGCACCACTGAGAACATGAAGCTTCACTGTACAAAACACGCCCCATCATGTTTCCAGTCTTCCAAAGGATCTTTCATTCTTTTCCATTTCATCATAGGGGATGGAATGAGGTCCAGAACATCTCAAACAATGGATCATGTGGATTTAAGGAGGTCATGAAAACAATCCTGTGGGTAGAAAGTGCACATTTTTCTTTCTAATCATGCTCTGTATATTTGAAGATTGTGAAGATTGTGAAGTGAAGATTTAATGTTTTTCCCTCACTGAGATAGAGATGCAATACTCTAAAGCAAGCTGAGCTGAACACACAAAGACAAATAAATGATTTCCTCTTAAACGACTTGCAACAATGGCTCTTGGTGAATGAGACCTTTGGGCCAAAATGGAAGTGCTGAAGTAGAACTTTATTGCGAGGAACGAGAAAGGACTGAGCAGTTACACCTGATAACAGCTTTTCACTGTTCCTTCAAGCAGTCCTGAGACATCGCTGACCCTTGTCCGAAGTAGAGCCGTCTTTTTTAGGAATCCTATCAATAGATTATCCCATTCCATGTGACAGCTGCTTTTAACAACAGTGGGATCTGATTACTGTAAGATGATCGAACAAGATGCCTTCGATTGAAATGGAGAGGAATTTGAGATGCAATGTTGTCACCTGCTCAAGAAACTGGCCCTAGGGACTGGAAAGCACCACTTAATCTGATGAAGGCTGTGAAATGTGGGTAGAGAGAAGAAGGAATGCAGAGAAAGGCTGACCTGAGGGACCTGAGACCTGACCTTGAGTCCCAGGGACTTCATCAAATGAGTCAACTGTGGTGCTGCCACATAGCTTTGATGGGTGAAAGTGGACACTGTAGACCAATAAGACACCAGTGTCATGGAAAACATGACTCAAAAGACTAAGAACCTTAGCCTTGATTTGACATAAAATTTTGATCTGATTCGAACGACCTTCCAACTTGTCTAATATTTCTGTCTCGTCCATCCCTTTTTCATTCTCCTTCCACAGTCTTATCTTGAGCCATTACATCATGGCTAAAAAATGACGAGGTAGCCTGAAACTCCACCATTCTCCTGCAAGGCAAGTTGACTTGTACCTCTTGTGACCTCCAAGTTAAGGACAAAAGTCTTGCCTTTCTCTCCTTTCGCCATAAAATAAACACTGTAATATGTCACAATACGTCAGCATGCGGAGACATTTTCATCACAGCTACGCAGTCGTTCTTTTTAAGTTAGCCACCGCATCCACACTGGGGCAGACAGATTTGTTTGTAGAAGCCCTCCGAGAATACAGGCCTGTCTCTGGCTGAATCAAGAACGATGCTTTATCTCTTTGCAAGAGCAGTGGAAAGACAGGCAGGCTGGTTGATTTATTAATGCCGTGAGGGTAAAGCCTCGGGGCTGAGTGTCAGGGTGTATTTCTGGTGAGATTAAGATGTCCCCGAGGTTTACGTCTCTGAGTCTACAAGCCGCAAGCTTGTTTTCAGCTCGACAGCCACTGCCGACAGCACACTGTAAAAAGCTACACAGAGAACATATTTACAATGTAAGCGATCCTCTTGCCAATGAGGCAAAGTACACAGCAATTCACTTTGATTACAGAGACTACCTCTGTACACTGAGCTGACAGTGTATGGCACCTGCTATTTAAAAAACACAAGTCTTAAAAGGTTTAAAGAACAAGCTGAGGTGACGGAGTTCTCAGCAGGGTTGGAGATTTCCTGGATGGTCTCATTGAGGAAGCGGCTTTTGTGCATCTGTTTTCCCAACCTTGTCTGTGGCGAGAGTCATGCCCTCCGTGCCCTTTGTCTACTTGCTGTGATGCATCTCTCTATGAAAGAATGGGACAGCCAGGCGGGGAACAAAGAGCAGATCACGGCTCTTTACTGGGACAGGGCAGCTTAGCCAGGGATATAGCCCCCGTTGCTGTGGATTGCTTGGTAGGAGTTTCCTTTTAACACTGACCTACAGTCAGCTCCCTTCACCCAAACCTACATGTTCACTGGTATAAAATGGAACAGATTTAAGATTAGGGTTAATGTGCCACTTCAACAGTCTTGAATTTATATTAAAATATTCAACCTTATAAACTGTTTCAGCGTAATGCTAATCTTTGAATTAAAATGTAACATTGTACCAACTTGTACCATGGCGCTGCTGAATGCTCGATTCTGATTGGTCAGAAAGTTATCATATCTTTATGAACAACTAACACAGGAACTTTAGTGATGGATCCTTGGCATAAATGGATTATAAAACAACTCATGTAATTGTAGATATGGTGAAGTTTTCTATGAGGAGAAGTTTATTTTTTGGTAGGAGTATCCAGTGTCAGCATTTTGTACTTGTCAGTGGTAAAGTTTTCAGGACAGAGGGCTTTGTGTCAGTGCCCATGGCACGGGTAACTTGCACTGTGAGGAAACCATTAATGCAGAAAGATATGTACATATTTTGGATCAACATACGCTGCGATCCAGAGCAGGGCAACGCCAAACCACATTCTGCCCGGATTAGAATCGCATGGTTGCATAAGCAGAGAGTGAGGGTGCTAGCATGGCCTGCTGCAGTCCTGACCTGTCTCCCATTGAGAACGTGTGGCGCATTATGAAGCACAAAATAAGGCAACGAAGACCCAGTACAGTTGTGCAGCTGAAGAAATGCATAATGGATGAATGGGGGAAAATTCCACTTGCAAAACTTAACCAACTGGTGTCTTCACTCAGTTTATACATTTTTTTATTATTAGTTTATTATTTTTGTAATTTTTTGAGATGCACCTGTAAGTGATGCATTACATAATGCATACTGCTTCAATATAGTTGTACCAAGTAGCTTATAGTGTAGCTTTAGAAATCTGCATTAAACAAAGGCTTTTCATGAACTGAAGGATATCTCTTGTATTCATGTGTTAAGAATATTTGTCTTTAGGGTAGGGCTTCTTCTACAGCCTAGTAAAAATATATATTCAGTTTCACACACTCCTCCTACCTGTGTTTCACATAGCAGTCTTCCAAGAAGCCAGATAAAGCAAAATCTCCAGAGAGATGTACAGTATGTGAGATGGATGCTGATGGGTCTATCTGCTGCTTTTATTCAAACAATATTACGTTGTGTGCTTTTTTTTTTAAAGAAAAAAAAAGACAGATATGTTTATAGAGATTGATAGTATTCCTATCATGATAGTCCTAGCATGAGAACAGAGAACATTTCATGCATTCTGGATAAGGCAAATGCTATAAATGTAAATGCAAATATTCAAATGTTTAAAAAAAAAAGTATTATGATATACCACATAGTAAATAAAGATCTTCAACATTTCTATATTCATTCATTTATAAGGTCAAGACTAAAAATTAATCCTATATATGCATTTATTTACAACCTCTTTTGCCATCTTTAATGAGCTGCAATTCCCTGAAATGTCATTTTTCAATATAGTGGCTTGTCATTCAGCAGGTTTTCATCTGTCCTTCAATTTTTCTCGTCCCTCATCCGAAATTTCGAATGAAAATTCCTTACCACTTCGGTATGCTGTCTCGGCACCTATGCTCTCCCTCTCTCTCTAGCCATCTATTTCTTTTTCCCACCATCCTGCCCTCCCATCATCTCTCATTCTGCTGCTTATCACCACTTCCTTTCATCTGCACATCACTATCCCTCGTGTCAGTGATCCTGCAGGGTGTTAAATAGAGGACATGTCACGCCTCAGCACCACCAACCAGGACTGGCAGCGCTCTTTTTCTCTCTCTGCCCCCCCATAACCACACACACACACCATGTGCGTATTCACACATAAATGCACACATATTAGAGCATGCTTGCACACACAGCGCACATGCAAATATAGCTTATCTCTGAAGACATGCAACTTGGCAAAGTGTGGTTAGGTAGCAGTTGGTGGTCTGTGAATAATTCTTGACACTTGTCCAATATTTTTTTAATTAATTTGAGTGGGTTTATCATATTCAAACATTTATGCAATACTATCTCTGCCATATCATTATTGTCAATTTTAAATCCTTATGCAACTCTGTAAACAATGTGGACTTACAAATGAGAAAAAATACAAGCAAAGCGATAGCGATATACACTACAGAAATAAATATATCAAAGGTATAATGGTTTTATTATTATTATTATTATTATTATTATTATTATTATTATTATTATTATTATAGGATTATCCAATATTTATCATTTACCACACACAGCGTCAGATCTCTCTCCCATTATATACTGGAAAGACCGGTACAATACATTTCTGCAATGTTAGCTGTTTAATGACATGAAATTTATCAGAGGTGTACTCATCCATGGCAATGGATGGAAACATGAAGATAAATGAGAATTTCAAAGCACAGACTATGCAGTATAAATGATCACCATCATATTCCATTTTACCCTTAATGAGCTCCTTCCTTTCAGCAATAAATGGAACTCGGCATTAGCTTTAGGTTACTTCATAAACAAGTGCAAATACAAACTTCATTGGGTTGAATTTAATTTCCACAAAAGCATATTATCCGATAATATGTCCTACACAGAATGTATACAGTAATAACTACTGGAGGGAAAAAAAGCAATAAAGTCATTTTCACCTTCACAATACCATAGCGTGACAAGGTCAACTCATCAAAATGATTGAATGTGCTATTTTACTGCAATCAGGTGTGAAGTAAAGCTAAGGTCATGGAGTCTAAACCAATGAAATTTGACTAAACAGTATTTCCATTTGCAAATTCATTCTTTCTGATCAGATCCAAATGTCATTAGAGAGTAAATGAAGGTCCATGATGGATGTTGAGTTTATCATAACTATGTTCCAAGCCATTTACACAATGAATCTGTTTGCTTCCAGACAGCTTGTCTTGTGCAGACTCTACTATGTGATCTCGCCAGATCAGATTTACACACGGAGCCAGAAACTCAATAAATTTAACCTACAAGCAGGCAAGGTCAGTGTCTGAAAATATGGTACTTCAGAAAAGACCTCATTCATTACACCAACACTATTTAAGTTAGTGTCCCTGCTGCTTCTTCACAATAAATAACTATGTGGACAAAAGTATGTGGACACATGACCATCACACCAATATGTGGTTCTTCCCCAAACTGTTGCTACAATGTTGGAAGCCCTGAACTGTATAGGATGTCTCTGTACGATGTAGCATTATAATTTCCCTTCACTGGAATTAAAAGGACCAAACGTGTTCCAGCAGGACAATTTGAGCCCCTGTGCTCAAAGTGAGCTGTGTGAAGACATGGTTTGCCACGGTTGGTGTAGAAGAACTCTAGTGGTCTGCACACAGCCCTGACCTAAACACTTTGGGATGAACTGGAACACTGACTGCACACCTGGCATCCTCTCCTGGTGCCTAACCTCACCAAAATCTAGTGGAAAGCCTTCCCAGAAGAGTGGAGGTCATTACAAATAAAAGGGTGGGATTAAATGTTCAAACACTTTGGCCATATAGTGTACATCATTTATCAATGACAAAATAATAATTTTAATTACCAGGCCATCCACTGCAAATGTGCGCTCTGTAGGAGTGTAATGAAATTCCATCTGTTACATCAGTTAAATAGTTGCATCTGTTCTGGGATTCGGACCTATGCTCCTGGAACCTGTGGAAAACACTATGAAAAAAAAACCCAGACCTAGAAACGCCATCACTGTCAGCATGGCCTGGGAACTCTGGCTTTTGACAGTTCCTCTCTTACGTTATTATAGATTGCCGCATGTTAATGCACATGGTTCATATTTGACCACTGGCTTCAAAATAAAAACCTCCCACTTGTAGGACTTGCATAAGTATTCCCTCCCCTCGTTGAGACTGATCCAGTAAGTTCGCCTTCTAACAGAACAACCCTGCAAAAGATATACTGGAGTGGCTCGTAACCAAGAACCTGAATGTGTTAGAATGATACAGTCAAAGCACAAACCTAATTGAGAATCTGTGGTAAGTCTTGAAAAATTGCTGTTCACCAACAGTCTCCATTCAGTCTGACAGAGCTAAAGCAATTTACCCAAGGAAAAAGGGCTCCAAATTCAGGATCCAGATGTTCAAAGTTAATAGAGATACAGTATATCCCAGATGACTTGCAGATGTGATTGCAAACATAGGTAAATCTACCTTTGGGGGGATATATATACAACCAACACATGTCTTTTTTTTTTTTTTTTTTAACATTTGTGACATAATAAAATATGTAAAGTTTAAAACAAATGGAAGTCAAATCCGGATTGTAACAGTGCAAAGTTCAAGGGAGTGAATAAGTATGCAAAGCACTGTAATACTAATAATAGATATAATACTAATAACAATAGTTAAATATTGTTAAATAGTCTTTCAATATTAAATATCACATAATTTAACTTGTTACTTTTTTCATTGTAACTATAATGAGCACTTGGATGTTAATATAAAAGTTATTTAATGAAATCTTTTGAAAACTATGCTAACGATTTCACGTTAGCAGAATGTTTGTAAGTCAACCTTTTCCCGATTTTGTCTTGTTTTCAAGGGAACATTATGGTTTAGTGGTTAGCACGTTTGCCTCCCACCTCCTGTGTGTGCTGAGTTTCCGTGCTCTCCCCGTGCTTCAGGGGTTTCCTTCGGGTACTACGGTTTCCTCCCCCAGTCCAAAGACATGGTTGTAGGCTGATTGGCATCTCTAAATTGTCTGTAGAGTGTGAATGGATGTGAATGGATTGTGCCATGTGAAGGGTTGGCACCCTGTCCAGGGTGTCCACCGCCTCGTGCCCCAAATTCCTGGGATGGGCTCCAGGCTCCCCCACAGTCCTGTGTAGGATAAGGAATAGAGAAAATGGGTGGATGGATGTCTTGTTTTCATTGTCACCATGCCTTTACATTGTCAAGTCTTAAAGTCTTAGATAGATGATATTGCATCTATATTTCCTTGTTGCCTAGCAACAACTTTGCAGTGGTCATATCATGTATATCAGTGTGTCCAAACTGCTGTGTGTTCCCTCTCTTGTGGTATTTTCCACTTAGGAAATGGAAATGTCTTGACAGATCAGAGTTTGAGTGTTACACAATGTTGATGTTTCTCTAAATGATGAAACCCATGGAAATTTGGTTTTTGGTTGATGGGATGAGTAATTACAGTGTAGTTTTAGTCGTATGAAGTCTTGCCCAGATATCTAAGGAAAATGTTAATATTCCCAACAGTGGTGTCTTCTTTCCACTCTCACTATAGCTTGACATTATCTAAATAAAGGACCTTGCTAGCCATATGTATTTTTCAGTTGCCTAGCAGCAGCATTTTCACAGCGTTACTTGTGAGGTCGAGTGTTGCTTCTTAATATGGCGGCCCATGAACGTTTGGTTTGCAGTCAATTCTAGGTGTCATTATAGCACCTATTTTGAGGTTTACCAACTCACAATTTCCCTCAGTGATTAGCTAGTTCATGCTCCGCTTGTTTATGTGCCTGCTGTCTAGAAACAGCATGAAGTTCCATTTGAAACAATGTGAAGTTAATTGTTATTATTATGTCACATTTTCAAAACATTGTAGGTTATTTTTGTAACCTTTATTTATATTTATATATAAAATGTCAAGTAAATTTTCCATGGTGGCTTAGTGGTTAGCAGATTTGCCTCGAACCTCTGGGGTTGGGGGTTCGATTCCTGCCTCAGTCTTGTGTTTGTGGAGTTTGCATTTTCTCTCCATGCATCAGGAGTTTCCTGGGAGTCCTCCAGTTTCCTCCGCCAGTCCAAAGACATGCGTTGTAGACTGATTGCCATTTCCAAATTGTCAGCGGTGTGTGAATATGTGTGTGGTTGTGCCTTGCAATGGGTTGGCACCCCACCCAGGGGGTCCCCTTCCTTCTGCCCTGAGTTCCCTGAGAAAGGCTCCAGGCTCCCCCATGACCCTGTCTAGGGCAGGAGGTCTTTGAGGGTCAACTTTGGTGGCTAAGATGCTTTCAGGGCCTTTCTTCTCAGCTTGGTTTTATCATATGTCTCCCGATCACTTTGCTTCACGATTACCATAGCATCCATAAAGAAAGTCCCTGTCCCTGGAGATGAGGGTAACTGAAGAATACCTTCAATTACAGAATCTCTTGTGTTGTGCTTTTTAATAGCATATTTCATAATAACTAATTCAGTGCTGAGCTGTGGATAGAGCAGTTCTGCAACTTCAAACAGACAGACAGCTTCAGGGCAAAAGGGGTCACAGGAGCGGTCAGGAGGAGCCTTGGGTAAATGAAGGCAACATCACAGAAGATCTGATGAGGTGCTTTCAAGAGTGTCAGTGAGTGATGCTTCAAACATTCATTATAGGAAGGCAGATGGATGAAATGGCTGCACCATTAGGCGGTTGCAAGATGAGGTCAAAATGCACAATAAGCTGTGGCATTTTCAATGCAAGCACAAAGATGGACAAATTCAATCAGACACAAACTGCAATCTGCCATATGATAAAAAATCAGGTGTGTGAAAAGCTATATGAGTTGGTGTACAGTGCGTTTGCAATCGACGTGCCTTTAATTCTTTTTAACCATTCTAAAATTGACTGATTTAAAGGTACACGTCTTGCAGGTGTGCTGCCTGACAAATGCAAACCATGTAGAGGTGGGACATTTTGTGGCCCGTCATCAAAATGTTAACAATGTTTGTTGTAAACAGAGATGTGCTTGAACAGCACCAGGTGTCCACCGCTCCCATTGTGCCTTTCACTTGTCCTTTTTTCCATCCCTGCAGCCATTTTATTGTACCTGCTGCTTTCTTTCTTCGTGTCCTCACTCAGAACATAAAATTGGCTGAGGGCACCTCAAGTGCCAATCACTACTATTGTTTGTACTTATGTTTTCTCCAGAGAAATTTCAATCTGCAATTACTGACTGAACACTTTCTAGCGGTAATGCTCCACAAATCCCTAAGAAATCCCACTCTACCTACAGTGATGGTTTACACATCTAATCCTGCATTAGTAAGGGATTTCTGCCTTTCTTTTTGTAAGTGATAGTAAAACCTCCCGCTAAATTATGTTACATTTGCTTCCACCCCACCACATAACTGTCCTTTTGTTCCCTCCTACAAAGCAGGTGGTAGTTATAGAAGCCTTGATATGTTCCCTTACAATAAATGGACAGTTGAGATTTCTTCCAGGAGTGGAGTCCCCCCTGGAGTGTTAGGTCTGCTCTTTATTTTAATGCTTCTTGGAAAAAAATAAAATTAACCCATCCTAATGGCCTTTGTGTGCAGTAATTTTGCAGTGCAGCTTGCCATTGTTCTGTCCAGTTCACATCTATATGCATCTACATTGCATATGCATGTGAGAGAAAGTGGGAAAAGCGTGCAAATGGCTTCCGATGCAAATGCATGCATTCTCAGAGATGTTTGAAGAGCAAAAAACATTCTCTACAGTTTCCCAGGGGAGCATCCATTAGAAAATAAAAGGCCTAGCATAATTACATACATTGCAATGCAAACATAGACTATCATTACAGGATATTCCTCATGTATATTTGTTCTTGCTTATTCTCCACATTCAAACACTGGAAATTACTATGCATAAAATTAGCATGTTACCTTTTCTGAAACATTTTGGTGCAATAGCTGCTTAATTTAATTACATTTTTCTTTCCTACTAGTGCATGTACTTGAAAAAGATGATTTTTTTATTTTTTTTTTAATTTAAGGAGATTGTTTAAACATGTTGTTTAAACAACACATTGTTCAACAGGTGTTAAGTGGTTGAAAAAAAACCCATTTTGAAAACTGTTGTGAAATGCTTATCTGTGTTTACATGGGCGTCCTATCAGTGTTTCATGCTCACCATTTTTTAGGCATGCTCCAACACCTCTTCACTCTGCTCCCGTCTCAGTTAGTTTGAAAATGAATTCGTAAGTGCACAGATACTTGGGCTAAAAAAACATTTTATGCCCCTAGAATACATAATGACGAGAAATGTAGTAAGTCCCAGGAGTTAAGGTAGCAAAACTGACCATGCTTCCTGGATGGAATGGCATAATCTCTCCCCTGTCAATCACAGCAACAATAGTCAATCCTGGTCATCTGTGAGATCGGGTATGTGGAAGAGTTCAGATAACACTTTCCACCAAGTGTGTTAGACTGCCCAGCATGAGCGAAAGGAAGCACGTGCTTGTCTTCATGCTCACCATTCGGTAGCTGTCATGTAATAGGGGAGAACTGGTGGTTTGGTTGACCACAATGGAAGGAAAAAGAAATGTAGCTCATCTAGAAAACTATAATTTTTCAAACATGGAGAAACTATTTACCAGTGAAGGAGATGGACATGGAAAGTTTCTCCTGGATATGTATGTAAACACAATATGCATAAAGCACTGAACTGTTCAAATGACTGGATTTTCATACCAAATCAAGGAGATAGCATTTTATCACAGAGAGACAGGTAAGGTAATGCTTTGGATGAAATATCATCATTGAAATTCATGTAATGCTAGACAACTGCATCAAACCCCCATGCAGCTATCAAGGCTAACTAGCTATCACTGGTAATGATGGTCTGCTGAAAAACTCATGAGATCGCTCTACTCAATATGAGTGAATTTCACGTTTATATCGGTATAACTTGGCTATCAAGCAGCTGAAAGGTCAAGTGGGCAAAACCAATGCTAAACAATGCTAAAGTCCATCTACCTGAACACCGCTAACCAGTGCAGATTCTGGGTCGTGCCATTTTGTACATGACAGGAATGGGAGGTGGGTTTGAGGAGTAAAATAAAATCATTCCAACATTGTTGTACTTCACGTACAAAACCACTTTCGCTTGACTCATCTTGACTAATGCATCTTTAATAAAAACATGAAAAAAGGATCGATTTATTTTTTAAATATTGACATCTTTTCAACGTCTCAGTCAGCTGTGCCGTAGTTCAGGTACGGACCTTGAGCCTAATTCATAAAGAATGTTCAAGCTCTGCAAAAGTGACTTTCACCACACCACAGCTTGCGTTTTGGCAATAAGGACTTTACTTGACTCATATGACTTTTTATAAGGCATTCAGACAGACGTTCCTGCCAGAACCAGTCCTGCTGAATCATACTCCCTCCTTTTTCCATTGTACATACTGAAAACATTCACCAAGCACTAACACGGCATCCACAGGACTTCTGGCTGCTTAGCAACACTAAAGCAAGAGTCATTAATCTCAAATTTCCTTCGGCATCCTTTCACTTAAATTCTTAAGAGGAAGAAAAACAGGATCTCCTAATTAAGCTCCCAGGCTTAAATATAAATTCAAGAAAAAATCCTTCGCGACTTTGCTACTCCTGGTTGACAGCAACTCAATAAAGAACCCTCGTTTTTTTAATAATATGTATTTTTTAATAATAAAGATGAGAACAGAGCTTTCTCTTTGTATAGCTTTCATGAGATGCTACACGTGCTGTCATCATACATTCATTTCTCTCACTTTCCAGTCCTGCCGCTGTGTTTGTGTAGTAAGAGAAAAGAAGAGCTTTGAGATGGAGCTTTGAGATGAATGCTATTACAGACATGACTTTGGTACAGTAATAGGGAGTCAAGTTAATTTACTCCTCAAGGCTGTTGCTTGTCCTGGATGCATTTAAAGACACAAACACAAATATCTACAAACCTCAGGTGATGAATGCGTCTCTGGTTCATGCTAAACAATACAGGATTACAAATAACACTGAATCTGAGAGCACTGTGCTGTAATTTCAAACATATGCATACCAGTATTTTATAAGTTTTTCCCTACAAAGTACTGTCTGTCTTTATAAATAAAATAGATCTATATCATTGGAGGTTCTTCAAAGATTTGTTATCGTCTACCTTCAGTTCCCACTACATTCTGGCCAGTTCTCTCTGTCCCTGAAGACTAGGAAAATGCAGTGAAAGGTTACAGCCTTGTCTGAGAAGTGTAATCATTTATAGCAGTTAAAGTCCTTCCTGCATGTTATAATTTATAGCCATCTCATGGAGACCACAGGAGTTCATTGTGCCAACATGTTGAGGGCTATCTGAATGAAACAAAGAGCCCACAATGGCCAATTCAGAAAATAATTTGCAATATATTTCACAATAAAAATCTTTATAGGGAATGAAATCATCCTTTTAGATGATAGGACCTACTGAGTCTGATGTAAAAAATAAAAATAGTGTTGACTGAGAAACCAAACACAAGAACTGTAATGTCAACTAGGCTTATTAGTCCATCCATCCATCCATCCATCCATCCATCCATCTTCTACCACTTACTCCTTCTACAGGGTCCCGGGGAACCTGGAGCCTATCCCTTCGGGCACAAGGAGGGGTACACCCTGGACAGGGTGCCAGTCCATCGCAGGGCATAAGCTTATTAGTCTTTTATTTAAAAGAGATGTATGAATGGTTTGCAAATTTGCAAGTTGGGGAACATTGCTGCATCACAACTCCAGTGTCCCTGGTTCGATCTTGAACTTTTGCAGGTTCTCCCCATGTTGGGTTTCCTCCCTCATACGTCCCCAAGGTAAGTGGATTGGCTATGCTAAATTTCTTCCAGGTGTGTGTGAATGTGTGAACATGGAGCACTCCTGTGGACTGTTGTCTCATTCGGGGGGTATCCAGGGTGTGAAGATGAATGAATGAATGCCCATTTCTGTGTCAAGAAATACAAAAAGAAGTGTTATGACTGTATAAATATTTCTGGTCATAAAATATTGAATGGCAGAATCGTAGAGGTAGACAAGGTTAATGCAGGCGAATAGATAAGCAAAAAAACAGGAAAACAGGGCAGTGCAGAAACACAGTTTGTCAGCTTCAGTGGTATGGGAATCGACAATAAGGGTGGGTGCAGGTGATAATAAGCAGGAAGCATCAGGATATGGATCAAACAGGACCAAGATTCCTGCATGGGCAAAAATATAGACAAATGTAACGTGTATAAATGCCCATATCTTGTACTGAGGAACCTATTTTTATATTTCAGTGAATGTGTAAAATTCATTGGCAATTTTGTCTATGGTATGGGAAGTAAATCCAATTCAGGTTCATTTTTATACAGGATGAAACATATATATATATATATATATATTATTTATTTATTTTTATCTTTTTTCCCCCACTCTGGGGAAAAGAGCAAATGAAAATTTATTGCAGAAAAATATCAGTCAGTTATTCAATCTTGGAAAATATACTGCCGTTAATGCAGTTACAGTGCGATATATCGCCTAGCGTGGTTGCCACAGCAACGTGTTATTACTTTTGCGCTTGCCTCGATGAAGGCCATCAGTTCAGATGGGGGATCTTTTGTGCTAGAATATGAGAACCTGCACTTCTTCTGAGGCTGAGGCTTCTATTGAATATTTTAACTATTCATATTTCAGGTATTATAAGAACATTTAATCTGATGTTGTAAAGGTGTTCTTCTTCGATGAAGGTGAAATCACTTTATGGAAGGAACACAAAAGTGCTGGCCCCCAAAAGTGAGTGTAATCTGAGATCCACACTTAGCAGGACTAACCTTCAAGTAAAGTACTCTCAAGGGTACGAAACCACAATGCACCCAAACAAACACAATTCTATTTCATATCCATTACCCCATAGACTAGCCATAATAGCAAAGCTGGATATATTTGTGTATATGTTGATGTATTTCTCGGTGCATGTGTAAGTCGAAAAAAGATTTCTTGCAATGACCAGCTTGTTAATTCATGACATCAGCTTGGCACAGGATAAGATATTTGCCCTTCAAAATGCCACACTCATAAAGTGCCTCTATAATTGAGTGTTTAGCTTCAAAACCTGAGGTTTGTTTAATAGTGAAGGAAACTCCTCAGTGGTGGCCTGAAACCATAACACACAGTCCAGCTGGGTTACAGCCCAAGGCCTGTCTCTGTCACCCCATAACTGCCTATTCTCACAGACCTCCGTGACTGTAAAACAGGAATTGACCTGGACAGATTTCTCTAACTGTGCTCCAACACACATCATCAAATTCAGTTTGTCAAAAAAAATCACTCGAACTACTGGGTCTTCATTATTGACAGTACCGTTGCACATGCTCAGTTCGTAAATGCATATCCGACTCAACCAATAGAGAGTAACTGAAACCTAATAAAAGACCTCTAAAAAGAGACTCTAGTATTTATGCTGAATGGGCACAATGAACTGCTCCTGTTCTACAGGCCATGCATGAAATATTGCCAAAATCCACCCAATAAAAGGGTACATGTGGTTAACATTTTATAGTCCTATCTTACTATTCATTCATTCATTTTTTCTTTTATTTATTTTCAGTAAGAACTTTATTCTGACCAGGGTTGTGGTAGATCTGAAGACGATCCCTGGATCACTGGGCATGAGGCGGGAATACACCTTGGATGGGACACCACTCTACTGTGCACACATACGTTCACACCTCAAGGCAATTCAGTAGCATGTGTTTGGGAGGTGTGAGTCAGCCAGAGAACCTGGAGGAAACCCACACACACACAGATAGGGAGAACATTACGAATTCTGCACAGACAGTAGGCTGAGCTCAGGATCAAACCATGGGATCCAGGAGCTGTGAGATGAAACGTACACTCCTCTACTGTACTATAGAGTTATTCATCAGTTCCTACGATGAATTTCTCTGTAATCAAAATGAAACTAATAGGTGAGAAATGGGAGTTTGGACCAATCAAATGATCATGTGGGTTTAAGGGAATCTCTGACAGGCATGAAAATATAGACTAAAAGTTTATGAATAATGCTCAGAAAGCAAAGTCAATGATAGCTTGGCGACAGGAATTAAGGTTGATTGAGCAGGGTTGACGTGAATGCATATCGCTCTCACTTTCACCTTAGCACTCTTCAGCAGTCACCTTGACCAGATCTTAGAGCTTTTTCTCAATGACTATGTTTACATGGACAGCAAAAATCTAATTATTGATCTTATTCTGAATAAGACAATATTGTGATTAAGGTGTTTACATGAGTCGCGTTTAGAATACTGATTTCATGTTCCCATTTTACATGTTATAGAGTAATTAAAGACACGTCATTCCGACCCCGCACCACGCCGTCCGACGTTCCCTCCAGAATTTCACGTATTGACAAACAGTACCATATACAGTTTTCGGTGCTTCATTTTTCATTTTACGAGCGCTTCAAGTGCGGTTAATTATTTGTCATGCTATACATGCTAATAGACGACTGATTGAAACTGTGGGCTGCGTCCCAAACCGCGTACTTACCGTCTATGTAGGAGCTGAGATACATGTATTTCTCCTACAATATAGTAGGTAAATACGCGGTTTGGGACGCAGCCATGCTCTCTTGTTTTCCATCAAACGGTTGAGCACTGCTGTGTGTGTACGTGTCCTGTCACAAACTGCAGTGAAAACTCAGACACAGCGTTAATAATGTGATTAAGGTGTGTACATGTCTGTAATACACGTCGATAATGTGACTAAAACATGAGTACTACACATGACTTAATGCGATTTGTGTTTACTTCGAGCATGACTTTAGTCTGATTAAGGTAATCGACAATTGCTGTTTATATGCTAGTTTCTTAATCAGAGTATCGTCTTAATCAGGTTAATATCGGATTATTGTTGTCAATGTACACTTACTGAATGCCTCCATACTTCGACAGTCAGACCTGACAATCAATCTGCTGGGCATCATTGTAAAGCTGGTAAACAGTCCAGTCTATGCATATACTGTACTATAATGTGAGATGAATATCTGCTCTTACGGTCTGGAATTGCTGTAAGTATATGGAGGCAATGTATGCATTAAATATCCTACTGGTCTCACATCCTACTGGTCTAACTCTCGCAAGTCTGTCATACAGTATCTGTTCCTCACCCTCCATTTATCTTAATATTTCCTCTAAAGCATGAAGAATGACTAAAGGGGTTAGGCTTACATGATTCATTCGTGTGTGTGACTGACATGCACAGCAGACCCCCAATCCCATTGTGGGTCTAAGCTTTAGACGCCTGCAAAGTCCATTACTGAAAAGAGTTAGTGCATTAAAATGCTGAAGGAGTATCATGAGGAATGAATGGGAATGGTGGTCCTCTTGTTTTCGTTTCCAGCCATAACCTCCGATGTGTGTAGCACTGGGCAGGATTCAAAACAAAGAACACACTGTTTCAGGCCCAAGGTGTAAGAACAACCAAAAAAAAAAAAGCACACACTTGCTCATACTAATTCTTCCAAGCACTGTGAAAAATAAACATTTCTTTAGAGACCTTGTATTCACTTCCATGTGGTGTTTGGTGGAAATTACAGTAATCTTTGCGTGCTATTCAAGGATACCAAAATACAACTGTTGTTGATTATGTCACTACCGAGACGGAGTCAAACTTTCAAACTACCATAAAAAGTTCAACCAGGGAGTCTCTAATAAGGCTGATGTCCTACCGTGACTTAAGAGACTGAGACCCACTACATAAAGCTTCTGCATGACTCATATGCCTTAGTGAAAATGTGAGACAAGCATATTTACAGCAGCCTTCGCTTAAAATCATCTGAGTGGTAGATTTCCATTGTGGCCCACCACTCCAATCAGTGCTTGGACCCCTAGACCACTGGAGCGTACTCAGAGATAAGACGCTTCGGGTCATCAGCATGAGCTCTATGACATGTAATATAGCTAAGATGGATAGATGGATAGTATCTTCCAAGCGTCCTGTGTCTAATAAGCCACTCAATGGGTTCAATCATTTTTCCTCTGCCAAACAGTCACCTGCACTGCAAAAGCATTTCTACGCACTTGTGAATGGTACTAAATCACTAAGCCCTGAAATATTGTCCTCTGCTTATACCCTGTCACCCCCTCCCTCATTCTTCCCCTCCATCTCTCCTCTCCATTGCTCATAGAGAAGGAATAGGGGGGGCTGTTGAATGGGTGATTGTCCCTCCACAATCACCCTGGCTGCCTGGGCCTCCTTAAGATACATTTCTTACAAGAGCCTTCCTTTGGAGGCAGACATATGGCTGCACAGTACTTGAGTTGGATATGTGGCTGTCTAATGAAAAACGAAGTTATTACCGCCTCCAGAATGTTTCCCCATTAGCTTTGAGCATTTTTCAGCATGTAGACTACTTATCTTGATTTGCATGCAATTGAGCCTTGCACATATATTCCAGCACATATAGGAACAATACATGCCAAAAAACACTGAGAATCCCAAACAATAAAAGTCACGCATAACTCTAGTTCCATAATAACCAAAAGATGCTTCATGCTTCATGTGAAATGGTGTCAGATTGCTTGTATCTTTCCTCACCAAGTGTATATTAAAGTGGTCCATATTGCTTTTGACCAGTTCCATCATGGAGAATAGAAGCCATTGCAATCATATTTGGAAGATCTATGACTCCATTAGAGCAGGGGTTCCCCCAATTTTTTGCATCCAGTAACCCCTTCAAGAATTAAAGCATTGCCCTTGTGATAACAGCACAGATTTCATTTTAAGAACAGCAAGGCAATTAACTACCATCATATTAATTTATTCGAGTCATTACAGCTCAACACTTCCTGTTTTTTTAATTATTATTATTATTAAAATTGCAGTTAGATTAAAATGAAGATTATTTACACTTGTTTTCATAGTTATTGGTTTAGATTAACGTCTTTCACTTCAATTATATCAGTCAATTAGACTTATAACTATGATAAATAAATAATAACCATAACAGCCTTGATACTATTTGATAGTAATCTCCACCACAGTCATGTCAATTTTAAAGAAGCAATACAGTCATGTACCCATTGGATCTACATGACAGACTCCTAGGACCCCTGTATGTGTAAATGTAGATGGAATCACATAATTTATTTGGTTCATTTTGACCGCAACAAGGATTTGCGTCTTCTAAAAAAAAATCTATGTCACACCTTTATGGAGAACTCAGCAACAGACTGGTTTTCATCGCCCCTGGTTAAGAAACGAGCACCGCTTCTGTGAGCAATTTTGATTGCGGTTAAATGATCTGCTGTTCCTGCATTCTACTCACCAGTACAACTCTACTTTAGATGCAAGGCAGAGTGCAGACACACATGGGAATGTGATTAGATAAACCTGCGAGTCAACAAGGTGATAATGAGTGTATTCTTATCTTGGCATGAACTTTGTTATTCCTGAGCTCTATTATGTTGGCGGAATCTTTCTCCTGCAGTGTTTTCCAGCAAGTGGGGGTCTACTGGGAATGTAAATTTGAGCTGACTTCATTTTATTACACAAATTGGGATATTACATTTCCTACCTCTTCATTGTACTATTTATGTAAGACAGGTTGTGACTGATGAGTAGGAAATGCAAAGCTGGAACTAAACACTTATATAATCACTTAAAAAAACTTTTTGGTGTTGTCTGTATGCTTTTTAGATTATAAATTCCTCCCCAACAGAGTTTTTCTTTGTCTGATAGTACTCTTAGTCTGAGACCAAGTGAACCAGTATCAAGATGCATTTATTGTTAACTGTAAATAACAAAAGAGAATGACATGTAAGCAGCACAAAGAGAGAGACAAAAATGACTGTTTATAGCTGCTATAACCAGCAAGTACTGGTTTCATGGATGTTCCACATCATTAAATGTAACTATAAATTGATAAAATGTATGATATGTTGGTCTTTGTTGGGAATTTGCTGTGGTATAAGAGAAATAAACACTTATTGGAAAATAATCAACGATCAAAGTCGTA